>CM077823.1:17370534-17831516 GCA_039720395.1 Liquidambar formosana
AAATTAGAAAGCTTATCACATTCCATAAGTGACTCTCTTTGCTTCATTTTTTAACCTGGACTCAAATCACCCTAATTATACTGTTTTAAAACATATATATTAACCTAGCTTCTTGAACATTGTATACAGACCGGTGGACCAAGCTGGCAGGTTCCTACCGGACGTAGAGATGGCCGGATTTCATTGGAATCTGATACTGCCAATTTGCCAGGCTTCGGTGACTCTATTGAGATGCAAAAGCAAAAGTTTAGCGATAAGGGTCTCAACACTCAAGATCTCGTCACCCTTGTTGGTAAGCATCACAGGATTTTTATTTATTCCTACTGTAAATATAGATAGATAAAAATGTATGTGGTACTAAACCTAAAATACAAAATAAAATATGGATGAAGCAGGTATATAACAATATATAGGCTGGGAAAGCCCGGGCACAGGTCTGGATGTGTATCTCATTTATATTTTTTCATTATGTTACTAGGGGGGCACACCATTGGAACTTCCGCATGTCAATTCTTCCGCAATAGATTATATAACTTCACCACAACTGGAAATGGTGCCGACCCATCCATCGACGCCGCATTCCTTCCTCAATTACAAGCACTTTGTCAGCAAACAGTGATGGGACGGAGCGAGTAGGACTAGACACAGGCAGCCCCAACAGGTTTGACACCTCTTTCTTTACAAATCTGAAGAATGGACGAGGGATACTCGAGTCCGATCAGAAGTTATGGAGGCGACGCATCCACAAGAACTTATGTCAGAGCATTTTGGGCATCAGAGGCTTGCCTGGGTTAAAATTCAATGTAGAGTTGGAAAGTCAATGGTGAAGATGAGCAACATTGGTGTGAAGACGGGTAATGAGGGTGAAATTCGCAGAGTGTGCTCAGCAATTAACTGATGATATATTTTTTTGATTTTTGAGTCACAGAGTTGATCGGTGACCAATTCTACATTTGTTAGCGTAAGCTTATCGAATAAGAAATTTGTTTGTTTTATTTTTTTATATGTACTTTCCCTCACTATCTAATAATGTATTCATGTTTTAAAAATATATATTCATATTCGTTAGCCTTCAATTGAAAGGGATGCGCTGAAATAGACATTAGTGGATTGGGTGGTCCTCATATTTATGAACAATCGATAATATTGACTTTGTCATATATATTACTGAATTGTTGACCCTTAGACGGCAAAGATGTGGAACTTGTCATGGTCTACGAATCCAACCAAAAAAAAAAAAAAAGGGGGGAAATTAGGATTAAGAAACAATTTTGCTGCTACTATCCCCGTTAATAAAAGGAACAAAAATTACAATTGTTTTTTTCTTTTGTTAATCTACACCTTATTACGGGTGTTTCTTAATCCATATCCCTCACATCCTCTTTAGCCTTTTAGGTTTTTTTATTTTTTTTTTTTTAATTTAAGAACATAAATTTTTTTATTTTTGAAACAGTGAATACAAGGTGAAACCCCCATAAAACACCACAATAAGCACTAAGCAAAAGAACCAGCCAAAGGCAACAAGAACCCCAGACAATACACCAAAACTCACAACACAAAGCAGGCTACAATTCTAGCTCAGCAAAACCAACGACACAAAACTGCCCCCACCACCCACCAGACTTAAAACTCATAATCAAACAAAAAACAGACACTGATCTGCAAATACCTCCCTTGGCTGGCAAAGTGGTCAGCTACCATATATATTACCTTCTCTGAAAAGATGAGTATATAAAACTCCATTAAAGTGAGATTGAAGGGATCTAATTTCATTAAATACAAACCTTAGCTTCCACGGAATAGCCTCCTTACCCGACACCCACGCTAATGCCACCACCGAATCACTCTCCACAATAAGCTTAGACGATAAAGCCCAGATTGAATCTGCAAACAGATTTAATGCCTTGCGAATTGCCATCAACTCCGCCACATTTGTCTTTCACAAATAAATTTCCTCCATCATGCATCTTGCTCTGTACCAAATCTCCACCACCATTTGCACAACAAAGCTTCATTTTTTTCCGTCAAAGAGCCAATACCCAAACCACCCCATTTATTTCCTTTGATTCCATTTTTCCATTCTACCAAATGAATCTTTCTCCTGTCATTTGAACCACCCCCATAAGATTCTTCTCTGAATTGCCTCAATTTTCTTTCCGACCCCCTAGGCATCCTAAATAATGATAAATAGTATACAGGAGGATTCACCAAAACCGATTTAATCAATGTGACTCTGCCCCCCGGCCCATGGACAGATACTTTCCTTTCCATGCTGCTAATCTAGCTACTTCTTACCTTTTCAGCAAAGGATTCCAAGAATTCAAAGACCTTGGATTCGCACCTAGAGGTAAACCTAAATATGTAGTTGGTGAGGAATTGAACCTACTTTGCACCACAGCTTGGATGCATACTCTGCCACCTTCTCAACCCCCCAATCCCAATAATCGTACTTCTATGAAAATTAATCTTCAAACCAGACACAAACTGATAGCATTTCAAAATTCTCTTTACCGCCAACACTTCCTCAATATTATCATTGCAAAAAATCATTGTATCGATCATCAGCGAACTGAAGGTGAGATAGAAAAAAAAGAATCATCCCTAGTTAGATGCCTTTTGATGATCAACCCCACCTCTCTAGCTTTCGCCAACATCCCACTCAACCCTTCTGCCACTATAAGAAACAACAATGGGGATAATGGATCCCTTTGCCCTAATCCCTTCTCAAGCTTGCAAAAGAACCATTAATAAGGACAGAAGCAGATGCCAGCAACACATATTCTCTAATCCACTTTCTCCATTGTATACCAAATCCATTCTACCCATCATATAGTCGGGAAATCTCCAATTCACACTGTTTCCGTTAGATTTCGAATTTTGGCAGCAAACCATGGGATTGGTCCATGTGGATGACAACTGGGAATTGATGACTAGGATTCATGGCTTATGGGAGAACGACAAGTGGCTAAGAGGATACACAGCTGGCTGCTTGCAATTGCTGGCTTTTGGTAACTGCTGCTGCTAGACGTGGGGAGGAAAAACAGAGCATGTGCAAGAGAAAACAGGGCTGCTGCCAAACGTGGAAGAAAGGTGGGCTGTAACTGCAATCAAGGTGCAATCATGGAGCATAAAGAAGCTGCAATTGTGGGTAACAGCAAGCCTAAAAACGTGGGCAGTTGAGGCTTATTTTTTTGCAATATAGGAACATTTTCTAGAGCAGTTTTGAAGGAGAAAACTGCCATGGCAGTTTTCTGCAGGGGAAGTTTCATTCGGTGAAAGGGAAGGCAGCCCACTATAAAATGTAAAAATGAAGACTAATTGGTGGTTCCACAACCAACAATCCTTCTCAGGATCTATCAAACATAGGAGTAGTTTTAATTAGACCAACTTTCAAGCTCTTTCTTGTAATCGGTTACTTTTCAATCTTGCAAACAATTTCGGTGTACTTGTTCTTTAGTTCGTGTGAAGTTCAAGCTTTGTGGATTGCTTTTCCAAATCATGTTTGGTAATGTATTCCTTCTCTTGTAATTTCAATTTAATGCTCACGTGTTCTTTTGTTTCTTTTTTGTCATTCACGCCAGAACTTTAAAGGAAGAACCCTTTTTCCTTTCGCAATCGCCTATTAATCCATTCTCAAATTGTAAGGGGTTGTGAACGCACAACTTTCGGGCTGAACTTGGCCCTAGCACCCCTGTAAAATCCATCGACCTAGGAAGACCACTTTTAGTGCGAACACCATTTTGGCACGCCCGGTGGGACCGTAGGTGTCAATGTCGAAAAGAAACACTTGCGCGACTGGAAGCGCCTTGGAAGGACAGCAACCTTCCGAGGAGGAAGCCTCACTTGAGGACGTCCCTGTTAGGGAAGTCTCCATGTTGGAACGGTTGGACAATTCCATCAAGGATATGTCCAGGGATTTGTCTAAGGCCATGCGAGGCCTTGTAAATTCAAGTAGAAAAAATGCAGATTCGATGGAAAGCAAAATATCTGAATTATCTGAAATACTCAAGGAGTCTTCTTAAGAGGCTTCTAAGGCAGCGGCTAAAAATGAATTGGCACTTGGTTTGATGACCAATGCTATTCAAGCACTCTTAGACAAAGAAAAACTAAGCAAGAGTCCTACGGACTCAAGCCAAGAGAAGGCAAGTGGGGTGAATGTTGTTAATCCTTCTTCAACGTCACCATTTCCTCGGCCTGATGAAGTTTATGTGCCTCCACCTTTTAGGGCTGGTCAAGTCGACCAACCAGTAATTGAGACTTCCCAGGGGGGAGGGGGCAAGAAAAATGGTATTTCCATCGGCCAAGAAACTGTAGGCCAAGCAAATGACCAAAGTCCTTCAATTGTTCAAATTCCCAAGGGGAAAAAAGTTGTTGAAAGGGTGACAAACCCTCTGTTTGAAAATAGACCCAGGCCATATAGAGTTCAAACATCACCAGACTCTAATGTAGGCCGAGACAATAGGCAGTTTTCTAATGTCGTACCAAACAGTGGCCAGTATAGGCCACAAGAGCCAGTTTCTGATAATTACAATATGCCTATTGTTGAGTATGCAGGCCAAAGACATGGCCAAAGAAATTATGGAAATCCTCAGAACGGTCGGCCTGACTGTAATGAAGTTATGAACATGATCGAGCAATATGTTGGCCATCATCCAAATAGAAGAATTCGTAGGCCAATGTATCGAAAGCCTTACCCAGAATGGATTGACCAGTGCAATGAATTTCCTAGAGGCTTTAGATGCCCTGATTTTTCTTTATTTTCTGGGGAGGAACGTCGTTCTACTGTTGAACATGTTGGTAGGTTTACCATTCAATGCGGAGAGTTGGCAAACAATGAATTTTATAAACTCAGGCTGTTTGGGAATTCCCTAACTGGCCCTGCTTTTGTCTGGTATATTAACTTGCCTCCAAATTCTATTCAGTCTTGGGGAGATATGGAGGAGAGTTTTCATATGCAATTCTATCGATCTGAACCTGAGGTGACCATGGCAGATTTGTCTAGGTTTAGACAAATGCCAGGGGAGACATCTGAACAATATATTTCTCATTTTAAGAGGGCTAGAACAAAATGTATGATACCATTACCAGAGCCCGAATTTGTTAGGCTGGCTCAAAACGGCCTGAACTTTGATCTCAGAAAGAAATTTGAGGGTATAGATTTTGAGGATCTGTTTGAGTTATCAACCAGGACCTCGAGATATGAAAGATTGTTAAAAGAAGTTGATCAATATAACAGCTCTTCTTATGGAACTTATTTTCAAGATCCTAACTATGAAGTTGATCTTGCAGAAATCATTGGCCAAAGGCCGATGGTATGCCCAGCTTTGCAAAGGAAAGATGTTGAGGTGCCTCCGCCGACTGCAACGACAGCTAAGAGGAACCCAATGGATGTGGGGAAAAAATATACGTTTGACATCTCAAAAGCAAGTGATATCTTTGATCATTTGTTGGCAGGGAAATATCTTAGAGTGCTGGAAGGTCATAAGGTTCCAACAAAAGAAGCTGAACAATATTGCAAGTGGCATGGGGTAAAATCTCACACCACCAACAATTGTGTAGTGTTCCGGAATCTTGTTCAAGATGGGATTAATCGTGGGATGTTGAAGTTTCCTGAAAAGAAAGATGATATGGTGGTGACTTCAGACCCTTTTCTAGCAGTGAATGTCGCTTCAGTCGACTTGAGGAATTTCAGGAATCACGAAGTCCATGGTGTAAGGATTCCTCCAAGGCCTGAATATAGCCAGAGGCCTGTGATGAATGTGCTAGGAAATCAATCTCAGAGGTGTGTACAGTGCCAGCAGCAGTTTAGGCACTACTACAAAAACGTTCATAGATGACTGTATTTAACAGTCATCTTTTAGCAAAATAGTCATCTTTGTTTTTAGAAAAAACAGTCATCTCTTCAAGCATCATCTTTTATCATCAAATAAGATGACCGTTTTTTACGGTCATCTTTGAGAGTAATAGATGACCGTTTTTTAAAAACAGTCATGTTTGAATCAAAGAAAGAAAATCCTTTATTCATTAACACGGTCATCTTTTGTGCTATAGATGACTGCTTTTCACAGTCATCTTATGTTCTTAAAAACAGTTATATATTACTATATAAGATGACTGTGTGACTATATAAGATGACTGTAAAATACAGTCATCTTATGTTCTTAAAAATAGTCATATATTACTATATAAGATGACTGCTTTTCACAGTCATCTTATGTTCTTAAAAACAGTCATATATTACTATATAAGATGACTGTGTGACTATATAAGATGACTGTAAAACACAGTCATCTTATGTTCTTAAAAACAGTCATGTATTACTATATAAGATGACTGTGTGACTGTATAAGATGACTGTTTTGCACAGTCATCTTATGCTCTTAAAACCAGCCATCTTATGTATTAAAAGATGACTATAGAAAACAGTCATTTTATCTATGGCACCATTTTTTTTTTTTTTAGTTGTATTCATATACAAAAAATTTCATATACTATTTACTACCCTACAAACCTGTTATTAAATTTGATACATCAACCTATTTATACAAATTACTCAATAATTAAATTCTCAATATGAAACAAAAGAAATTAAGACAAATAAAATAACAAAGGAAATTAAATCACTCATATTAATTATAAAACCATCATTTTCATTTCATTGGATTGTAAGAACAAGGTTTCAAGAGTCATCATCATTCCCTTGACTTAACTAGTGCTACAATATTTTTGATGTTAAAATGAAAAACAAATATAAAAAGGCAACATCCTTAAAAAATTTTCACCTTTTGCCATGATGCATGATTCAACTACACAAAAAATAGCCATTAGGTGAGAAACAAAAAAAATAAATAAAAAAAAAAAAGGACGAATTAGAAGAGTGAGCCATGGTGCATGATTCATGAACTACACAAAAAGAAGCCATCAGGTGAGAACCAAAAAAACAAAAAAACAAAAGCTCCCATTTAGAAGAGTGAGCATCCACAAAAGCTTCAGTGTTAATTTGCTCCCATTTCTTTGACTCTATCAAAGCAAAATATCCCTTCTCTTTCTCTTTCTCTCTATCTCTCTCTCTATCTCACCTACACATACACCTACAAAAGGCAAAATCTATTTAACATATGCAATTCTATGTAACAGTGTGCTAATCGCAAAAAGAAAGAGCTAAAAATGCAGAAATGGGAAAAAACAAAATCTCCACAAATCATACCAGTTTTTGAACTAATGAAGACCCAATCAATGTCAACATCAAATTTCTCCCTTTAGAATGCAAAATAAGAGCATAGAAATGCTCTATTACCTGCAAAAAGCGAAATCTTTCAACAGTTCTGCGTAACAATGAGCTAATAGCAAAAAGATAGATCTATCAACATTTAGATGCACACACAGACAGAGAGCAAACCAAAAAGTCAGATCATATTCTACGCAAAGGCCACCATAAATGGATAGATATCCTGTCCAGCACATAAAGAACTCTCCAGAAATGCACACAATCTCAGCACAGAAAAAACTCTCCAGAAATCAAGCAAGCAGATAAGAATACCTATTTTTTAAAATATATATATATATATATATATATATATATATATATATATATATATATATATATATATATATATATTAATACTACCACAACCTCAAGGAATAGCAGTCATAACTCATAACAATTATAAAATCAATGTTACCATTCTTGTCAAAGTTAAACCATTATAAACTCAATCTACCTTTATAAAAAAGGCTAAAGAAGAAATAAAAATCAATAGATTCAACTCAAATATGACAAAAAAAAAAAATTGTAAATTCAACTGACCTTTAACTTTTCAATCAACCTCGACTGTCTGACAATTCAAAATATCAGAAGCAAGAATCTCTTTCATTGTAACCCTAGGACATTATGTTGTATCCTCAAAAGCACCCATGCTCAAAACCCTTTTACAAGCTTTCCATCAACAAACTTTTGTAATAAAATGTCACATGGTTAAATCACATGTTCCAATTTGCTATCATTTCTCATTCAATTTCTGACAAAAATGTTCCCTTAACTTTGACTCAACACGTTTATATCAATAAATATGAAGATGGTATCATGTGTTTTGAACTAAATGTTTGGGGAAGCTTTTGTTGATTGTCATTTAGTTTTTTTTAATACAATTATTTAGTTACCAAGAAACCAAAAAACCCAAAAATAAAAAAAGAAATTGAAAAAATGAAAAAAGTTGTGGGTGGTGTGACATTATGGGATTAGGACGTCTTGGGTGTAGAAAGACTAAAAATGATTCAACCTAAGATTACTTTGACCATTCAAATGGAAAGACATTTCACTCACGCAACTCCATTCTCTCTATGCTACTCTTTTCTTTCAAACCTGGAATAAGCCAAGCTTTCCCTATCACTTTAATTTTTTTCTCCCCCATTTTGTGATACATTTCATTATCAATTTCCCATCACTGAATTACACACCAATATCTCTTTGCCTAGTAGCATAAACCTAAGAACATAGTGGTCACGTCACTATCGAGCCATCGACATTATCTCGTGATAACTTGCTTCATTATATCGCGAAATTTTTACACATTTTGTACCTATGTTGTGTCCAACAAGAACAGTTTACACATTTTGAAGTGTCTATGTAATAAATGATTTGAAATAAAACGAGTATAGAATCTGTGGAGTTTAGGGAAAAAGAAAATATCAAACAAAATATCAAACAGAAAAAAATTTGGTAAGCTTTTCTATTTGTTATAGAGAAAAAATCAAACTAATATGAAAGATCATATTAGACCTTGCTCAAAGGGACACCGAGCTGGATCCTCACCAAAACACTGGGACAAGGAATCTGTACTTCTTCCCTGCAAGCCAACAAGAGGACTAAGGACTGACATCAACAATAAACTACATACTTATAACTATCAACACCTAATGATATGACGAGGGCTCACCACTTCAGAGTACAAGGAGATGAGTGACCTTACTTCAGCTTCAGCAGTAAGAAGGAAATTCTTTAAAACCTGAAAATGTAAAAAGTTCAACTATCCATGCTTTTGAAAAACATGTGTGGAAACAATAGACATATGTTGAAAAGGAAGCGAATAATAAATATTGATACAAAATTTAAATACAATGGCCAAGCATTCAGGGGAGAAAAAAAAAAGTCCTAAGCACCAACTAACTCATAAAAATACCGCCAATTCAAGAAAGGAAAGAACTATGAGCAATGACAAAGTTAGCTTGGAGCCTTGGAGTCAAACTCATTATGCAGTAATTCCTAGTGACTTCAGTGTTAAAGTTCAATTCATCTAGGGCTTTATTTGAGTAACAAGGGGTAGGATTTAGTGCGTTGTGGTGGTTCGATATTTTTACTTCTATCATAATCTTGCGCCTCATGGTGTACAATGAATCACACCAAACCCCAACCTTCTTTCTTTCTCGGGCTTGTTGAGCAGAGAACCTATTTCTCAACAACCTAACAAATTAATGGAACAAATTAAAATAGCTAAAGGAGTTGGATAGCTAGCCCCTTTGGAGATGCATCATTCCCTTTTTATCTCTCCACCAAATGATTAAAAAAAGAAAAATTATTTAGATTGGCAGCTATATTTAAGCACATCATCAACCAATCTAAAATTTCCCTTTAAAGAAATTTGACATTATTTGTAACCATGGTGCGTGAGAGAGAGAAAGAGGGGTTAGAGGACAGAGACTAATCTTTTTGGTTTTGTTTCTCTGTTTAGTTTGCTACCTTGTATTTGTCATCATGTTTTACTTGGCCAAAAAAAAAAAAAAAAAAAAAAAAGGACTAATCATTATGGGTTAGGAGAGGGAGGCAGAGATTGAGCGTTATAGGTTAGGAGAGAGAGAGGGAGAGACTGAGTGTTATGGGCTTATGGGTTAGGTCAGTGAAGGACCCCACTCTTGATGGGAACTTATTGTTTGCCGAGCCACACCTACAATGTGCCATGCTCTCATTGCCTTAGTGGTGTATAAATACGAATTTATTTAGTTTCGTGAATACACTGATATAAATTTGAATTTATTGAATAAAATTTTATTAAGATTACGTTTTAAAAAAAATTAAATAAATTTGAGATGATTTAGATGAGAGTAATTATGGTGAGGAGAAGGTGAGAAGCTGTGAAAGAATATTTAAATATTAAATATTTGGAGAATAAGAAGTGATTGAAAAATATTTTTAAAAAGTTAAAAAAGGAAGAAAGGAGAGGAAATCAAGGAAAAAGAGATGCCAGTATTTCTCATTAGTATCATTATCATTATTGAAAATAAATAAATAAAAGCCCAAATTCTTTTCTTTCCTTCTTTTTTTCCCAAAGAAAAAAATATTGAATTACATTTAGGGGTGACAAAAATTTAGGTCCATGGTCAGGTTTGGGTTGCACTTGACCAGGATTTTAGACTTAGAATTTTCCATCCAAACTCACATTTTCTATGTTGGACTGTGCTTTGATCTTGTCAATTAGTCTGGTTAGCAAAATCAGTCTGAAAGTCAGAATTGACCCGTTTGAGTGAAGGCAGAGGGATTATGACAGGTGTTTGCCATGCTCGAAAATCAAACAAAAAATTCCCATCCCTATGAACAGAGGAGTATGAGGCTTCCTCTTTACTTCCTTTAGTCTTTCTACCATAATTGCGAATCAGTCCACCAATACATCATACATTCAGATCCTGAGTTGCTTCCTATGGATGTTCTAGGGGCAATCCTAAGTCTGTAGGTATGGGTGGACTAAATCTATTCCTAGGATCTAGATTGAATCGGACTCTATAGTAGGCTATTAATCACATCTTGGACAATGACCACGAGGAACACTCCCTTGCTGCCATCACGTACGATTTCCAGAACCTCATGGCTAGAGAGTGGGAATGCTCCCTCAAACATGCATTCAAAGAAGGGAATTCCTATGCTGATTTTCTTGTTGGAAAAGGAGAGGATAAAAATGATTGTTTTGTACTCCTTGAACACCCTCCCGTGGAGATAGACTTCTCTGCTGACGGCTGACGGGGCATCTATTGCCTCTTTTTAGGCCTTAACTTAGGCTCCTATCCCTCGTACAAAAAAATAAAAAATAAAAAATAAAAAAAATAATTGAGGTAGACCCATTTGGCTCCCAATGAAGCCCTGTTATTTTTCCCCTTGTTTTTTTGGGTCATCATCCCAAGATATTTGGACCTTTGGCCCAACCATAATCAAGACAAAAACTCATTCCCAATGGCAAAATGTGAAAGGGAGGCATGAATTAGATAAAGATTTTGATTAAGTGATCCTCTCCCTCCTTTACATACATAGCTTGAAATCAGAGAAACTAATCTTCATTTTTATTTTATTTTTTTAATTTATCTTTAATGAGCCTCTGTTCAAAGAGGAAAATCTTATTAATATTGAGAAAGAAAAAAAAAAGGAAAAGAAAACAGATACACAGAATGAAAATACTTAACCCCTCAGAAACAAAAGGAAAAAGTGGAATAAAATATATATATATATATAAATTAAGCTCTATCTTACCCCATACATCAACCCATTAAGATTCGGATTCTACCCCTCAACCAAGATTGCAAACATCAAGAGAAAAATGCACCACTATAATAAAATAAATAAATAAATAAATAAGAAAAGAAAAGAAAACAGATACACAAGGAATGAAAGTACTTAACCCCTCAGAAACAAAAGGAAAAAGTGGAATAATATATATATATATATATATAAGCTCTATCTTCCCCCATACATCAACCTATTAAGATTCGGATTCTACTCCTAAACCAAGATTGCAAACGTCAAGAGAAAATACACCACTATATCAACTTTCACCATTTGACCAATTTTCGTTCTACATGGATACTATGAAAGAAAATTTAAGTTCATATGATCAATCACGACTTTCCCATATCAACCTTCCAAGCTACGCTTGGCTCTCCAGTCCTAACTCTTGAATTAGGACAAAATTAACAATGAGCACTTTAATCTGCTAGATGCCTTTTCACACCAAACCCCAACCTGAAACATTGCTCAAATCTCCAGTCCGAAATTAAAACCCCCAAAAACCCCTGCAAATCTTAAATACCCTTTATAATTCCAGCTGACATTGTCTCAAACCCCTGCAAATCTTAAATACCCTTTATGGTGTACAATGAATCACACCAAACCCAACCTGAAACATTGCTCAAATCGGCATGCAGATTTGCTTCCGATCTATGTCGGCATGTAGATACACATGTAACTGTACAATGAGAAGCAAATCTGCAGATTCGAATAGATCTAGACAAATCGAGAGAGAGGGAGAGAGATATACCTTGGACGAACTCCGGTGAGGCCAGCAGCAGCTTCTAATTAAATGGATCGCAACATTGTCGGCACGAGTGAGGCAGATGGAGATGCTGACGGCAACGATAAGGGCGACGGCAACAGTGAGGGTGGCCTGGGCGACGGCAAGGATGAGGATGGCTTGGCCTGGGCGACGGCGACGGCGACGGCAACGGTGGCCTGGCCTGCGCGACGGCAACGGTGAGGGTTTTGGTGCTGATGTGTGATAGCGTGAGGCTTTGTGAGAAAATGAGGGTGGCCTGGGCGACGGTAAGGATGAGGATGGCTTGGCCTGGGCGACGGCGACGGTGATGGCGACGGTGGCTTAGCCTGCGCGACGGCAACGGTGAGGGTTTTGGTGCTGATGCGTGACAGCGTGAGGCTTTGTGAGAAAATGAGGGATGGAGAGAGAGAGAGAGAGAGAGAGGAAAAAAAAAAAAAAAAAAAAAAGGTAGGTTGTGTTAAAAGAGGATCGGGAGTTAGAGAAAAATTGACACGGGAGGAAAGTGAATTTGATGACTGTTTTTTAAAAGTAGTCATCTTTTGTGATGATGTTTTTAAAAACCAGTCATCTTTGTTGTTTTAAAGATGACTATTTTAAGTTGGAACTTAAATATTAGTCATCTTTTTATCTTAAAAATCAAAAGATGACTGGTTTTTAAAAAACGGTCATCTTTTTAAATTCTAAAAGCATCATCTATCAACCTTTTTCTTGTAGTGAGGCCTCATTATAATCGGCCTAATCACTATGTTGGTGGAAATCCGCGACCTTATGTTCTTGTGAGACCAAAGCCTCCGCTGGTTAAGAGGAATTGGTCATGGCACCGGAAACCCTTGGAATCCAATCCCCAGATTAACAATGTTTTGCAGGTGAGTGCTGATGAAGGTGAAAGCTCAAGGCCTGCTAGAACAGTCAAGCCTCCGGTGACCAAAGAAGGAGTCTGGACAAGGCTGCAACATCCCAAATTCCCACAACCTCCTTCCAGAAGTCAGAAAAGAAGGATGCAGCACCATAGAGCCTTAGAACGAAGGAAGGAAGAAGGTCGAGGAAAAGCAGAGGAGATAGTGGTTGACAGGGTCGAGGAAAAGGCGAAGATTGGGATTTTGTCTGTTGTAGAAAGAATTGAACCAAATTCTCGGCTTAAAAAAGGGAAAGGTAAGGAGATGGTAATGGAGGAAGACAAAGCTAGAGATGAAGAAACTGTGGGAGAGACAGTTAGTATTTAGTTTGGCTCTTTGCCCACTGTTGTCGGTTGCAGTATGGTATTTACTTTGCCAGTCTCATTTCAGGCCAAGCCAGATCAAAGCGAGTACATGGTTGGAGATGTAGTAGATGCTCAGGCCCCAGCGGCCTTAGTGAGTTCAGTGCTATCAAAAGAAAAGGAGGGAACTGAAAGGATGGTTTTTGAAAAGCCATCTGAGGATATGACTCAGCATTTAAGGCCGTTATACATCAACGTTCATATGAATAGCAGTCCTGTTCCGCGTGTCTTGGTGGATAATGGGGCAGCTGTTAATATCTTGCCTTCAAGTATGCTCAAGACTCTGGGGAAGACTGAAAAAGATTTGATCCCATCAGAGGTCACAGTGGCGAATTTCTCGGGTGGAATAACCAAGGCAAAAGGCGTACTTCCAATATATTTGGTGGTTGGAAACAGGGAGTCTTTGTCGGCCTTCTTTGTGGTCGATTCAACTTCGTCTTACAATGCATTGCTTGGTCGTGATTGGATACATTCCAATTGCTGTGTCGCATCATCATTGCACCAGTTTCTGATCTTTTGGAATGGTGACAAAGTAGAGATCGTGAAGGCAGACCAGAAACCTTTCCTGGCCGGATCAAACTCAGCAGAAGCATACCTCTATGGCGAGGAGGTTGGCCCAATCAAGTTCGTGGGGACTGATAAGTATGGAAATCCAAAGAAGATGTCAACAGAAGTGAATTCTTTTCCTTTTGAGTCTGTTGAAAAAGTGATGAAGGAAATGCATCGGCCTAATGTGATAATTCCTCACAAGCCAGTGCAGGAATACATTATAGAGGAAATTCCATGAATAGTACAACCAAGAAGAGTGAGCAGGAAGATTGTTTGGCAGCTCTTGCTCAAAGACTGTTTGTATATGCCAAAGAAAAAAGTTTGTTTGATGTGTCGGAAGCAGAATGTATTATGGAAGCTGAGGAAGAGTCAAAAGAAGAGGAGATCGGCATAGAAGAATTAGAGTTGGCACCAGCCAAACTTGATGACCTTAAGGCCGATGTTCAAGACCCTTTGGAGGAGGTTGATTTGGGAGAGAATGGAGAAAAAAGACCCACGTTCATCAGCGAGCTATTAGATGATGGCTTTAAGGTGGAGTTGATTGCCCTGTTGAAGGAATTTAAAGATTGCTTTGCTTGGGATTATCATGAAATGCTCGGGCTGGATCGCAAGTTGGTGGAGCACCAATTACCAATCAAGCCAAGTTTCAGGCCATTCAAACAACCACCAAGGCGTATGACGGCTGAGGTCACGTTAAAGGTCAAAGAAGAAGTGGAGCAGCTTTTGAAAGCAGGAGTCATCGTACCAATCAGGTATGCTGAATGGGTATCAAGTGTAGTCCCTGTTGTTAAGAAAAATGGCAAATTAAGAATGTGTGTGGACTTTAGACATTTGAATTTGGCAACTCCTAAGGATGAGTATCCCATGCCGGTGGCCGATGTACTAGTTGATCGGGCTGCCGGACATGAGATTTTGTCTTTTATGGACAGCCATTCTGGTTACAACCAGATTTTTATTGATGAAGAAGATATACCTAAAACTGCCTTTAGGTGTCCATGAGCTGTAGGAATGTTCGCTTGGAGAGTAATGCTCTTCGGCTTGAGAAATGCCGGGGCAACTTACCAACAAGCTATGAACTCAATATTTCATGACATGATAGGCAAGTTTTTAGAAGTGTATATTGATGATGTTGTTATTAAGTCCAAAGGAAATAAATGCCATTTAGAAGATTTAAAAAAGGCCTTCGTAAGAATGAGAAAACATCAATTAAAATTAAATCCTTTAAAGTGTGCCTTTGGAGTAAAGGCAGGGAACTTTTTAGGATTTTTGGTTCATCAGAGAGGAATTGAGGTGGATAAAAACAAGGCCAGGGCTATTATGGAAGCTAAGCCTCCTCAAAATAAGGAGTTGCAAAAGTTTTTGGGAAAAATTAACTATCTGCGGAGATTTATTTCTAATTTGGCAGGGAAAATAGGAGTGTTTTCGCCATTGCTGAAATTACGGGCGACGGAAGAATTCATTTGGGAGAAAGAGCATCAAGAGGCTTTTGATCGTATGAAGCAGTACCTGACAAGTCCACCGGTCTTGATCCCACCTTCTCCAGGCCGTAGACTCAGACTTTACGTTTCAGCGGCCGAGAAGTCCATTGGGTCTATGCTGGCTCAAGTCAATGACAGAGGACAGGAGCAGGCTGTGTATTACCTTAGCAAGACTTCGACAAGTGTTGAGTAGAATTATACTTTTATTGAGAAGTCTTGTTTTGTAATTTTCCATACTGTTATGAAGCTGCAACATTACTTTGCTAATCATACTGTTTCTATTATCTCGAAAAATGATTTGGTGAAGTATATGTTGTCTAAGCCTATTTCTAGAAATAGAATCGGCCGTTGGTTTTTCGCAATCTCGGGGTATGCATTGAGGCATGTTCCTCAAAAATCTGTAAAAGGTCAGGCGCTAGCAGACTTTTTGGCCGATCATCCTATGGACATTGAAGAAAAGGAAATTGAACTGGATCTGGGGTATGTAGACTTGTCGGCCTGGATACTGGAATTCGATGGTTCCAGGACGGAGAAGATGTGTGGAGCAGGAATTGTCATTACCTCTCCCGGTGGTCAAAGGTACGAATATGCTTTCCAATTAGATTTCGAATGCAGTAATAACCAGGCTGAATATAAGGCATTAATTATCGGCCTGGAGATTATGAAAGAGATGAATGTAGTGAATGTAGAGATTGTGGGGGATAGCCAATTGGTCATAAATCAGTTGGCTGGTACTTTCAAATGCAGCAGTTAGGCGTTATCACCTTATTTTGCTACTGCTTCCCAGTTACTAGATCTATTTGATGATGTGGTGTTAAAATTTAAACCAAGGGACCTTAATAAGGAGGCCAACGAGTTAGCTCAGTTGGCTTTAGGTTTGAAAATAAGAGATGGTTTAGGCCAAAGAACTGTTTTGGTTGAAAAAAAGGGTTTTACCATCTATTCGTGATAGAGGTTTAGATTTGGAGGTGATGGCAGTTGATTCAGATTCTAGTGACTGGAGAACACCGATCATGATTAGATTGGTGAATCCAGGTGGGGTAAAAGATAGAAAGTTGAGGTTGCTAGCCACTCAGTTTGTGATGTTTGAAGGGGAATTGTATAAAAAGAGTAGTGATGGTTTGTTGCTTAGATGTCTTGGAAAAGATGAGGCAATGTTAGTTATGGCCGAGGTCCACGAGGGAATTTGTGGTGCTCATCAGGCCGGGGTAAAAATGAGGTGGTTAATAAGAAGACATGGCTATTATTGGCCATCAGTCTTGAAAGATTGTATAGAATATGCTAAGGGGTGTAGTGCTTGCCAGAAACATGGCCCGGTTCAACATGCTCCGGCCATTGATTTGCGATACATTATAAAGCCTTGGCCTTTTAGAGGCTGGGCGATTGATGTTATAGGCAAGATATATCCTCCATCATCAGGCTAGCACAATTTCGTAATTGTGGCCACTGATTATTTTACAAAATGGGTTGAGGCCGTTCCAAAAAATTCAGTAGATCAAACGGCTGTGATTAGTTTTATAAAAGAGCACATTGTGCATAGGTTTGGACTGCCTGAAACCATTAATACAGATCAGGCAAAGTCTTTTTGTGGGGAGCAAGTTAAGGCCTTCGCAGTGGAGTATGGTATAAAGCTTACAAATTCCACTCCTTATTATGCTCAGGCCAATGGTCAGGTGGAAGCTATAAACAAAGTGTTGAAAAATATATTGAGCAAGATGATGGTGGATAAGCCTCGGACTTGGCATTTGCAGTTGTCTGAGGTTTTATGGGCTTATAGGACTTCATATAAAGAAAGTATTAAGACAACTCCTTTTGCCTTGACTTTTGGGCATGATGCAGTCCTTCCATTAGAAGTCATCATCCCTTCTTTGAGGGTGGCTTTTCAAGAAAAATTATTGCCTTCTGAATATAAGGAGGTGATGATTGTGGAGTTAGAGAATTTGGATGCTGAAAGGCTTAGGGCCTTAAATTCTATTGAGGTGCAGAAAAAGAAAATTGCAAGGGCTTACAATAAGAGGGTTAAGTTCAAGTCGTTTGTTGTTGGTGACTTGGTGTGGAAAGTAATTTTGCCCTTGGGTTTTAAAGATCCAGTATTTGGTAAGTGGTCTCCCACTTGGGAAGGACCATTTAGAGTCAAAGTTGTGATACCTGGAGGAGCCTATGTACTTGAAGATATGACTTCAGGTAAAGAGTTTAGTTCAATCAACGGACGGTATTTGAAAAAAATATTTTCCCACTATGTGGGAAACCGTCCAACAAGAGGAGTAATTACATAAAGTTAAGGCTGATCAATTTAAGCAGTTCCAAAAAATGCAAAACATTGTTCAAAAAGAGATATAACTGCAAAGTACTTAAAGAAAATGATCGGCCTAAGAAAAGAAGCCTTTTGGAAGGCTTGATTGAGCTGAAGTCCAATTTCTTTGAAGGCGGTCCATCTCTGCCTCAGCATCTTTCTTTTCTTTCTCCCAAGTCGGTGCCTGTGCACTGGAAATCTGATAAGGAGTCTTCAGCTTGGCAACAGCAGCAAATTCCACGGCCTGAGCAGACTTCTTTGTCCTCAGTTGAGTTGTTTCAGTTTCCAGTTCTGAGGCCATTTGGTTCTTCTTTTCTTGAAGTTGCAGGATCTCTCTCTCAAGTTCTGCAATGGTGGTGGACTTGGTTTTGATATTGGCAGTCAAGGCTTGGACTTCTTTCTGCACTGCTAGCATCTTGGTCTTGGTAGTCTCCATCAGGGCCTTGGTGTTTTCTCTGTCCTTGAGGCTTTTCTCTGCTTTATTTTTTCGGATGGAGGTATCTGAGAATTCTGCCAGAAGGTCTTTCAAATTGGCAGTGATGGCTTTGAGCTTCTCCTTTTCTGCATCATCAGTAGTGCAAGAAGAGAGGAATGTACAGGCAGATTCAAATTCAGCAAGTGAGTCTGCAGTGAAGTCAGAAAGCTTTAGGGCCATCAGTTCTAAAAATCTGTACTTAGCCTTTTCAAGCTTAGTATTGGAAGAAGCAAAAGCAGAAACAGTAGTGTCTTCTGGGAGAATTGGGGTTCGTTCCAGGTCTTCTAAAGCTGCAAACCATTCCTCAAGATCATCTGGGATTTCAATGGGGCTCGCTGCTGAAGTGATTGGTTGGGGAATTTCTTTCTTAGTTTCCTTCAGGATGGTTTCTTGCAGTTTTTCTTCAAGCTGCTCAACTTTTATTTTCTTTGAGATGGGAGAATTTGAAGAGCCTGAGGCCTCCATGCTATCATCAAGGATCTTCACTGGGCTTGAACCAGGACTTTCACTCGCAGTAGGTAAAAGGTTCAATCGGCCAGAAGACCTAGAACCAATTGGTCTTTTGGCTGGAACAGTTTTGGTTGTTTTTGGTCTAGGTGGCTTGTCCTGTTCTGGAGGAGGAGCTGGTGGAGAGTTTTCTGCAGAATCTTCTGCGGCTTCAGCTTGGTCAGACAAGGTATCTCCAGGAGTCTGAATGGGAGCAGTTACTGCACAAAAATAGAAATTAGGCCACTGATATTATAAAGGAAAAGAAGTAGCAGAAAAATTCTACCTATTAATATTGGTTGGCCAGGGATAACGCGAACAGCTTCTTGGTTGGGCTCAATGTCATGGGCAGTGGAGTAGAATCCGAAGAATTTAACTCCATTTCTTTGTTTGGGAGGCTTCAAGGGATCAGGAACAGCAAAGGGTGCAGTAGGTATGGTAGGAAGCTTTTTGCTAAATGATTGGAGGTGTTTAATTGGGTTTTCAGGCCACCTAGTTTTTAATTCATCAGCAGTGGTTTGGCTTGAAAAGCAGGTTAGTTGTGACTTTTGTATCATTTCAAAAAGGGCTGTGGCTATCTTTTGGGCCATGAAATTCTTGGGGATTTGTGGGTTCCATTTTAGTTTGAAAAACTTTTCAAACCTTTTAATTATTTCCTTAAGGTGTTAATAGAAAGTACCTTTCTTCTGAGATTTTTGAGAGGTCTTGGCATGAGATTGGATGCCGAGTTTTCTAGCCTTCATAGTAGAAGGAGGAGAAAGCCTCCTCAGGCATTCTTCTTTGGTATCAATCATCATGGCTGTGTAGCATTCAGACCACCAACTCTTGAAGTTAGCAGTGGCAACAGGGGTGTTAACAAGCTCCAATTTCAGAGTAGTGATTTTCTCCAAATAGGCTGAATCCATCTCGACCAAAGCTTCTGGTTTCTTGATGAATTTTCTTTCTATGGGGGGATAGTTTGTGGAGAAAATGTGAGCGGGGATGGGAAGATGTTGGGTGAATCCAAACTGCCTGCAGATCAAGTTTGGGCTGTATATCTCAACCCCACATTTCAGAAATCTGTTCTCGAAGTTTCCAGCAAAATGGAGGTCTCTCATAATCAAGTAAGAACCCCATACCTCTTTTTGTTGATCACTGACTTCTTTTTACAAAACCATCTCAGCTGTATACCAATCTGGGCCGAATCTACGGCTACCAAAGGGGAAGAAGAGGTTGTCTGATCTATCAATGGAAAGACTACGGAAGAAAGACAAATAGTCTTGGAAGGAAGAACAGAGGATGGTCTGCTGCATCCATTTTTCACCATAACAGTTCAGATTTTTCTTTTTGGATGAAAAGGTGAATTTTTCAGGGAAGTATTCATATAACCAGAGTTGGAGGATCCAAAAGGGGCCTCCAACGATCTTCAGATTATCTTTAGTTACTTCATAAAGACCTCTGTACAGATGGGCAAGAAGAAAAGGGGCTAAGGCCAATCTACGGCCTGAAGCTAGAGCAACTGCAATCTTATGATATTCTTGAGTCATCTGACCCAAGGAACAACGGTTACAAACCTGCAAAGCCACATAAGAAGAAAGGCATAGTGTTCTTGGTCACTGGCCGGCCTTGAATCATCATGCTCTATGTTAATGTAGCTACCCCAGGCCACAGAGGCGGCTTTTTCTTTGAATTTGATAGAGGAATCATGGGAGTAAGCTGCACTAGGAATGTCGCCAGTACATGGAAGGCCAGTCAAAGAGCAAATGTCGAAGACAGTAGGAGTCATGGGACCATACGGGAAGAAGAAAGCGTTGGAGGTTGAAGACCAGAAGCAAAAAGCAGCGGCCAGAAGGGGTTTATCCATAGCTAATGTATGTTTACAGAGTCGTAAGAAATCATAAATCCCAGTGGATTTCCATATATGGCCATAGGAGGGTTCTAAGAAGTCCATCCAGCTAATCCAATTTTCAGTGGCCGTAGGCCATGAACGATTAAACTTGTCCTTCATCCAGGTTTCCCAGTTCAGAGATGAAGCATTCATCATCAGGGATTCTTGATGAACCAAAGGGAAATATGGCTCTAAGACAGAGGGGAAGGTATTTTGCAGCAAGCAGGGTCCTATGGAGCTGGAGGGAGAAATTACCTCAGTCGAGATGTTCTTCTTGGACATACCGGCGATAATGGAGATAGCTGGACTCAACGTGTCTTTGCTCTTCACGCCTTTACTGGATTTTGAAGTCTTGGTGGATTTAGAGGAAGAAGGGGAGTTGGTCTTGGCCATGGTTTCTCTGGTTTTCTGATGTGAATGGAATGAGGGTTTGGTTTTGGACGAAGCTAAAGAGGAAGGAAGTGACGGTGGAGAATGATGGCTTTTATGGGAAACGTAAGACTATTGATGGCCGTGATTAATGAGGACTCTAGTGGTTGGTTAGGAGTTAATTACTCCTCAGGCAGGTGAGAATCCCAGGGGTTTTTATCCCTAACCTTGCTGGTTTTCAAAATTAGAGATAAAAGGGGCAAAGTGTTTCCGTTAGATTTCGAATTTTGGCAGCAAACCATGGGATTGGTCCACGTGGATGACAACTGGGAATTGATGACTAGGATTCATGGCTTATGGGAGAACGACAAGTGGCTAAGAGGATACACAGCTGGCTGCTTGCAACTGCTGGCTTTTGGTAACTGCTGCTGCTGCTGGACGTGGGGAGGAAAAACAGAGCATGTGCAAGAGAAAACAGGGCTGCTGCCAAACGTGGAAGAAAGGTGGGCTGTAACTGCAATCAAGGTGCAATCATGGAGCATAAAGAAGCTGCAATTGTGGGCAACAGCAAGCCTAAAAACGTGGGCAGTTGAGGCTTATTTTTCTGCAATATAGGAGCATTTTCTAGAGCAGTTTTGAAGGAGAAAACTGCCATGGCAGTTTTCTGCAGGAGAAGTTTCATTCGGTGAAAGGGAAGGCAGCCCACTATAAAATGTAAAAATGAAGACTAATTGGTGGTTCCACAACCAACAATCCTTCTCAGGATCTATCAAACATAGGAGTAGTTTTAATTAGACCAACTTTCAAGCTCTTTCTTGTAATCGGTTACTTTTCAATCTTGCAAACAATTTCGGTGTACTTGTTCTTTAGTTCATGTGAAGTTCAAGCTTTGTGGATTGCTTTTCCAAATCATGTTTGGTAATGTATTCCTTCTCTTGTAATTTCAGTTTAATGCTCACGTGTTCTTTTGTTTCTTTTTTGTCATTCACGCCAGAACTTTAAAGGAAGAACCCCTTTTCCTTTCGCAATCGCCTATCAATCCATTCTCAAATCGTAAGGGGTTGTGAACGCACAACTTTCGGGCTGAACTTGGCCCTGGCACGCCCGCAAAATCCATCGACCTAGGAAGACCACTTTTAGTGCGAACACACACAATCATATGTTTTTCCAAAATCTAACTTAAAAATTAAGCCACGAACCTTCTTCTTCCAAAAATCTATTACTGCATTTGCAATAAGCACTCCATCAAAAATCTGCCTACAGTCATGAATGCACTCTGTTCCTAACTAATCAACATTGGAAGGACTTTCTTCATTCTATTTGCTAAAACTTTTGCCAATACCTTTTAAACCCACCCCACCAAACTGATAGGCGCGCCTAAAATAAAAAAACACAATAGGGTTCTCAGACTCGGGAATCAACATCACAAAAGATGCATTCAATCCCTTCACTATTTTAGCATTTTGATGAAATTCTACCATGAACTGGATCACGTCTTCTTTCAATATTGACCAACATTTCTTCACAAAATTTATATTAAAATCGTCTGGCTCAGGGGCTTTATTACCATCGCATTTCAAAATAGCCCCCCATATCTCTTCAAAAGAAAAAGGAAATCCGGCCTCTTTATCTCCTCTGGGTTTACAATCATCCTCCCCCTCACCATAATATTAGCAATGAAATTTCTCCTTCCTCTATTACCTGCCATCATGTGAAAAAACCTAGTATTTCTATCCCCTTCCTTTATCCAAGAAATTCACGATTTTTGTAGCCTTTTAGGTTTTAATGAAAGAAATGTGTAGATTATCAAAAACACAATGGGGTGTGGATTAGCCAAAAAAAAAAAAAAAAAAAAGATGTGGAAATAGGCCCGCCTTAATTATGAGTTTTTGCATATGAAATTATGGCCGCTAAAAGTAAAAGTTAAATAAAATTGAAAACAAATACTATCTACAAAAATTTCTATAGTTATTATTTAACAAGCCTATTCATACCATATTCGCATCAAAATCAATGGGTGTTATATTTTGTTAATGTCATTTTTTTTTTCAAATGCTGTTTTAGTTGGGGTTGCGTGTTATATTGTGAGTCTCCTAATGTTCAGTGGGTGAGGTGGTCTACATGTCAAGTTATATGTATTACGGTGTACTAAACTTCATTTTATTTTAATAAAAAAAAATTTGCTCATCCAAAAGAAAAAATTGTTTTGAACTTAACAACCTGTTTACACCCTAAAAATCGGTTTATGAAATTTGCATTAGGCCAGAGGTACAAAGCCCTTTACCAGGTCGCTTTTTATAGGCCGAATGCTTCGCAAAGACAATCACCAACCAAGGTAGTTGTAAACGGCAGATTAAGCTTCAGTCTTATAGTCCTCCTTTTGAGACCGACTCCCCATTACACAGAACCATTACCAGCTACATTTACGGGGCAATTATAGATCGTGGGAGGTTATTCAAAACGTGGTATTAATGGGAGATTTCAGATCGTCGAAGTGGGTAGTTGATGGGCGAATTCTGCGGAATGACGGTGGCTTGGGTGTATAAGAGTGGAAGACCAGCCATCTGAAAAGGCTCTCCAACATCAATCAACAAACTAGTTCTAAGGAACTTTAGCAAGCCACCCCAATTTGGGAGAGGTTCTTGAAATTTTCCCAACCATGGAGATTGGGTGCATTTCTTTAGTTCCATGGATTCTAATTTTTGACGGGTCTCAAACTGAGGAATCGGCCGGAGCAGGTGTAGTTCTGGTATCCCCAACGAACAAAAGAACTCAATTTTCATTCAAACTAGATTTTGATTGTACAAACAATCAGGCTAAGTATGAGGCTCTTATTATCGGCCTCAGTCTATTGGTGGATTTGAATGTATCAAGTGTCCTTGTTATTAGGGATTCCCAATTAATTTTGAAGCAATTATCTGGTGACTTCAAATGTGTTAGTGATTCTCTGGTCGAATATAATAGGATTACTAAATATTTGTTAGGATTATTTGCTGATGTTTTTATCAAATGTGTCCCAAGAAAAGAAAACAAGGAAGCAAATGAATTAGCCTAGATAGCATCTGGATTGAAAATCCCTTCAAGCGTCTTTACCAGGACGATCACTATAGAAAGGAGATTAGAATCATCCTTAGGAAATATATTTAGTCCTGATGAATTAATATTATCATTAGATGTTGCGCAGGATGATTGGAGATTTTCGATCATAAAATGTTTACAAAATCCATCCATTCAAACATCAATCAACATATGCATTAAAATGTGGGGGGCAATGTTTACACCCTAAAAATCGGCTTATGAAATTTGCATTTGGCCAGAGGTAGAAAGCCCTTTACCAGGTCGCCTTTTATAGGCCGAATGCTTCGCAAAGACAATCACCAACCAAGGTAGTTGTAAACGGCAGATTAAGCTTCAGTCTTATAGTCCTCCTTTGAGATCGACTCCCCATTGCACAGAACCATTACCAGCTACATTTACGGAGCAGTTATATATAGATCATGGGAGGTTATTCAAAACGTGGTATTAATGGGAGATTTCAAATCGTCGAAGTGGGTAGTTGATGGGCGAATTCTGCGGAATGACAGTGGCTTGGGTGTATAAGAGTGGAAGACCGTACCAGCCATCTGAAAAGGCTCTCCAACATCAATCAACAAACCCATTCTCAGGAACTTAATCTTTTTTATTTTCTTTTAGAATTCTAGGACTTTAAACCCAGAAACGTGTGCTCCTTTCTGGTCAAAGGTGTGTGCACCCCTTTGTCTATCATTGTAATTCCAAAAATTGATCAATGAAAATGGCTTCCTCCATGGTAAGCGTTTCTTTTTAGTTTTTGTTATTATTTTGTTTATCTCAGTTACTTGTCACAGAAAAGTCCTTGAGTCCATTCAAGGCAAGGTAGAACCTGTAATTCGTCACAGTTTAGTGGTTGGCACGCTCGCGCAACCCAATCCCCCGTAATCAAAATTTTAGAGGAAACACAACCACAGTTAAAATCCTTGTAATAAAAAAGTTGATAAATTGTGGTTGTCTTTTAATATCATTCACTCCCTTCAGGTAAAGGATAAGGATAACTGTGATATATGCATAAAACTATAATTGAAAAAGTTGCAAATCATGCCTTTAATTTCCCTCAGTTTACTTAGTGAATAGCTGATCTAGGTTTTCTTCATAATTAGCTTTCTAGAGATGTCCAGATCGGACTTCCTAATTATCAGTTCATTTCCTGAGCTTTGTAGTTGTTTTGGGTGGGTTTGTGAGTTGGATTGCGACAGTGTATAAGTCACCAAAACCTTGCTAGGGATAGAGACCCTAGGCTAAACAAAATTCTAAATTTTAAAGCTCAAAGATGAGTTTAACATTAAAAATAAAAAAATAAAAAAAAACCACATATTGCAAAATTTAAAAAGTAATATGACATTCTTAGTCTAGAAGCTCATATTGCCAAATTCTTATCACATACTTATTCACTTACCGGTGGAAGAAACTACATCATCATTGGATATGGGGCCACGGTTATGTGTAACTCTAACAGTATTACTAGGAGCAAGTCTACAAGATAATCAAATACTCAAATGTTAGGATGAAATTATAAAAATAAAGTATGGATAGTAAGTGTTTTAATTATCATGTTCATTTGCATATATTAACCAAGCAAACTTACAAATTCATTAAAGCTGGGCAATTCCTTTTGTCATGGGACTGTCCCTATTGACCACATCCATTACATTTTCTCAACTTTTGTTCTCTTGCTTTTTTCCTTTCCTCCTTTTAATCTTTTACGACATCCCTTTAATCTAACTTGATTGGGCTGTTGCAACACAGGAGTAGAACTAATTGGGGGGCAAATGCTAGTTGTTTTCAAATTGTTGCTACAATCTCCAATAGAGAGTGATTTCATCCTCTGTTTAAATGACAACAAATCTTCCTTCAACAGTTCAGTAGCCTCTACACTAAAAACAACTCAATCAACTACCCTTCCAACAATTCCATATAATTCATTATGGTGAAGCAACATGCCCCTATCATCTACATCCTCCATGTTCACCCCACTGCCCTCTATTAAACGCTGACACTTTACACCTTTTGTTCACCTCATCATTATATATTTACCTGGCAACTCAACCAATTGTTTTCTGCAAACAAAAATGTGCAACAAGTGTCTACAAGGAATTCCCTCCCACTCAAAATTTTTACAACTACATCTTGAAACATCAGAAACCTTATCATCTACAACTAACCGGACCCTATCTAGTATTTGTTTACCATTTTCATTTTCCCTTTGGGTGCTGTTGCCATCATCAAACACATGCTTTTCAACCTCATATATGGTTTGGAATTCATCATCCATCTTAATAGTACTTCTATACTTCATACATTTCCATAACTCACTTTGAAAATTTTCAAACATGGAACGTGTATAAATTTCAACTATTTGTCTCTTGAATGCAATGAGAGTCCTTAACATAGGTCTCTATTGGTGATCAATATAAGTCTCTATTGGTGATCAATATGGTCGACTTGTAATTTGCCATACCTTTGCTTTGCAAGCACCCTATTAAACCTTGTCATAAAGTCCATCAAAGAATTACGCCTGTCCAAATACTTTTTTACAAATAAATGTTTACTCTCTGCTCTTTGACTAGACGGCATTTTAGCAGAGAAAATATGTTTAACAAAAGCCAGAACCCACCTGTCCCGCTTGTTAAACATTGTTTGTAACCATCCATTCTCATGTAGCTCACTTCTTTCAATTAGAGCAACCATCTATACTCGAACTCCTCTGGTTCCTCTGAATCCCAAATACAAAAATAAAAGTTTTTGTAATATTGGTTACATGTGCGAGCACCAAGTTTCTCAGAAAACTTGTTCAAGATATGCCAAATGCAATACTTATGATATGTTATTGGGAGTACATGTTTAATGGCAATCTCCATGGCTGGGTCTTGATCAGTAATGATCATTTTGGGCCGTTCGCCTGTCATAGCTTTCATCCACTGCTCAAACAACCAAATAAAAGATTCATGGCTCTCGTCACATAAGAACCCACAACCAAACGTTATTGTTTGCCCATGATGGTTAACCTCCAACAGTGGTGCGAAAATCATGTCATACCTATTTGTTTGATATGTGGTGTTAAACACCACAACATCCCCAAAATATTTGTACGCCTCTCTATTTGTTGCATCTACCCAAAAGATATACAAAATCCAATTCTCATCATCTGTCTCAATGGTGTATGTGAAACATGGATTTTTCTCTTTTTGAGCAAAGAAATACTTATTCAGCATATCTGCATCATGGCCATCAGTCATTTTTTTTTATATCTCTTCTAACATTTCTAATATCCTGTTCAGTGCATCCAACATTTTGTAAACCACTGGCCTGCAGCTCCAAAACACTCATAAATTAGCATGGGGGGATATTTGCATTGCCAAATGTTTGTGCTAGTGCCCTTTGGGCCGTTGAGACATGCTAATGAGATGGCAATAGTTGAACTTTGCCAGGTGATGAAAAAGTGTGGTTCTGCACCTCCTCAAATACATACACTTTATACTTAGTATCTGACTTGACAACGGTGAGTTTTGCATTGTAACCTTCTCGTGTTAACCTTCGACACCTCTTTGGTTGTTTACTATCATCATTTGGTGTTCGTTATATTTTCTCACCTTCTTTTGAACAATTATACACCTTTCTGGTTATTTCTCCCTTCCAATTGTTATTACCAGTCCCAATTCGAACACTAAATCTGGTTTGCCTTGCATAATTGTTGTAGAAGGCATACGTGCTTGGTAAAGAGTCAAACTCTTGTCCCACAAAAGGTTTGTGTCCTTGCATTACAGTGGAAACAAAACTCATTTCCGAATTAATTGAGGAGGACCCTTGGTGTTGTGTTTGGGAGTCATCTAAACCAATAACAAAATCCTCCGTTGATCTGTATTCACAAAGAATTACAATACTGTTTAGGAAAAATAAAAAATAAAAACATAACCAATACACCAATTAAACTTCTTATCAAAATCTCATCCAACCATTCAATGAAAATTTATTTTTATCACACAAGAGACAATCAGCAATTGATGAAAAAAAATTATATTTCCACAATAACTTTTGAGATTAGTTACAAAATGACAGGCTTAGCGGATAAGTAATTAACCAAGATATAGATGGCCAATAAGATTAAAATCCAAACCAGAGAGCCTTTTTTTACTTACAAATTTAATTGCACCAATTAACTTTTGAGATTAGTTACTAAAAGAATATTGAGGACAATCAGAAAAATGGAATGCATAGAAGAACTGGAAAAAAAAAAAAAAAAAAAAAAAAAAAAAAAAAAAAAAAAAAAAAAAAACAAGGTTGAAGTTAAACCTAGAAGATGTCTTGAAACAAAAAAAATAAAAAATAAAATAAATATACATTGCGTCATGTAAAACAAAATCTCATCTTTAGTTACTTGCACATGGTACAATAACTGATGCCATAATGATGCAAGTAATGGACACTGGAGTCTATAAGTAACTCAACTTGCATATCTTACATACACGTTTTCTGGAATCAAACAGGGGCAAATCAAACACCATTCAAATGCTTATTCCCCTCATTTTCTAACATTTTATTGCAAACAAACGGATCATTAAAAATAAAACAACAACAAATGTAATAATTTTCATCGCCCCACTGCTATAGGATTACATACATACCAAGTTTGCCGAGCTTCGCCGTGAGTGTGGTGGAGCTTTGCCGCCGACGGTCAGATTAGGAGCGTTGGGGGAGGGGGGTTTGCTGCAATGGGAGGGTCACAGTGTGAGGAAAAAAAAAAAAAAAAAAAAACGAAAAGTATGATGAAGCTTACCAGTTCGCCGGTGGTGACGCTTCACGATGGCTGGCTATGCTTCGATGGGGGAGGGTCACAGGGTGATTTGAGGATGGAAATGAGGGAAAAAAAAAAAAAAAAAAAAAAACAAAGGTTCACGAGAGTGCCGGCGGTGACGCTTCATGAGAGTGCTCTCGGTGATGTTTCACAAGAGTGCCGGCGGTGATGCTTCATGAGAGTGCCGGTGGTGAGCTTCACGAGAGTGCCAGCGGTGAGCTTTATCTAAGGCCAGTAAGCACAAGAGTGCCGGCGGTGATGCTTCATGAGATTGCCGATGGTGAGATGGGTTTGGTGAGCTTCTTCTGACGCCGATGAGATGGATTTTTTGTTTTTCTCTGTATTTTCGTTTATCAGCAAATTCACTTTGAAAAATGGAAGAGGAAAAGGTGGAGGCCGGTGAGATGGGTTTTTTGCCGTTCTTTCTATTTTCGTTTATCAGCATATTCACTTTGAAAATTGGAAGAGGAGAAGGTGGAGGAGGGGTGATGGGGTGATGGGACGAGAGCCTGCAAGGAAGACTTTCCAACTTAAAAAATGAAAAGCTTGTCAGTTATGTTTCCTTTAGCCCCAGCCCTTAGATGAAAGGCTTGATAGATGAACGGTTCATATTGGCCTACGCTGATATAGCGTAAATCAGCGTAAGCTGATTGGAATGAAACTGATATATATATCTATATCTATATATATATATATATATATATATATCAACACCTGTATTCGGGGTTATACCTTGTGTATTAGTGGGTTTATGAGATACATTGGGCAAATACACGAGGTATAACCCCTAATACATAGTATTAATATAATTTATATCAACAAGTGTTGACTTGATCGAGACTGTATATATAGATAGATATATTTATATCTTTCTCCACAGCTTCAATCTTTTTTTTTTATGGTCATGATATAGCTCTGCCATCTAAGTAGTTTCCATCTTTATAATACTATATTTATCGATTGGCCAACGTGTAGTGTTAAGGAATCACTTTATAACCAAATCCACGGCTATTGAAAGTTGAGCTTCGTTGGAAAAATACCCTTTCAAGAAAGTTAATAACGCCTCGGTACTCTCGGACAAATAATTTGTGGTATGTTTAACATGTCAACCCAAATCCAAATAAGCCAATTGTTCGGTGTAGAGTGATGAGTTGTTCAAAAAAAAGTTGGTGGGTTTATACGTGGATGAATAATTTGTAAAGTTGTAACGCGTCATACCCAATCCAAGAGCGCCAATTGTCCAAGATAGATTGGATGAATTTGTGAGTGGACAAATAATGTGGTGTTTTGATGTGTCAATACCAATTCAGATATGCCAGTTGTCTTCTGAGGGCGCCTAAAATAACTTTATAAAATGAGGTGTTGCCTAAAGGTCTCAATCACCAATAAAAATTTCCTCCCTCTTCTTTCACATGGCGATTCTATTATTTTGTGATTACTTCACATTGGTTCAAGTCATTATGCTTCATGAAGCCTTATCCAATTCCCGTGTATTACATGCATGGCTCTTGCCAATAGAAACATCAATTGGATCATCGATTTACCAGATGCAGCTACCACACCAGGTCTCTCATGGGTCGAATTGGATGCGAATTCGGAGAGATCCGAATTCGAATTTGATAACAAAGCCTGGGATATATGCACAATCCGAATCCGAGTTGGATGGATCTTCCAACTATCTGTCCAGTCTCTTGATGCCATCTGCAAAGGACATCCATGCTCCTTCAACAATGTGATGATAGCAATTGTATGCATTGCAGTCTACAATATTGGTTCAGACCATGGTGCATACTGTTTGGATGGCATCCAAAATTCGACAATCCATTCCTTTATGGAATTCTCAAATAAATTAGAATTCCATCTACATACCATGCTCCAGCAGATCTTGAAGAGGATTGGTGGGGCTAAGCATCAAGACTAGAACCACTTCCATGGTCAGCAGGAGTCATAACCCTTGACCCATAGATTGTCACATTGATTTCAGCACAAGGCTTGATGAAGCAACTAGGAATGAGCTTTTCTTAATATAGAAGAATTTATCACTTCCTATAGAATTTGTTTGAAGAAGGGATTGGGAACTGGCTTTTCTAATTTTTCATTTCTAAAAAATAAATTGACAGCGAAATAAAGGATTGAGATTGATAGAGAAATTTGTCTATTAGAAATTTTATCATTTTTTTTTTCTTTTACATAATATCATATTCAACCTAGTTCTTGTTTCAAAGATTTTGATGAGTAAATTCCAAATATAAAAAACAGACATGTAGACTGAAAGTTATAATTATTTATTTATTTAAATTTGAAAAACAAAAAGAACAATACACCTTAATAACATTCAAGGCGATTACAAAGAAATAAATGTTTTTTTTTTTTTTTTGGATAGGTGAAATAAATGTTTACATGTAAATAAAAGTTGTTTTCTGAAGCAAATTAAACTAGCCACGCTTATTTTCTCTAGATTTATAATGAAATATTTCCTATATGTATCCTTCAAGAGTCCTTTTAATCATTAAATTCAGGCTCCTTTTGAATCTTGGAACAGCAGCTTATGAGAAAAATATTCTTGTAAGGAAAGCACAAAATGCTTCTAACGTTTTACACGGATTAGTAAGCTCATACGTGGACGAATAATTGGTGGTAGACTGACGTGTCAATCCCAGTCCAGAAACACCAATTATTTAGGGTTGAATTGGTAGGTTTATACATGCACGAATAATTTGTGGTGTATTAACATGGTAGGTCCAATTTAGGGATATATGCCCATCCAGGGTAGAGTTGGTGGATTTGTATATGGATGACTAATTTATGGTGTCTTTTACATGGTAGGTCTAATTCAAATTAAAAACGCCAGTTGTTCAGGATAGAGTTGGTGGGTTTATACGTGGATGAATAATCTGTGGCATTTTAATGTGTTAAGCCCAATCTAGAAATATTGCCAGTTGTCCAAGGTAGAGTAAATGGGTTGATACATGGACAAATAACTTTTTGTTGTTTGAGGTGCAAGTCCAATCTAGAAACGCCAATTGTCCTGTTGTCCAGGGTAGACTGGGTGAGTTTAAACGTGGACAAATAACTTGAGGTATTTTAACGTGTTAAGCCCAATTAGAGGTATTTTAACGTGTTAAGCCCAATCTAGAAATACCAGTTGTCTAGGGTAGAATTGATGAGTTGATACGTGGAAGAATAAATAAAATTTAAATAAAAAATATAAAAATAGTAATTAATAGTGATATAATAAATAAAATAATGTAACATATTCGCGCATTTTTTGTCCTGATCGAATTTTTAATTAAAATTCATATTGTTCCTGTATATGCTTGTATCCATATGATTTCTGTTTCAGTTTTTTTATGCTGAATTTTTCATCGTATTTTTGTCAAAAGAAACCAAATTACCCACTTCGTACATATGCCATCTCGTATTCTCCCTATCGTATTTTACTAATTATGATCTAAAGAATACTCATGTGGAGTACAGATTGCACCAATTTTATGGTCTCCACGGTTTCTAAACTACAATTGCAAAAGGTCACATTACAGTGCCTAAATGGACAGAACAAAAAATAAATGTTTACATGTAAAGAAATTATATTATTCCCACAACAATTTCTGTTTCTATCTTCACTTTTTTTTTTTTTTTTTTTTTGGATAGGTGAAATAAATGTTTACTTGTAAAGAAAAGTTATTTTTTGAAGCAAAATTAAAGAAGCCACGATTATTTTCTCTATATTTATAATGAAATATTTCCTATAAGTACCCTTCAAGAGTACTCCTTAATTTTCATCATTAAATTCAGGCCCTTTTTGAAAATTGGAACAGGAGCTTATGAGAAAAATATTCTTATAAGGAAAGCACAAAATGCTTCTAACGTTTTACATGGACTAGTATAAGCTCATACCTTGACGAATAATTGGTGGTAGGCGAGCTAAAGTGTCAATCCCAATCCAGTAAAGCCAATTATTTAGTGTAGAATTGATAGGTTTATACGTGGATCAATAATTTGTGGTGTATTAACCTATCAATTCCAATTTAGGGAAATACAGTTGTCTAGGGTAGAGTTGGTGGATTTATACATGGATGAATAATTTATGGTGTTTTAACATGGTAGGTCCAATCCAAATTAAAGACGCCAGTTGTCCATGATAGAGTTGGTGGGTTTATAGGTGGAAGAATAATTTGTGGTGTTTTAATGTGTCAAGCCCAATCGAGAAATGCCACTTGTCTAGGGTAGAGTAGGTGGGTTGATACATGTCAAATAACTTATGGTGTTTTGAGGTGTCAAGCCCAATCTAGAAACACAAGTTGTCCAGTTAGGGTACGTAGAGTTGGTGAGTTTATACGTGGACAAATACTTGGGGTATTTTAATGTGTTAAGCCCATTCTAGAAGTGCAAGTTGTCGAGGGTAGAATTGATGAGTTTATACGTGGAAGAATAATTTGTGTTGTTTTAATATATGTGTCAATCCCAATCTAGAGACGTCGGTTCTCCAAGGTAGAGTCGGTGGGTTAATATGTGGACAAATAATTTATGTTATTTTGACCTGTCAGTCCCAATCCCAATCCTAATCCCAATCCAGCGATGCCAATTGTCCAGGGTAGAGTATGTGGGTTAATACGTGGACGAATCATTTACGGTATTTTGATGTGTTAATCCCAATCCAAAGACACCAGATGTTAGTGTAGTGGTGCTCAAGAGGACTATAAAATAAGATGCTGTGTAGGTCTCACACACCAAAAGCAAAACTTTCCCCTAGCTCAAATGCATTGTCATTCCATTTCTTCTGTTATCACTCTTGTTCCTTCTTTCAATTTATCATGGTTCCATAAGGCCTCAATCTCTTCTATTGGCTCTTGCCAATAGAAGCCTCAATCGATCGACTCAATAATTTACCAGATGCAGCTACTATCAGATCAATGATTTACCAAATGACATACTTTCTGGTATAGTAAGAACAGGTTTTCGGCACCAGCTGGGAGGCATTGAGCATCATGCATGGCTATCGAAGACTAAGCAAACGAAAGGGTACAGGGGGGATTCTTGGTCTTGCTGTAACAGATTATGTAATTGCTTCCATATATAATAAAACTGTTTTTTAACCCCCATGCCAAAATAAATAAATAACTAAATAATAAATGAAATTATAAATTCAAACAGGGGTCATCACAATCGCTTGGAAAATTATTTTTTCATATTACAATTCTGCTAAAATCTTCCAAGAGAACTTCCCACAACTGCCTAGGAAAAGTTTCCAACTAGTCCACTTGTCCCAGTTCAGAAGCAATCTTTCGGTCATTTAAAAACTTCATTTCCATTGCTCAACGGAAAATCTCGAATTTTAAAAATATTGAAAATTACATAATTATCATCATCTTCGTTTGCTAATTAATTTTGAGGAATTAGATTTTCCTTTCGCACAAAGCTTATGTTGTAGGACTTATGATTTTGTACTGCCCACATTTTTAAGGATTGGTGTATTGCCAGCCATGCTGTGCACAATGGACACAACTGTACGTACCACGACTAGCAAAACACCAGCCTTTAAATGCACACAACACCAAATCCGAGCTCCATGTTACTACTTGTCCTGAGTTAGTTTATCTGGATCACATGCGTACCACGACTGGCAAAACATTAGCCTTTAAATACCTTTCGCGATTACACCTTTTAAATAGCTAGCACTCCGTTTTTAACTTTTCATACACTAAATTAATAGTGTGTAAAGATTTGGAAATATACTTGAGTTGATAAAGTTAAAAGTACGGAGTGCTAACACCACAATCGCTTTTACAGTTATTTTACTACAAATTTAAACAATTAGCAGCTTACAGTTATTTATTGAATTGAGGGAAAATTATATTGACCTTCCCTTCCCAAGGTTTGGAGAAATGACATTGCATTTTTTTTTAGGTTTTAAAAATTATATTGATCTCTCTTGAGATTTGGCGAAAATTATAAAGACTACTTCCTTTTCATTAGTTGACAAAGTACGATTAGGTTAACTAACAGAAGCTGCTGATGTCACGCAAAAAAATATATTGTAAAATGCCACGTTTTCCCTTATTGAAGGTCTAAATTGACCATGTAAAGATGCAAATGTCCCTTTTTACCTAGCCTTTACAGAATGTGTTAATGAATAAATAGGCTGAAATAACCCCAAGTTGCCATGTAAAGATGAAAATGCTCTAAAGAATTTTTATTTTTATTTTTGTTTTGTTACAAAATGACTATGTTTGGACTAGGGGTAAATTGGACATATCACATGCTGCATGACGGCAATAGTAAGCTACTGTCGCAAGGGAGGTCTGTGTAATTAATTTTTGCTAAACTTGATGAGAGGTCAATGTAATTTTCCTTTGAATCTAATTCACAAATTTGTTTTAAATTATTGAGGGTGAGGTTGAACATCCATTGGAAATTACTCATTTTAATTACTTACGAATATTAATTCTACTCCTTGTGATCATCCTTAAATTATATTATTCGAGGAGGGAATAAAGACATTGATATATATATATAGAGGCTCTGGTCCACTAATTTTGCTTGGGATGAAAGATCGACTCAATTATAATTTTTTTTTTTTAAATTTTCATGATCGAGGTTCTTTAGGATGATTGAGTTCTGCCGTTTTTAGATAAAACAAGTTTGTTTAACATTCAAAGTGCTTATAGTCTAGATAGTTAATGGACGGTCTATTGAAATCTGAACCATTCATACCATATGGGATCCACCAAAACATGTGGGACTCCTATGGTATGAACGGTTCAGATTTCAATGCACCATCTATTGCGATGGAGAGGATCCTTGCCCGTCTATACATCATCTCTCCCCTTCTTTTAAGGAGAGGTCCTAGGTTTATTAATCTTTCTATACCATGCATACATAATTTTGATTTGGGTTTTGGGGTTCCTTTCCTATGGATAGGGGATAGGGTATAACTGATGTTCTTAGATAGCAAGAACAAAAATGTGTCAAGTTAGGGTTTGTTGTTAGTTAATTACTTCGTATTGTTTTTAGCTTCTATGAGCTGAAAGATATATATCTATCTATATATATATATACACATATATATATAGAAGGTGACCACTTCCTTTATAAGTTTCTGAAAGGTACTATGGAGAGGGCTTTTGTCATCTTCCCATAGTCTACCTAGGGTTTCGTAACCTATGGATACCTCTACCACTAATAGCTACCGTTGGGGTTTGTCTTCTAGACGTCATCTTTGGGGGTTCCACACACCCCCTGTTTCTAGATCTAATACTCCCCCTAAGGCAGAAAAGCTCTCTTTTGCTGTTGTGGTGAGTAAAGCAAGTAAACCTTTCCCAGCCTACATTAGATCTCTCTCTACACTCTGTACCGGTTCCTATTATAAAAGGAAATCCAATTTCAGTAACCCTTGATTAGGCGTGTTCTATTGCTTAAGGGTTTAAAACCAACCAGACTTGAAGATTTACAGATGAAACTTTCTTCTCTATGGAAACCTTAAGGTCACTGGCTTTTGGTTCCTTTGGGAAAGGGATATTTTGATTTGCACTTCAGTACTATTGAGGAGTGGCAACACATCTAGGCTCTTGGTTCATGCAATCTAGATCCTACGATTCTTTGTCTTTTCCCATGGATTCCAACTTTTAATCCCGAGGATCAGCGTAATCCTCATGTGCAGATTTGGGTTTGAATTTATAGATTGAGTTAGGAATACTGGCACTACAAGCATCTGGCTGCTATTGCACATGGGATTGAAACTCTGCTTAAGATTGATGATGCAACGAGATTGCGTAAATTTGGCTATTATGCTAGGGTTTTGCTTGATATCGATCTTTCTAATCCCCTTCTTGATACACTTTGGGTGGAGTGTACGGATTATGGGTTCAATGTTGAGTTGTTCTATGAAAACCTCCCCTATTTTTGTGCTTGTTGCAAGTCTATTAGCCATTTTGCGGCGAATTGTAGACTTGCTCGTAATAGTACAAGTGCTCAGAAATCCCATGAGGATAGGTCTCTATCTCAGGGAAGGTCCTAATCTAAGAAGCCTTATGGGGCTAAAGTTTGGGTTAGAATTGATAAGTCTAATGTGGTTGCTGGGGCTACAACTGATAAGTTCAATGGTATGCCTAGCTACTCTGTTTGATGGAGGGGACACTTCATCAACTCCTTGTCCTTCGAGTGAGGATATGAATAGGATTGGGGATTATCATACAGATGCTCTAGCAGTGCTTGATAATATTCTAGAAGTAGAGCCCGTTACATCTTCTCCGTTGGCGTAGCTTAATAATAAGGGTATTTTTCCTAATAATTTATCTCGCAAATGGGGTGATGATTTCGATGATGAATCTGTGGAAGAAGAGCATCTTTCTACTCTTATGGACAATGGTAAGTTCTTTATTGGGCAAGATATATTGCAAGTCATTGCTGAGCAGATTATTGAGGAGGCTGCAAATCAGATTTTGGACAGTGCTACTACTATAGTATTGAAGTCTCATGTTAATGATTCTGGTATCAATGATATAACTATTTCTTTTCCTGCTATTGATGTTGGCAGAGAGCATTCTCAGGCTACTTAGGGTACTGACATGTCCCCTGCTAATGATAGTTATGCAAACGCTATGCTTGCTCAACAGGTAGATTTAGCTATTAAATCTGTAGAGGGTAAACTCGATTCAGAAGATAATTTTATCCCCGTTTTGACAAAGTCTCAACAGAAAAAACTCAAATAACGGGTCAAATTGGCTTCTCAGCCTAGTAATTACCCAACTAGGGCCAAAAAACTTAAACATTGTTGTTAATGAAGATCTTGTATTAGAATATTATGGGAATTGGTAATCAGGATTCTAAAAAAGAGTTGAGGAATCTTGTGTCTATGCATTATCCTGACTTCTTATGTATCTCAGAACCTATGATTTCACCTTCATCTATTCAATCTTCATTTTGGAGAAGTTTGGGTTTGAATTTTGTTTTGGCTAATGATGGATGGGATCTTCCCTCTAATTTATGGGTGTTGTGTGCCGACTACATAGCTTCTCCTACCATTATCTCCAATTTTGTGCAACAAGTAACCACTAAGGTTCAGTATAATTTTGAGGATTGCTACATTACATTTGTTTACGCATGCACTACCTATATTAAGAGAAGAGCTTTATGGTAGGAGCTTAAAACTCTGAATTGTTCTATTTCAGCTCTGTAGCTGGTCATTGGGGACTTAATGCTATTATTGGAGCCCATGGAAAAAGAGGTGGTTCGTTGCCTAATAGAATTTTTTGTGATGAGTTTAAAGCCATGATTGATTGGTGTGATTTCATTCACATGGATACAAAGGGTGCTCAATTTTCTTAGGTTCATGGTCTTTTCTCGAGGGTAGAGATGAGACTTGACAGGAGTCTTTGTAACCCTCAGTGGCTAGATGTTTGGTCGGATTCTTTTTGACTTGCTCTAGCTAGGCGTTGTTCTGATCATACTCATTTACTCTTTTCAACTAACAAGTACTTGTCTACTGGTCCTAAACCATTTTGGTTTGTTAATGCTTGGGCTACTCATACAACTTTTAAGGATGTAGTGAAATCTTGTTGGAATTCTTGTACTGTCGTTGGTTGTCTTCTTATTGTGCTTAAAGAAAATCTTAAAGCATTGAAACTTTTTCTTAAAGAGTGGAACAGCTTTGTTTTTGGTAATGTGGATGAAAAAGTGAAGAAAGTCTCAAAGTCTCTTGCCTCTATCCAACTTGAGATCGATACTAACGCTAATGATGATCTACTTTCCAAAGAAAGGGATATATATTTAGAAAGATTTGTTTGAAGCTCTTCGTATTCAAGAAGCTTTTTGAAACGATAAATCTAGATTGCGGTGGGTTGCTCATGGTGATCGAAACTCAACTTTTTTCCATAAAGTCGTGAAGGGGTGAGCTGCTAGGAACAAAATTCATACTTTGCAAGCTGAAGGTAAGATTCTCTATAATCCCAATGATATTGATCAAAATCAAATTGTATCTTACTACCAGTCTGTATATAGTAATGATGAGACTGAGGGCTATCTTACTATAGTTGAATATGTTATTCCCAAGCTGGTGATGAGGCAAATAATGTGAGACTTACTTCCATGCCCTTTGTTGAAGAGTTTAAAAATGCTGTTTTTGGAATGGATCCCAATAGTGCTCCAGGTCCAGATGGTTTTGGAGGGTTCTTTTTTCAAAATTGTTGGGACATTATGGGTGTGGATGTGATAAAGGCTATTCAGATAGTCTTCCCTACTGGTTGGCTTCCTCCAAACTTTAATGCTTCATTTCTAGTTTTTATTATTAAAGCTCCTGAGGCAAATACTATATCTCTCTTTCGGCCTATTGCTTTGGCTAACTTTATCTTCAAGATAATCACAAAAATTTTGGTTGATTGGTTAAGTTCTATTGCTCAAAGAATTATTGAACCCAACCAAACTGCTTTTATTAAAGGTAGGAGCATCATTAATTATATTGGATTTGCTTCTGAATGCTTTAATCTCTTGGACAACAAATGCCATGGAGGAAACATTGGGATCAAACTCGATTTCACTAAGGCCTTTGATACTCTTAGTTGGAGGTTTCTTCTTAAAGTTTTAAGTTGGTTTGGGGTTTCTAATCTATTCACTGGTTGGGTATCTACTATTCTTTTTGGGTTTTCTAATCTATTCACTGGTTGGGTATCTACCATTCTTTCCTTATCCAAGCCGTCAATTCTTTATAATAGGTCTCCAGTTGGGTTCTTCAGTTGCAACAGGGGAGTTAGACAAGGGGATCCTTTATCCCCTTTGTTATTTTGTTTGGCAGAGGAGGTTTTAAGCAGGGAGTTGTCTGATCTTATTCATAAAAAGAAGCTATTGCTGTTAGCCTCAAGGTTTCATTTTATGAATATATTATGATTTTGATGATAATAAAGCATTGATGAATGTGCACTAATGTTTATTATTTGAGTCGATCATTATAAGCTAGGTTTTTCTATGTTTAAATGTGATATCATAAGAAGAAATCCAAAGAGAATAAGAGACGCAAAAAGCCTCAAGGAAGAGAAGACTCCAACACTCAAGAACCCCAACAAAAGAAGACTTCAAGTTATTAAAGACTTGGGTATTTGGGTGAGAGTTAGGATTTCATGTAAATGGTTGAATAATGAAAGCTTAATGACTATAGGATCTTTATATCATAGATTATGACCCTAAAAAGTCCTAGACTTTACTTGGAAAATCATTTATGCACTTAGAATTAAAAATGGACTTGTTGAACTGATAGGTACAAATCAGTATACTGAAATGTACAACTCAGCTTATTGAAATGTACAAATCAGTTGACTGAATTGTACAATCAGTTGACTGAATTTAACAGAGAGCAAGTAAAAAGTGTCAACTGATTCTGCCTGAATCAGTCGACTGAATCACCAATTCAGTCGACTGAATTGGTGTTTCAGTCGATTGAATTTGCTATTCTGACACTATAACAGCTAGTTTCTAAGCCCCAAAAAGTGCTTCAACGACTCTATTTTTGAATGGGCTCATTCCCAACGTTCATGAACCATTTCAGCCTATATTTATAGTATTCCAAACACTTTGGGAGTATGGATTAACAAAAGGAAAAGGATTATACTCTTCGTATCCATTATCAAGCCTTAGATCCAAAAACTTGAGCTTTCATTCATATCATATTAGGTTGAGTTTAATTTTCTATTCAACCTATTAAGAGGGATTTGTTATTGTATCTCATTCACAATTATCTTTGAGAGATTGAGGGTTGGGAATAACCCTTGTTGAGCAAAGGGGATTTGCTTATTGTAAAGGTTTGATATACACGCGCAAGTAGATTGTGTAAAGGTTTGATATACCTACAAGTAGATTGGGTTTGATCTTCACCCGCAAGGAGATTGATTAGTGGATTAGGAATTCTCAAGCGAAGTTCTTAAGGCGAGGACGTAGGCAGGAGAGCCGAACCTCGTTATATCTTGTGTTTGATTTCTCTAACTCTCTCTTATTTATTTGCTTTCATTAATTGTGTTAATTGCATAAATGTTTAATTTACTATATTTGCAAAAGTTTTTTAAAGTTCCATATATTTTACATCAACCCAATTCACGCCTTTAGGGTTGATTATTTGGGCCAACAATTGCCCATGCATGTCTTCTCCTAGAAGTACTTGCTTCCCTACTCATCTGCTATATGCTGATGATACCATGCTGTTTTGTGAAGGGAATGCTTCTCTTTGCGCTATTATGCAATTTTTATCTTTATATGAGCTTGCTTTAGGCCAAGCTATTAATAAGATGGAGCTTCAGTTGATTTTTGGCATGATATATGATCGGTAAAACCTATTGTCCCTAAGTTACAACTTCCTATTTCAACTGCTAACCTTCTTCATTGTTCAGTGTCTTCTCTTATTTGTGATAATTCTTGGTGTCTTCCTAATAATCTAAGGGATGCTTTTCCAAATCGTTATGATGAAATTTCTCTTGTTTATCTTCCAGTGGGTCACTCCAAAGACTCTTCTATATGGACTTTAGCCTCCACTGGTGTTATAAAGTTTTCTGACGCATATAGCTTTTGCAGATCATCTAAACCGATTGCTTCTTGGCCTGTTCATTTATGGAAGTCTTTTATCCCTCCTAGAATCTCCATTTTGGTTTGGCATCTATTGTTAAATAAGCTCCGACTGATGATCAATTGAAGAGGTGAGGTATACCTTTGGCTTTTTGTTGCAGCTTATGTCATAGTCAAATAGAGGATGCTTCTCATCTTTTTCTACCTTGTGATTTTGCTCGTGCTGTTTGGATTTGGTTGGCCTCCTTCTTCTATTTGCGTTTTGACCTAGGTGCAACCTCCATCATGGAATTTTGGAACTCTGCTATGTCTCATTCTATGAGTCCCCAGGTATTTAATTTATGGACTGCAGCCATCATCCTAGGCTTTTATTCCATATGGCAGACTTGAAATTTTATTCGTTTGAAGTAAAAAAACCCCGTCTTAAGAGGACTTGTCTTTATAGTCAAGCCTTCCTCAGTGACATTGGCAAGATTTGTCCTGGTCACATGAATAATAATCAAAATGATTTACTGGTGCTTCATAAATTGGGGATTTCTGGTGTGACTAAGAGGGCTCCAATTATCACCCCCGTTTCTTGGTATCCTTTTCTATCTAGTTGGATTAAACTCAACATAAATGGCCTTGCTAAAGGGAATCCTGACGAGCTGGTGGTGGTGGTGTTTTTCACAATAATAAGGGCTTTGTCAAATGGGCTTTTTGTGTTAATATTGGGACTCGTACATCCTTCTTGGCCAAGCTTATTGCTGTTATTATTAGAATAGAGAAAGCGTGGTCTCGTAGCTGGAGGAAGATTTGGATAGAAAGTGATTCTTCTACTATAGTCTCTTGTTTTCAGAATCCTTATTTTCAGCCTCTTTGGGAGCTTCGGCTCAGATGGTAGAACTGTTTGCATTATTTAGAGTCTATGGATTTTCATTGCAGTAATATTTTTCATGAAGGTAATATGGTAGCGAACAAGTGTGCTAATTCAGGCTTTCAATATTCAGGTTTTCATTGGTGGCCGGTGGGTCTTACCGAGGGAGTTTGCTTCTTTGTTATGCCATGACATGTTTTCTTTACCTTTTATAGGTTTAGGTATGAACTTTTATTTTTCAAAGTTGTGAGCTGGATTGTGACCTTATAAGTCACCAAGACCAGACTGCTTATCTGGTTCTTTTCTCCTTCAAATTTGTACTCCTTATTTTATTTCTTAATAATACTTTGAGTTGTGATGCAAATGATTAGGGGTGTTTGGTGTGCCAACCCAATTGGGATGCTATTTCGCCCTTTGATGCTCTAGCTTTTTAATTTAAAATAAATAATATATATATATATATATGTATATCTATATATATATATATATGTATATCTATATATATATATATATATATATATATATATATGTATGTATCTTGTTGGGAATCGAACTAGAAGGAAAAACAAAGTGTAGAATATAAAAATTTTTCCTAAATGATTCCATAGCCCATGAATCTAATTATGCTATAATACAAAACTAAAAACCTAACTAGAAGAGGGTTGAATCACTTATAGTTCATTTGTCTTCTTCCTTTGCTCCAAGCTTTGATTCTGGACAGCAATGAATGAGTAGCCCAAGTGTTCTGCCTCCAATGGTATCCACGCCTAGTAAGAGCTTCAAATCCTTTTTTCTTAATCTTTGTATGTTGCTAGAATAGGAGAAGAGAAGAAAGAGAGAGAGAGATCCACTAATAAGGAGGGACGGCTAGGGTTTGGAGTGATGAGTGTGTTGTTATTCACACATTACATGTGTGACTATATATAGCCACTAATAGGGCCGGCCATAGGGGGAATCCAATTCCTAATTGGATTATGTGTAATTTCTCTAAATTGCATATTAACCTCTCTAGTTTATATCATATACAAACTTGGCCTTCAAGAACTATTCTTTATTCATTTATACCTTTTCTTTCATAAACTTTAAAGTTCTCAATGCATGATCAGTGTGTGACCCATTGGGTTCACATCATTAAGTAGTAGGAATAGCACAAAGTGTGCATAATGGAACTCTTTCCATTAAGGGTCCAATTGGAACTCCTTCTAATTCCCTAATTGATTATAACTTATATCAATTAGGGCTTCTACTAACCATGAGTAACATCTAGCATATGGCTCATGGTGTGGTCCTTAATGAGGTGAATAATTAAGTATCTTACATAAAATCCTTCTGTTACAGTTTATAGGTTACAATTGCATCATTCCTTCTACACAATGTCTCTAATTAAACTAAAAGGATATGGAAGTCTGTCAAGTCCCTAATTTAATTACTTTATACTCAAGAATATTAACTCATTGATGAACTCATGGAAACTTTTTTCGATATTCATCCTACCATGGCCATGGATTTAATGAGTTATATTATGAATGCTATATGAGACATTCTTTATCTTTTTCTTGAGAGTGATGGATTCCTTATTGATCACTCACATGCCTTCATACACATAGCAATAGAGCTAATGGATACCCTTGTAAACCCCTATAAGGATTTACACTTAGTGTTATCAAACTTTTGAGGCTATATGCATAAGACAACTATGGTGTCTCAGGTCTAAGAATTACTTGTACCACTATAACAATAAGAAACTGATTGACAGGTAAGTTAAAACTCCACTCAGTTGATCTCATATCTTTGGTCATATTCAGTATACCTATTCTAGTAATAGGCACCCACTTGTTGGTTAATTGTAGTGTCTCCACACAAATAGTTTGAGACTAGCTATGTTCCTAAAGAGTCAACTTAACAAGTGCTAGTCCTATGGTTCATTACTATCTATTATAGTGAACCTTCAACTAAGAATGCTTTAGGGGTTTAGTATAGAGATATATTGATAGTCTCAAAATTACAACTCTTTGTAATTTCATATTTACAACTCTAACTCCATGGATAAATCATATAAATATAAATGATGTATATAAACATAATAGAATAAACTCTTTTATTAATTCAATAATAAATGTGACATACATAAATGAAATCAAATGATTGTTTTTTATCCCTAAAACATCATCGTTATGATTGGTTGTAGGACATACAGCTAACATGTATATAAAAGGTTTTCAACTTTCAAGTCCCTGTCAGTTTGTATTTATTTATTTGTTTATTTATTTATATTAATGGGGATAGTTGCAGAACAATTGATTTTTATTTATAAATAAATAAATGCCTTGCTTTCTTTGGATTCATGGACCATGACAAGTCCCACAATATTTGCCGTCTAAGAGTCAACATTTGATTATTATAATATGACAAAGTCAATATTATCAAATGTTCTAAGCAAAACCAAAAAGAAAAAAGAAAAAAAAAAAAAAAAAATCAGTTCAACGGTAATGTATACGGGGACAACCTAATCCATTACTGTCTATTTCAGTGCTTCCCTTTCGATTGAAGGCTAAATCATTATCACAACGCATGTGAATATATATATTAAACATAAATACTTTATTAGGTACCGAGGGGAAAGTACATATGTAATAATTATAAATAAAAAAAAAATTCCCACGGCCTTATTCGCTTAGCTTATGCTAAAAATGAAAAATAGGTCACCGATGAACTCTGGGACACAACAATCAAAATATATATATATCATCAGTTAATTGCTGAGCACACTTTGCGAATTTCACCCTCAGTCCCTGTCTTCACACCGATGTTGCCCATCTTTACCATAGACTTTCCAAACTCTACTTTGAATTTCAACCCAGGCAAGCCTCTGATGCCCAAAAAGCTCTTGATAAAAGTTCTCGTGGATGCGTCACTCCATAACTTTTGATCAGACTCGAGTATTCCTCGGCCGTTCTTCAGATTCGTAAAGTAAGAAGTGTCAAACTTGTTGGGGCTGCATGTGTCTAGACCTACTCTCTTCGTCTCATTATCGTTTTCTGGACAGAGTGCTTGTAATTGAGGAAGGAATGCGGCGTTAATGGAGGGGTCTACATCATTTCCGGTTGTGTTGAAGTTATATAATCTGTAGCGGAAGAACTGACATGCGGAAGTTCCAATGGTGTGCCCTCCTAGTACAACAGAATAATCCAAGAGTTTAATTTTTTTTTTTTCATTTTTTTTTCAACAGAATATTCAGACCTCTAATAAACTAATTATCCCTGAAAATATATGGGGAGGTCATTGTCCACTTTACATCGATTAAAGTACAAGATAGTGTTTTCCTTCAAGAAGAAGGTGTACCACTTCTCTCCTAGGCATAAATCCTAAAATCTACTTATTGTGAGTTGCTTAGAATGTGGTAGTTTAACATACTTCTCCATACATAAAATCACATTTAGAGCGAGAAAAATGTAGCCCAAACATGCAAACCTCTTTGATATATACCACGTACTTTCCTAGCCGTATCTATTTACAATAGGAATAAATAAAAAATACGATGTGATACTTACCAACAAGGGTGACAAGATCTTGAGTGTTGAGACCCTTATCAGTGAACTTTTGCTTTTGTGTCTCAATTGAGTCTTTGAAGCTTGGCAAATTGGCAGTATCAGATGCCAATGAAACCCAACCATCTCTACGTCCCGTAGGCACCTGCCAGCTTTGTCCATTGGTCTGCATGCAACGTTAGCAAGGTTAATAATTTTTTTTTTTTTTTAATTAGCGATTAAGGATATCACAAACCTCATTCCCATCGAGGTTTGAACCCATACTGAAAAGAATGAAGCAAAGGGAATCACGTATGGAATTTGATAAGCATTTTTTATCTTCTCTTTGAAAGGATTTGATGAAGTATGAGATGATATATATGTAATTACCAGAACCACTGCATCGCGGGCAGCAAGAGTAAGGATATCTGTGCAGGAGACGACCCCAGGGCATGCTGCTTCCAATTGGGTCTTGGCATCATCAACAACTTCGAATCCTCTCAAGTTGAGGTTTGGTGGGGCTGTTCTCTCTGTGGAAGCGCCAGCAATAAGGATGGAAGCATCGCAACCTCTGACAAAGCAGTCATGGAAGTGCAACCTAAGTAACCCCGGAGCGATGGAGGGATTAGATTGGAAATGAGCTCGAACTGTGGATTGAACGATGGATTCGGCATGAGGGCACGTATGTGAGTAGAACCCAACAAGGGTGCCATGGCCTTGCACTGAGGTGGTGGCAATGGCAAGCAGGAGAAGTGACAAAATGAATGTTTGGTTGGAGCAGCCCTCCATTGAGATGCAGGAACGAGGACCAGAAAAGAGGGAAGTGATACAAAGAGGTGATGGGCTTTTGCAAAATTAAACTTTATGAGTAGAGTGCTTTGGCTTGTGATTTTCCATGAGGGCTGAGGCAGAGAAGCATTTATAGGCTCGTGAAGTGCAAACTAGAGACGCAGTACTAAGCAAACCAAGCACTGTGGGTTCATTCGGCTAATTTATTTCATCCTCCAATGACTTCCATGTATTGCTTGGTGGTTCCCACGTGAGAAGTTGTACGTCTTTCTCGCAATCATTTCCCAAAATATCTGTAGAAGACTTTTTCTAATGTTAATCAAGGTTCAAGTTGGGGACCTAGTGACCTACTTAGCAAGTTTGTAATGGAATGGACCCTTTTTATGTTAGATGAAGGTTGTCAATTCCAACTAATACAATATCTTTCAACTAAATCTTTTGAAAGCATAACCAAAATATCGGCAGGAAACTTTTTCTCCCAAATTTGATGACCTAAACTAGCTATAAAATCAGCTGTTTAATTGCCTTCTCTAAACACATGACTAGTTTTAATATTCATACTATTGTTTAAAATAATTCCACGATAATCATTTAAAATATTATTAATATTTCAAAGACATCTCTCCAAGTTGCAAAGTTATGTATAATAATTTTCAAATCACCTTCTATGTATAAATTGATATATCTTTTCTCGTTGTTAACAAGAGACTGTTAATTACGAAGAGTAATATATTTCATTTTAGAAACTGCTGCATCACCATCTAATCACATCGAATGAGTCCTTTTATTATCAAGTGCATTAGATGTAACTTTACATCAAGTGTACTTCAAAACTTTTATTTGCGAATTGTATTTTGTTAAACCAACTGTTTGATTAATTTCAATTCATATATAGGTAATGCATGCCAAAAATCATGTTGATCCAATATTAAAAGTCGTCTTATCTATAAATGTCCATAAATGAGTGGTTGTTATTGATTAAAAAATGTTAGTTTTGATTGAATAGCAATCAGTCTTGGATTGACTTTATTTTTTACATGGGTTGCCTATATGAGAAGGCTATCCAATCCAACGGTTGGTTTCAAAAAATATGATTAAGAGTTTTGGAGTGTATTTGATATAAAATTACATCAGGTGCACTTGATAATAAAATTCCTTTATATATATATATACAGAGGTGATCCCATCAGCACGTGCAGATATAAGTTATATCAGCACTATGTATTGGGGGTTGTACCCCTTGCATTGATTTAATGCACCTCACATTTCACTAATGCACAAGGTACAACTCCCAATGCAGGTTTTGATATAAGTTATGTCAGTACGTGCTTACCTGATCATCATCATATATATATATATATATATATATATATATATATATATATATATATATAGTTATTGATCACGTTGCTCTTCTTCTTTTCTTTTTTTTTAACCGATCCATCATTGGGAAGAATCCAATGGAATGTTCCTTTGTTTCCTTCAAAGGAAGACCTGTTCTGTTGTCGTAAGTGGAATGAGTCCTCAAACAATTAAGGAAATTTGTTGACTAACGAACCGACAGTTAAGTTGGTCCCACTAAACAAGCAACTTATTAATGATTTAGAGACTTCTCTACCATTGGAAATAAATTTTTTTTTTTTTTTTTCCAATCAAAATGATAGGATTGGATACCATCTTAGATTGTTCGAGGAAGACCTGCTGGCGGAAGTGGAATGAGTAATCAAACAATTAAGAGAATTTGTTGACTAATTAATGATGGACAGTTAAGTTGGTCCCATTAAAAATCATTTGGAATTCTTTACCGTTGGATGCTATGTTTGTGTGTGCGTGTTTATTTAAGAACCTCTAGTACATTGTTCGAGGAAGACCTGTTGGCGGAAGTGGAATGACTAATCAAACAATTAAGGAAATTGGTTGAGTAAACTACTTGTGTTTTATGACCAGCAGTTGAGTTGGTCCAAACACTACCGCTGAAGAAGCAACTTATTAATCATTTGGAAAATTCTTCACCATGACCTCATATATCTATATATATATATATATATATATATATGTTCAACATGCCGACCTCATCAAAGTGTGATTACAAGCTTGTAGCGTGTATAATCATTTTTTCAAAAATGGAGGAAAGAAAAAGGTAGAATGTTAACCTATTTCTGCCTTTAGTAGGTCTCTACATTGGATGGTAAAAATTATATATTCTGTGTTGTAAACCAAAAAAAAAAAAAAGAAAAAGAAAAAAGAAAAAAAAAAAAATCTGTGTTCGATACAGTTCATCCATTTTGTGTTGATTGATTACTTATTGAATTAGATCTCGCAGTTGGACTCCCCTTCTGTCCTCTTATGATTTGTGTCATAAACTCTTCTACAAATTGACCAAGAAAAAAAAGGTTTGTCAATGATCCTCTTTTTTTTTTTTTCTTTCTTTTTAAAATTATCTTCCTCTTTTTTTTTTCTTTTTTCTTTTTTTTTATTTAAATTTTATATATTATTATTCAAATCTTTAACCTGATTAATTTTTTGAGTACAAATAAGGTTGATAAACATTGTTGCATTGGTTAATGCTCAGTATAAACTAGGCCAAATAGCCCAAAGATGGAGTACAAAGTAAAATTAGGAGCATGATTTTCTTCTTGACACCACCACTCTGCATTAGTTCACGTCTGGTATAAATTACTCGGCCAGAAAATTCCAAGAGGGAGTAGCAAGTAGAATTTATATAACCCTAATTTATCATTGTCATTCCACATTAATTAACCAACAAGTGAAGTGGGTTTTGATCCCTTCTAAATTCGGGCGACAAACACGAGTCACCCAAAAGTTTGTCCTATGTAAGCTGGAGGGAATTTCTACCAAGTTTTTAATGAACCCTTCGTTTTCTTCAAAGTAGGACCTTTTCATAGGAGTGGAATAAGTGAGGAAATTTTCCAACTAGTCCCAGTTCAAAAGCAATCTTTCAATCATTTAAAAACTTCATTTCCATTGCTCAATGGAGAATCTCTAATTTAAAAAATATTGAAAATTACAAAATTATCATCATCTTAGTTTGCTAATCTTGAGGGATTAGATTTCCTTTCGCACAAAGCTTATGTCGCAGGACTTAAGATTTGGTGCTGTACCGCACGACATAGTGCTGTCGACATTTAAGGAGTGGTGTGCTGCCAGTCGTGCTGTGCACAATGTACACAACATACTGTGCGTACCATGGCTGGCAAAACAATAGCCTTTGAATGTGCACAACATCAAATCCAAGCTCTATGTTACAACATCAAATCATGTGCTCAACTTTTGCTCCCTCATGCATCTTGCGTAGGTTCCTTATGAGAGGGTTCATATCATTTTTAACTTTTATAGCACTTTTTGCGATGAAGTATATTATACATTGGCAACATTGCAAACAAATTCTCATTACAGAGGCTATAAGCGAATCAATGTAAAGTTCATAATAAAATTCATTGCATTGTTTTTGATATTTTTTTACTTATTCACACGTTTTCATCTATCAATAATCGAGTTTTGATTGATGTCAAGCATTTGAGTAACATGGATCTTATGTAATTTGGATTCATCCAACGAAGATAAATTCTAAAAGCATATACTAGATGTAAGGCGAAATTTCCTTAACATGAGATAGGGAATTAAAGGTCGGCCTTATCAACAGGTTAATCACTAATGCTAGCTATCCATTCACACATATAACTGAGCAACAAGCATATCTTAATTTTATGTAAAAGGACAATATTTCATTTCCAGGCTTCCCTTTCAAATCATCTTCAGAAGTATATATTTTAAACATAATTTAGTCTTAGCTTATAAATGCCAATTAATAACATTTATTTAATCTGTTTAATTACAGAAGTTTCCCATCAGTTAATTGCAGAGCATATTTCGTGAATTTCACTATTAGTACTCATCGTTCTTTATGCCTATGTATACTCATCTTCACCATGTATCAATTCCAAACTCAATGCTAAGGTTGAAAATTTTTTTTTTTTTTTATTAATTCTATTATTTATTTTGGATGAGTAAATTTTTTTATTAAAATTAAATGAAGTTTAGTATACCATAATAGCGAATAACTCAAAATGTAGACCACCTCGCCCACTGAATATAAGAAGATTCCCAATATAACACCCAACCCCAACTAAAACAACACCTAGGAAAAAAAAATTTATAAAAAAAAATTACCAAAAATATAACACCCAACCTAAGAAAGGGGAAAAAAAAAAAAAAAGAAAGAAAGAAAGAAAGAAAGAAAGAAAGAAAGAAAAGAAAAGAACAGAAAAATACTAAATATGACCCATTGATTTTGGTGCTGACATGGCTCAACAAAACAGCCAAAACTCTAACAATGGATTCCTGCGTACTTCTGTCTTCTAGCCTTTTATGGTTTGCCAATTTTCTAATTTTCTAATTTTGTAGTTATTTTATTTTTTATATAACCAAAATATGTTCACTTAAGAAAAACCGGACAGTTTTGTTAAACCATGAATGGTTTAAATGGGTTAAAGGTTTAACCGGCAGGTTAACTGGTTTTTGAAAAATACTAGACCGAAGAGGCACGTGCCCGATGTATTTGCAGAGGTAGTTAATAAGATTTATTTTTATGAGTTGTTTTTTTCCTCTTTCTTTTTTGGTAGTGGTCTTGTATGTCTTTGTGATAATGGTACCGTGCACTATCAAACTCTCTGGCACCCTCACCTGCTTTCATCACTACTTCGATTGGGTTCCATTTCGTCCCATTGAAAACTCTATTACGCCAACAAACATGGAACCGTGATATAGCTTATTGCTTTTATAAATGCTGAAACTTGAAGAAATGGTCAAGTACCTTGACAGTGCTCAATCTCATTATCCCAACACTTTAATCTTCTATTGCTAGCCTGGCTACAAATTTTATAAAATATGCAATGTAACTATTAGTTTTTTTGCTTTCAATGCACAAAGGTAAAGTTTTATTATTAGTGATCAGAATACTATATGACACATACAAATGCATAATATTCCCCCAAGAAAGTACCCAAGCACATACGTCCTATCTATCTTAATAAAGCCTCACGAAAAATAGAGGACCCAATATCTATAAAAAATCAAGAAACAAAAAATGACTCCCAACAAGACCCCTGTATATTAAGAAAAAAAAAAGTAAAAAACACAGCATATTATAAAAAGGTCCTCAAGACAAAATGAGTTGAATAAAAGTAAGAATATTTCACAAGTTGATTTTATACCTGGGCACGATTTTGAACATGGACATGTAATAGATCAAGATTGCTAAAATTTTGTCTATCTTCCCTGCCACAATTTCTATAAATCTATTGATTTAAAGTTTTGTCCAAGAGGAAGAACAACGAAAGTGATAACATGGGCCTACTTAGAAATCAAGCTAGCAAATTGGCCACGTGATCGATAACAATAAGGAAAGAGCAAAGCTAGAACAAGTTATAACTTCCAACTGTTCCCTATATAGATAACAAAATATGCATCATATAGAGTAGCTGAGATAAGTACAAAAGGATGTCCAGTGTGCAAAACTGATGCACTACTAATGCACTACTGGATGAAGCATGTGTTGAGAGGGAACGAGCTATCTGTCCAGTAGTATATCAGTTTTGGATTCAAAATATTCTTCATCAGTTCTTATGTGAACGGAGTAAGGGAACAAGCTATATTGTTTTGAGCGTGTTCCCTTCAGTTGTACAGGAGGATTCAGTTCCAAAATAACAAAAAGCAAAAAGTGTAGTTTGAAGATCCAACGTAAGTGTGTGGATCAGCATATTATAAGGCTGTTTTTGAGGTGGCAATTTTAAGTGGACGAACCACTTTGTAAGGTATCTGGAGAAGTTTGGACTTGCAGAGGATTGAGGGATTCTCCAGGGCTCTTTTGTTTCTCATTGTTGTGGACAACAAGAGAAGATGGTGCCTTTGTAGAGTGGAAATCTTCTTGCTCAAGCTTTGGAATAGGTGGTCCATCTTGGCAAGGGCAATCCTTCTTGTCTTGTTCTATGGAAGTATCCATCTCCTTGGTGCCTAGGTCAAGCTGCGGCACCTCTAAGAATGGTATGATTTCCGCATGATGGATGTTGTACTTCTCCACTACTATCCCTTGGTACCTTCATTGGCAAGCATGAATTTTCAGCAACTATTGGGTTTTAAGAGTCGATAGAGAAGTCCTTTCAATGAAGGTGGGAGCAAGCTGATAATTAAATAGTTTAGTGTTAGAACATTGGCATTTGTTTAATTTACATAATCAAACATTATCTAAATGAAAAGAAAGTGGGAAAAGGTAGATAGAAGATGAAATGTATTATTTGTGCAATATGAATGAAGTTTGTAGCTAGGAATTATTAAAAAAGTAGGGGGAAAATATATATATATAATATATATATATATATATATATATATATATATAGATATAGAAAGTTTGCAATAGAAAACTACAAGGAAGATAAAATTATTTGAGTAATAAAAGCTGGGAAGATAGGAGCAAGTTGATAATTAAATAGTTAAGTGTTAGAACATTGGTATTTGTTTAATTTACATAATTAAACATTATCTAAATGAAAAGAAATCGGGAAAAAGTACATAAAATAGGAAATCTATTATTTGTGAAATATGAATGAAGTTTATACGCAGGAAATATTGAATATGTAGAGGCAAAATATATATAAAAACGTTGCAATGCAGAACTACAAGGAAGAGAAAATTATTTGAGTAATAAAAGGTGGGAGGAAGATACATCGGTTGTAGCTTGAACCAAGTCCATTGCAGTGCAAGACAGAAGGGTTTCAGCATCTTTTCCATATACAAAAGCTGATATTTTGCCTGTTGGATCAGCAAGTTCAACCTATGCAGTGCACCTGTATGGATACTAATAAAGTTAGACTTGTTTCATTAGTTCATGAGTGGTAACATATGGTTTTAGGTATGGCTCTAGGGTTTTAATTTGATTAATATGTGCATCAAGATTTGGACAAGCATAATAAATATGATTGTACAATCTAAGGACACATAATAGTTAGAGGTATTATATATAAAGATGGGTACCACTATATATATATATATTTTTTTAGGTTTTGGGTACCACTGTATTCATTATTGAGGAATTAGAGACCGTACTTGTGGCTCCTTCTTTTTGGTTTGGTAAAAAAAATAAAAATAAATAAATAACTAAAAAGTTAGGGGAAATGGGTTGCCACCCATAATCGCTTAGGGTAACCAATAAGATGATGGGTACCACTGTGTCACTACACCAAAAACCAACTCGGAAGGGAGGCCCTGGGGGTGGATGTCTTCTCCTTAATTCTTCCCATGTTGCCGGAGTAAATGTGACGGTTGGACATGTGCTCGGATGTACCCTCTGTTGCATATACGTTATGCATTATGGTTTTTCCTGTTAAATGGTGAATAAAAGTAAAAGGGTTTAATTAACTCCTTCAGAGGTGCCTTTCTCTTATTTAATTATGCGAGCACAATTAAGGAAAAAAAAGGCTTGGAGTCACCACCTACCATATATTTAAAGATGTGGAAGGTTATTTCTAAGGCCTTTGATTAGTCCTTATTATCTTGAAATCGAATTACTCCTAGATGATGGTTTGTGAACTAGAGATCTAGGTAAGGAGGCTCTATTATGGGTAGGGAATGTGTTGGGCACCTTACCATATCCGTTAACAAACTATTGCCTTGAATCGTGAACTTTCTTTGATAAACCCATTCTTGAAGTGAATTCCCAATTTGAGACTTGAAATTCTAAATTGATATGTAGCCTTATGTGGTGATCTTGTTAAAGCCTTATTTACACTTATCTAAGCGACGGGTGGTTTTAAAGCTTTGAAAAGTGGCATTGCTTCACGCGGAACTTAGCCATTTTGTGTGTGTGAGGAGTGTATTGAAAATTGATTTTTGAGAAGATTGGTTGAAAACCTTAAAAAAAAAATGGCATCATTCTATGTGGAAATTAGCCGTTTAAACTGTTTATTGAAAACTTGATTTTTTGAAAATGAATTATTTTGAAATCTTTAAAATTTGATGTCATTCCGTGTGAAATTTAGCCATTAAAAATGTTTGTCTTGAAAATTGATTTTTGTAAAACTCGTTTGAAAAGTAGCATCTTTGGGTTTTCTTTTAAGTTAACCCCATCCCTTTGTGTCAGGACACCTCAAATTCATTTGGAAGCTTTGATCTTGAAATTGATTTTGAAAGATTCATTTGAAAAGCAGCATCTTTGGGTTTTTTCAAGGTAATACGTGGACGAATAATTCATGGTGTTTGATGTGTCAGACCCAATCCAGATATGCTAGTTGTCCAGGGTAGAGTTGGTGAATTAATACGTGGACGAATAATTTATGGTTGTTTGACGTGTCAGACTCAATCCAGATATACCAGTTGCCTAGGTAGAGTTGGTGAGTTTACACGTGGAAGAATAATTTATGGTGTTTTGATGTGTTAGGTCTAATCCAGAGATGCCAATTTTTCTAGGGTAGAGTTGGTGGATTCAAAACGTAAACGAATAAGTTATCGTGTTTTGACATGTCAGCCCAATCCAGAGATGCTAGTTGTTAGTGGTAGTGTTCAAGAGGTTTTTAAATAAGATATTCTGTACTAAGTAAGTATCTAGGTTTCACGAAAGCAAAAATTTTCCCTAGCTTGAGTGCATAGTAATTCTAGTGCTTTTGTTACCACTCTTGTTCCTTGGTTCAATTTATCATGGTCCATGAGGCCTTATTCTCTTATATTGCCATTTGTTGACAGCAGCATCAATCGGATCAGTGATTTACAAGATGGAGCTACAATCGGATCAACGCATAGTATAGCATAAAGAATGAGCTTTGGATGCTCAGGAAGCATCCCACGCTAGAGCCAAGCGAAAAATAGAACAACCTTCTTGATTCAAAATGTACTTTTATTAAGAACGAGTTTTGGATGCCTAGAAGCATATGGCATCGTGGTTGTTGACGATTGAATAATGGGTGGGTTTATTTTCACTCTTTTTTGCTAATCCACACCCTTTTTTATGGATAAAAGAGGTATGATGGGCCTGTAGAATAGGGCAATCATATACTTAATCCTCGATAACCATGATGCCTGATGCTTCCCAGGTAATCAAAACTCCTTCTTAATAAAAGTAGTTTTTCAGTGAAGAGGGTTGTTCTCTCACTCTTCGGCTATGCCTTCATGTGGGATGGTAATACCCACGTTAAAAAAAGATAGGTATTTGCTATATGGGGGGTTTATATACTTGGCATTAGATTTTTACTTTCTTTAAAAGTAGTGTTCATTCAAACCTTCTAAAAAAGATCCATGATGAATAAAAAATTATGTACAAAAAAAAATGACAAAATATTTATGTTCGTCAATAGAGAAATTTTTCTATCAATTGACTAAATGACACAGAAATTATTTGTGAATCCTCTAATTGATTTCAAAATTTTCTGTCAATTGTTCTATCAATCCTCCTAATTGATATGGAATTTGTCAATCAATCCTAAGAGGTTTGACCATTCCCATTGCTTTAAGAATGAAATCACAAAAAGAAGGTCCGATCAACATGAAACGATTACGTTCCATTATAGATTAGATTTAGATTTTTTTTTTTTTTTTAATGAAAGATTTTTTATGCACTTCCATGATTTACACATTTCATAATGGTATTCACCTCCATGATTTATGCATTACATAATGCGATTCACTTCCATTTTTTACATATTACTTAATTTGGTTTCTGGAAGGCTATGATTGTGGGTTATATTAAACGCAAGGAATGGACTCTATCAATAGGCTTTGTAGCTCACATGTAGGATGCAAGCAAAAGCTACCAAGGTGGATGATTCTACCCTTATGTGGAGATGCTGAGTGGAATATGGAGCCTTCATCTGAGTATTATTTGCATTTCAATCTATCTTTTAAAGCATGTAACTATTTTCTATACAAACAATTTGTAAAGTGCCTAGTGGAACATAATTATGGGGAAATATATTTTTTTTTTTCTAAACAAAAGGTGAACGTCAAGTATCACAAAGTAACCGGCCAGCATCCCAACTAGGTTAGCACCTTGTAAAACTTTAAATCATGTCCTATAGGCTCAATATTATTAAAGAAAATGAAGATAAAAGATTACAATTTGGAAGGTAATAAAGATAAAAAGAAGAAAAACTGGTCTTGGTACCACAATACCATGAACCAGCTTAGGAAAACCTCAACAAAGATAAAAAAAAACCTCAACTAGAGAAATCTCTCCTACTAAAAGGCATAAGCTGAGATGGAGGAGACCACCAGCATTGAAAACCTAAGTAACTCAACCCCAAACTTGTGCACTTAATTAGCTGTGGCATTGCTTTCTTTGAAAATTTGGCTATATTGAAATTCTATATTCTTCATAAAAAACTTTACTATCTTTCTAGCAAGTATAAAGCTCCCAAGGAGGCCTATAATCTAGATTAGAAAGGCATTGAATGACCAATAGAGAGTAATTGTCAAGCCAAATTCGAGTCTAGACCTTCTCCCAAGCAAGCTCAATGCCTAAAATAAATGCCAACAACTTCATGTTTATGCTCCTAAAGCCTTTTACAATCTTCAATCTAACAAAACATATATAACTATGAAATTCACACATCATTTTAGAATGTAACACTTTTCCGCCAAAAAAGAGTTACATTTAATTACACATTGAACAATCATACTTCTAATTATGGAGATTATACATAAAATTGATGTATAATTGTTTGGTTTGATGTAAAACAATTCAAAAATACGTGGAGGATCGGAAGACATGCATTACCACACCAAATCGAGTTAATTGATGCGACGATTATGGGAAGAATCTGGAGCAAAATCTGGGCGAGATCCTCTCCACCAATCATGGAACTAAAACAGAATGCAGCATTTAAAATGTCTTCAAATCATATATGAAGGGCATATTTGTCCTTGAGTAATTATGTGAACTTACGGCTTTAATTGTTTTTTACTTGGACTTAAGCCTCCATAAGTTAGCAAATTTAGACTTCTCCCCAAATGCAACATAATAAAATTTGCAAGAGTGGAGCAAAGTAGCGGTAACATTGAATGCTAGCTCTTGCATTTTCCTAAAGTGAAAAATACCATTATAAAGAAATATGGAAAGCATCAAATGTTGAACGCTTCATATTTAAACTTAGTGAGCCGTTATCTGGATTAATAATTTTGCGATACATTTGATTGTTAATCTAAAAGCCTAGTTACTAAATACTCATATTATATCTAGAAGATGCGTTCACGTGTCCCTTTATATGTGTTATAAATGCCTATTCATATTCTATTTTCACGTCCCTGTGCCTATTTCCGCATATACTTATGTCCATTTTCTTTATAGTATGACGTGGCAAAATACGAGTTCCTCACTTTCACTCATCAGCACACAAGGGATGTAAACACACCTTCAATTATTAGAGGAAGGATTATCCATCGCCACTTTAAATTAGAGTGTAATTGGAAATAAATGTAAAATTCGATCTTGAAAAGTAACATATCTTGGCTACCCCACTCGAAATTTATATTTAATACAACAACTTGCAATTCTGAAGTAACGATGTAAAGAATGCTTCAGGACTAGCTGCAAAGAGCACTTCTGGATTGGCTACAAAGAATGCTTCTTGAAATGCATGCACTTGGCTAAAAGGAAAACCTTTAATTGGAGATGCAGGGCTCTTCTTTAGGCTAGGCAAGATTGACAGAAATATTTTGGCCACCATTTTTTTCTTCCATTATATTGAAAACAGGTTACATTTTCAAAAGTATTACCTATGAAAAAAAGTTGAGTTTAATTAAAGGCACAACTGAAAGTGATTTTCTACTAAAACATAACTTCCTTGCCATTCTTGACAAGATCAAGGACAACAATCAAAGATTTCTTTTATCCAATTTTCATGATTGTCATCAATTCCTTCCCATTGAAGCAATGTAGTTTTCCATTTGATCGCTAGGATAATGATGGAGAGGGAATGATGATTCCAGATTCTCATCTCTCAGGAACAAACGGAGTCATAAGGGATGAAAAACTAAGAGCTAACCTTCATCTGGCTGCCTGTAGTTATCAGAGTAGTCATCTTAAGGTTTGGAAAATTATTGCTCTTGAAGATTGAACAGCCTTCCTTTTATATATTAAAAGACAAAAGCATCAAAATTTGTTGATTCTTACATAAGAAGAACTATAAAAGTTATAGAAACCATCAAGAAGACGAAGAAGGAAAATGACAATTAAACATTCTCAACTAAAACAGTATAGTATTTTTCAATAAGTCAACATAAACAACAAACTGAAAGCAAAAGTACAAAGCCGCAAAAAGACAAATAATAGATATTTAGAGCATGAATTCTCTTCATAATCCCTCTTTCTTTCCTTTTTTGGAACACATAGATAAGAGTGTCATTTGTTTTAAGATCACTGCTAATATGTAAAGACAAACAGTTTAATCGGAACAATGAATGATGGTCGGTAATTATTGCCTCTTCGCCACGAGAGCTTCATTTAAAGAAAATTCACTATGATAGATGAGTTAGCCTTCTTTAGCAATACCTACGACATACACCAAAAAAGAAAGAAGAAAGAAAGCATTATAAAAAGATCGAAAGACAGAGAGTGATCCCAGTAATCAAGAAAGTTAGAAGAGCCCAAGTTAATATCACCATTTGTTGTCCATTTAATTTGCAAGCCTCATGCCAATCCTTGCGCAGAGCTTTGAATTTTTAGCAGCAGGCTGCGCTTCCTGAACAAAAAATACGATTTCATCATAATCAAACTCTGAAAGCCAAATGAATGAGTAATTGGAACCACCTTAAACACACTTTTTGGTGAATTCATGACTGACAAGTAAAGGTTTATGATTGTCGAATATGTGAAGTTCTACCAAAAATTCAGTCATAAAAAGGGAGAGTTACATAAATAGATAATTGTATTTAATTTTAAATTTTCTTTCTTTTGAATTTAGTGAAATTGTTCTTAAAATGCACAAAATGTTGCTCCAAAAACCCGATAGGTGGTGCATATATTTAATCCCAGATTATGTGAAATTAGTTGAGCTCATGACTCTCAACCTACACAAAATGTAGATCTTCTGCCATATAATTGCCTTTGCAATCATTAACAAGCTATCCGAGCAACAATAGTGGGTCCTACTTAATGCATTATATCTTCTCAATTGAATGAATTCAGCCATTCAATCACTTCAATGACAATCAAATTATTTCTGATAATGTCTTTGAATTACAAACAATTTTGATCATTTGACCAATATCATTTAAATGGATTGATGCTTTGAGGACGAAACACAACCTATAGGATCAACTATTTAGTGGGTCCCCAATGATTTTTTGGCACCGATATATAGGGCCCAATTGCATTTACAAAGAAATTAAAGCATGGAAGGACATTAAAAAAGGGGATAAGAGGATTTTTATTCACCTTAACCCTACAATAGTGTCTCTCCCAAGGGTGGAGCCAGGAGTTGAAATTAATGTGGCTTAGATAAAAAATTAATAAATTCAATACAGCCCAGGTAAAAAATAAATAAATACAATAGGTATCTATATATATATATATATATATATATATATATATATATATATATATATATATCTATAGATATATATAAGCGTTGTCAGCTTGTAGAGTGAATGAGGAAAGAGTACAGAGTTCTATGATTTTATGAAATATAAAAAGATAAGTAACCTAAATGAAATTCTAGTTTTACCAAGCTTGTAATACCTAGAGAGGTGGTTGAATAGGTATTTTAATTTATCTTACCCAATTTTTATTTAGTCACTTCAAACCCTAAAAACTATCAATCAATCACACATAAATTAAACCATAAAGCAGTAAAAATATCACAAGAGAATTTTTACGTGAAAAACCCTAGCAGGGAAAAACTACGGGCCTAGGACCTTGTCCAGTTGAAGCGAATCCACTAAAAAAGCAATGAGTACAAGGCACAATACTTACAGACCCCATGGACTTAAGTAATCGCCTTCACTCCCATGACCCGTCGATCGATCTCCGTGTCTTCACGGCTTTGGATAGCATCTGGCCTCTTTCAAGTGATTCTCTAACCCACAAGCTTGCAAGCTTCATCTTCATCGCAACGACTCCAGTGAACTCCAACCACACACACTCAAGGATGTGTTAAAGGTTATGGTTTGAATGAATTTCTAGAACATATAAGTGAAAACTCTAGGTAGAAGAGCTCTAGAGAGAAGTAAGTAAGATATTCAATGAAAATCCCAATAGGGAGAAGCTTGCTTAGCCTCCTCTATTGTAATAGCCTCTATATATAGAGACTAAAAGACCCCAAAAGAATAGGAGTCGAAGTCAAATCAAACAGGAAGGATTTAAAAGAGTTTTAAGACTGAATTTACGAACCCTGATCGATCGGCCATCAACCCCAATCGATCGGGAAAAATAGTAGCGAAAAATGCATTTGTAAAATAGCACCGATCGATCAGCCCTCAACCCCTATCGATTGGGTTGCTCTTTTTTTTTTTTTTTTAACCTTAAAAACCTTTTAAAAATATTTTTTAAACATTCTTGAAAACAAAGAGATGTTTAAAAAACAATTTTCCACCTAAGGTATAAGGCAACTAAAGTCACTTACCTTCCCTACAAATGAGTGTGAGACGCAAGGCAATAAGTTTCACTTCAAAACATCTTTGCAGCTACTCAAATCATCAATCAACCCAAGATTTAACAAAACTTTGACACGGAATTTGACAACATCAAAATCATGTACTTTACAATCTCCCCCTTTGGCAATTTTGTGACAATACCAACCTGAATCTCGACATAATATATAAGACCTGTTCCCAAACCATAAAGCTGAACAAATCCTAAACTCAATTGAGAATTACAACTCGATAAAGAAATATTACATGGAAAGAACCAAAAACAATACTAACTCTCACACTCAAAATCGCAACCTGTGATATGCAAATAATAACAAACAATACCCAAGCATAATGTCACAGAAATAGAAACAAACAAGCTTAAGATATGCAATACAAAATCAAAGATATTCTCCCCCAAGCATACAAACTCAAACTTAAAACTATTCTCCCCCTTTTTGTCATGAATTTACAAAGGAAATCACACATATAAAAGAGTGAGATCAAAGAATAGCAACAAGAACCATGTGATTTCATTAATCAAGTTTAAGGACATTATATCAAAGAAATGTAGACAACAAAGTAACACCAAGAGTACTAAGCATGACTTCATGTAGCTAAGAGCTAACATAAACCTAACAAGATAAAGAAATCCTAAACTAGGATCCAATCTCAACACCACCATCATAAACATCAATCCTCATCATCAAGAGAGACAAAAAGATATAGAAAAAAATGTACTTCGGAGGAGTGCACAAGAGATAACGACTCACATTCATTCTAACACACTCTTAACTCCCCCTCAAATAATGCACAAAAAGAAAAAAAAAAGAAAAAAAAAGAAGAAATAAACAAATAAAATAAACAAAACATGTGCACTAGCTTGACAATACAATGACATGTTAGAGTGTTTCACAAATGTAGAAAAAGAACTAAAATTGAGACACCATTCTACAATATAGAAGCGCATGAGTTATCAAAGATATAATAGCAAATTATCAATAAAGTCTTTCACACTTACGCATGATTAGAAAAGTTATTAAAAAAAGTTCACATGCTAAGTATATAATGCACTAACAACACCAATGAGGTCGGTTGGCAAAACTACTCATGCTAACCAAAGTCTAACAATTCCAAAGAAATAAAGAAAAAGAATTCAAACCATGTTAGAATCGAAAAGATTGCTTTTCACTCTCTTTCTTTTTCTTTTTCTATGAGCTTTGGGAATTACTTTGTAGATATCAAGTTTTCGTACCTTTCCCATAATTTTCAATTTTTTGTTTAAACTAGCATTCATTTTTTTTTTTTTTTTTTTTTGGGTATTGAAGCTCAATATCAATCAATCTATCTATCGATATATATATCTATATATATATATATATATATATATATATATATATATATATATATATATATATATATATAGATATATATATATATCAAAGAGATATATACATATATATCTTTTATATGTTTTTTTGGTTGCAAGAACTTGGAAGATAGCAGTTATTGCAACCCCTCAATGTAATTTGCACATGCTATTTGCTTTATTTTTCAATGTTTTATGAAAATTATAAAAAGTTTTCAAAAAAACTAGCAGCAAAGTCCACTAGAAAACATCATTTTGAACAACTTTGTAAAAGAAAATTTTTCCAAAATCTATTGTTTAAGTAGGCTTTTGGTTAAAAATGAAAAAAAAACTATAAATGCCTAAACAATCTGATAGATTTTGAAAAAACTTTTTCCTATAAAGTTTTTCAAAATTATGTTTTCTAGTGCACTACGTGACCAGTTTTCATAAATTAAAAAAAAAAAAAACCATTTTATATTTTCTTATAAAATCTTAAAAATAATAATAAGTGGGGTGTGGAATTAAATAACATTGAGGGGTTTCAATAACCACTCTGAACTTGAAAAGGCTCTTCTAGGTTAAGCCCTCTTTTAATTTTTGTCTCACCTAGTCTAAAACTAAAGCTTACAATATTTATAGAATGGTAGCCTCTATTGGCACCCAAAGACTTGGTTTTCATCCCCCACTTATTTTACACTTTAAGGTTTTATGAAAAATATAGAAGGTTTTTATAAAAACTGATTGCTTATTCTATTAGAAAACATCATTTTGAACAACTTTTTAGAAGAAAGTTTTTCCAAAATTTATCGTTTAAGTAGAATTTTTTTTTTTTTTTGTCATTTATAATCTATGCTTCATTAATGACTAACAAGTACGTCTATTTAAATGATAGATTTTGGAAAAACTTTCTTCTAAAAAGTGATTAAAAAATGATGTATTCTAATAGATAACATGATCAGTTTTTATAAAATCCTTTTATATTTTTTTATAAAATCTTAAAATGTAAAATAAGTGGGGGATGAAAACAAGTCTTTGGGTGCCAATAGAGGCCTCCTTATACAACTTTTTTTGGAAAAAAAAAAAAAAAAAAAAAAAATTCCTGGGCTACCTGGGCTACAGCCCAATGTAGCCTGCCATGTACCTCCGCCCTTGGCCCTTCCTATTACACCTTTTCTCTAGCTTTCTCTCTGAAAGACAAAAAGACTAAGATATGTTCATACCTTTTCTTTATAACATTTTTGTAGGTCCGTCTATTTTGACACCAATATCCACTTGGATTGTCTTCAGCTTTGGTGTGCTTAGGGTTCTGTCAGCAGCGATAGAAGCGATGAAGGTCTTCAATATTTTGGGGCACTCAATCACCACTACTTGCTCCAAGGATGGGCATTCAATAGGAAAACTCCCCATGCAGAAACCGTTAAGGTTGGAGAGCTTCAAGAGCTTCAGTGGAGTGGGGGGAAGAGTGCCAACAGGCACGCAGGATGGCCAGTTGGGTGGTTGGCCAGCCACCAGTAGGCCATTTTGGCCGTTTTGTCTTGCCTTGTTGTTTCTTTACCCATCAAGTATGCGTATTGGGTCCATTTTAAGTCCAAATTCATTGATTCCGAACTTAAAACAATCATGGTTCAATTATCTACTCAAAATGGCCTTAAAAAACTTCAAATTAAGTCACATTTGGTCAAATTACTCATGGGTTTAGCAAGGTGTCCCACCGATGTCAATCGGGCTAATAAGGATAAAATAAGGGTTTGAATCCCAATTGAATCGCGATTACAACCAAAATCTTTTGAAAATGATTTTAAACAGTAAAACACAATAATTATTGCTTAATTGATACCAATGAAGCATTAATTTGAACAAATGAGATCAAATTAGGAAGCAATCTTAAGAAGGATCAATGATCGGGGCCAAACGGGTCCTACTTTGGATCATCCTTTGCCAAATTACATCTGATGCCAACCAAACTTTAAACCAACACTATAAATAACATCCTAAGGATGAATTTGAAGGGAATTGGATACTAAACAAAAGCTATGCAAGTGAAATGACGAAAATGCCCTTCAAGTTGCAAAAATTCTTATTAGCTATCGAGACTTAACCAAATTGAACCTTGGAAGATATCATGGATTCTTTAGGATGTGTAGAGTCTAATTAAAAGATTTGGTGTCAAAATGATGCAAAAGCCTATATGTGATGATGCTCCTAAGGTGAAAAGGTTAAATGGAAAGGGATGAAAATGGGGTGTCTACAACTATGATGATGGGACTTTGATGATGTTCCTAGAGTGGGAAGGTCAAGTGGAAAGGAATGAAAATGGGATATCTACACTTACAATGATGGGAATTTCCTTCCCGGTGGTAGCGACACATGGTAGAGGCATTAAGAAGATCAACTGGAGAAGATCATGCCCACTACCGATGCTAACTAAGAAGGAAAACTGAGGCCCATATTAGTGCACTTGTCTGCTGAAGCATTCCTTTCTCTAAAAATACGCACGCGAGCAAAGGAACTTTATAAATTACATACATACATATATCTATATATATATATATATATATATATATATATATATAGAGAGAGAGAGAGAGAGAGAGAGAGAGAGAGAGAGAGAGAGAGAAAGAGAGAGAGATATTTTAATGGGGATCAATAATGGCAGCACAATTGATATTTATTTATTAATAAATAAATGTTGTATTTTTTATAAATAAAATATACAAATGTGTGATTCAAATTATCATTTATTATATCTAGTGTTATGACCATTATGATATTTATTTGTATTGTCCATTATTATGAGTTAGTGGGCATATTATTATTGGAGATTATATAAATTTTTGGAAGATAGAAAATAGTCTTTTATAACAAATTCCATCTAGCCTTTTTCAATATTTGTTAATTATTTTCATTGAACGATTTAAAACTATTCGATTCCTTATACTTACGAGTGCACATGTACGAGAAACACGATTGTAGAATTCTAGAGTGCGGGGGCACTAAAAAACCTAGATGCACCGAGTGATTCATTCTGAGTAGTGCAAATAAACTCTTAAAGACATAATTCTCATACGTCTCAATTAATAAGTCTATTTCTTTTATTATAAATTATAGGAAAATGCTAAATGAGACGACTCATATGAGCCGACCGTGAGCCGAGAGGACATCTCCGTTACTAATGCGCTGATTTCTTTCTCTCTTCCTTTTTTTTGGGTAAGGTTCTCTCTCTTCCTTTCACACTTTTTCTCTCACTCTCTCTTTCTCTCTCTTCCTTTTCAGACACTGTCAATCACGCTCTCTTTCTCCCCCTCCCTTATCTGATAAGGATCCCCTTTTCCCAAAAAACTTACTTTTCCTATCTCTTTCTCTCTCCTCCCACGTCTCTATCTACCCAAGACATCTCCTTCTCTCTTCTTCTCTCTTTCCATTTAATTTGGATCTGGAATACCAGCTTTTCTTTTGTTCTTCTTCTCTCTCCTTCTTTCTCTCCATTTAAAGTTGGTTGAAGCTCGACTGGGGGTAGAAGCCAAGGATTTAATGTGTGGTGTCGCTGACTGAATGCAATCTTTTTATCACCAATGGATTGTAGATCTGGTTGCATATATACCCTGCATCAGCAATGCAATGGGTATTGAAAAAATCGATGATGAGCATATCTGAAGGATATGGTATACGGTGATGGAACTTGACTACCATCGGTAGAGTTGCACAACTACAACGTTCATTTTCTGTAGCCTTGTGATGTTCTTCTTCATCTTCTTCTTCCTTTTTTCTTCTTTTTCTTTTTTTCTTTCTTTTTTTTTTTTTTTGCTATTAGGTTTTGATTAACTAGATTAACTAGGTTTTGATTAACTAGTTAATTTTATAAGATTAACTAGATTTTTTTAATGATTTTAAGTATGTTTGAACTAGATTTAGGGCTTGTATTTTTAAAAACTAAGTCGTTTATCCTTGATTATCTAGTTGATTTTAAAAGATAACTAGTTTACTCCAAGTTTTGATTAAGTAGTTAATTTTATAATATTAACTAGATTGACCAGGTTTTGATTAACTAGTTTAGGATTTGGATTTTTAAAAATGAAACCATTTATCCCAAATAGCAGGACTCCCGTGAAGCACATGAAGATATGAAAGAATCCCGAAAATAACGGGAGGCTCCTTTCGTTGGTTTGGGAATTTTAGTAAAACAGGGATCTCCGTTAGTCGTTCCACGGAATCGCCCCACAAATTGGTCCCGTGTATCACTACCCTAAATTATATTATTTTGTATTTTAATTTTTGAAATCCATATTTTGCTCCAATTTTTTCAACAATAAATACATTGATTTCTTTGGATTCATGGACCACGACAAGTTCCACAACCTGTGCCACCTAAGGTCAACATTTCATAAATATAACATGACAGTCAATATTATCAATTGTTAATACGTCAGTTCAACGGTCCATAGCAAAAACAAAGAAACTAAATAAATAAGTTAAAACCAGTTCAACGGAAATATGAGGATAACCCAATCAATTAATATCAATCTCAGTGCTTCCCTTTCAATTGAAGGCTAAATCACTATCACAAGGCATGTGACAGAAAATACATATAAAAAAATTTCTTATTCGCTTAGCTTACGCTAACAAATGAAAAATTGGTCACCGATCAACTTTGTGACACAACAATCAAGACATATATATATTTATCATCAATTAATTGATGAGCACACCCTACGAATTTCACCCTCAGCTCCCGTCTTCACACCGATGTTGCTCATCTTCACCATTGACTTTCCAAACTCTACTTTGAATTTCAACCCAGGCAAGCCTCTAATGCCCAAAATGCTCTTGACATAAGTTCTTGTGGATGCGTCGCTCCATAACTTTTGATCGGACTCGAGTATCCCTCGGCCGTTCTTCAGATTTGTAAAGAAAGAGGTGTCAAACCTGTTGGAGCTACCGGTGTCTAGTCCTACTCGCTCCGTCCCATCACTGTTTGGCAGACAGAGTGCTTGTAGTTGAGGAAGGAATGCGGCATCGATGGATGGGTCGGCGCCATTTCCAGTTGTGGTGAAGTCATACAATCGTTTGCGGAAGAATTGACATGCCGAAGTTCCAATGGTGTGCCCTCCTAGAAACATTGGAAATATACATGAGTTAACACATCCAGACCTGAGCTCGGGCTTTCCCAGCCCATTGTCATATGCTTTCTTATGCATATCTATATTTTCAAAAGGAATAAATAAAAAATCCTGTGATGCTTACCAACAAGGGTGACGAGATCTTGAGTGTTGAGACCCTTGTGGCTGAACTTTTGCTTTTGCGTCCCAATAGAGTCGTTGAAGCCTGGCAAATTGGCAGTATCAGATGCCAATGAAACCCGGCCATCTCTACGTCCTGTAGGCACCTGCCAGCTTGGTCCATTGGTCTGCATGCAACATTCAAGATGGTAGGTTAATAATTTATTTATTTACTGTGGTATTTTTTTTAACAATTAGGCTAAAAAGAATGAAGTAGAGAGTCACTTACGGAATATGATAAGCCTTTCTAATCTTCTGTTTGTAATGATTTGATCAAGCATAATATATGCGATATGTAATTACCAGAACCACTACATCGCGGGCAGCAAGGGTAACGATATCTGCGCAGGAGACAACCCCAGTGCATGCTGCTTCAAGCTGGGTCTTGGCATCATCAATAACTTCGTATCCTCTCATGTTGAGGTTTGGCCCGGCTGTTTTCTCAGTGGAAGGGCCGTCTATAAGGATAGAAGCGTCACAACCTTGGACAAAGCAGTCATGGAAGTGCATCCTGAGTAACTTAGGAGCGATGGAGGGATTAGATTCGAAATGAGCTTGAACTGTCGATTGAACAATGGATTTGGCCTGAGGGCACGTACGTGACTAGAACCCAACAAAGGTGCCATGGCCTTGCACTGAGGTGGTGGCCGGCAATGGCAATGGCAAGCAAGAGAAGTAACAAAATGAATGTTTGGTTGGAGTAGCCCATTGAGGTGAAGAAACAAGGACTGTAAAAGAGGGGAGTGATACAAAGGGTTAAGATCGAAGAGGGTTACAGGCTTTTGCTAAAATGAGTAGAGTGCTTTGGCTTGAGATGTTGAATGAGGGCTGAGGCAAAGAAGCATTTATAGCTTGGCAAATTGAAAACTGGAGACGCGTTAAGCAAAGCCGGGTTCACCAAGACCAAGTGTAGCTTCATTCGCCTTTAATTCGTCCTCATCGACTTTTATGTATTGCTTGGTGGTTCCCACGCGAGAAATAGTCTTTATCGCAATCATTTCCCAAATAATAGAAAAGGTCTATCTCTGAATTATTCATTCCTTTCTCCTCATCCCCTCCCCACCACAGTGAGACAGGGATGGAATCTGGTTATCATGTTGGCAAATAGCTATGAGCTTCTTTTTTGTTTTTTCATGTTTTGATTTTTAGTTTTTTAGTTTTTGTATTTTTTTTTTCTTCATAATGGGGAACTCCTTGAGACAAACCTTGTACCAAAAATAAGATCACACACCCATAAGAAGCATGAAATCTTGTGTGGATGGCATTATGGGATTCAATAAGAGGCGTAATTCCTTACCAATTGAGCTACCCTTTGGAGGTTAGCCCACTATTTGGTTTATAGATTCTACCAAGGAAAAAAAAAAAAAAGAAGTGAAAAAAAATGAGGAGAAAAGAAAATGAAAAGAAAAGATAAAATCATATCAAGCCAAAATTATTCCAATGCTTATTTTTCTTCCAATTTTCCAATGCAACCAAATAAAGGAAAGTACAATTCCTTACATTTATTTTTTTCTTTGATAAAATCCGCAAACCAAATAGAGCTTAAAGGAATGGACCTTAATTAGTTTCCTCTAATGGAAGTATTTTTGGTGGAAGTGCAATTATTAATCAAACATTTAGGTTCTATTTGGTTTGCGGATTTTATCGAGAAAAAAAATTCTATATATATATATAGATATATAAGGAATTGTAATTTTTCTTATTTGGTTGTAAAGGAAAATTGAAAAGAGAAGAATTGAAATAATTTTGTTGATCATGATATTATTTTATCTTTTCCTTTTGTTTTCTTTCTTCCTCATTTTTTTTTCCTTCCCTTTTTTGGTCCTTGAATGAATTTATGAACCAAATATAGGGTTAAGGAAAATTATTAACTAATCACCTGCATGCGCTTTATGACCAACAGTTAAGTTGGTCCCACTGAAGAAGCAACTTATTAATAATTTGAAAACTTCTTCAATGTCGGATATTAGCTATCAGGGTGGAAGCATGTGGGGGTCTTTGGGTACACGTGCCCCTATTGGAGATAACTCCTACTTTCGCCTTGCTAGGCACTGATTTAGTCTAAGCAGCCGTACTACTTAATACTGGGGGGCTTTCGGGGCACATGTCCCCATTGGAGATAACTTCTGACTCTATTAATTATATATATATACATTTTCATTTTTATTTTTTATTATTTTATTATTTTTTATTGTTAATGATAGGATCGGATGGTATCGTACATTGTTCGAGGAAGACTTATTGGCGAGAGTGGAATAAGTAACCAAACATTTAAGGAAATTTGTTGAGTAATCAACCTGCGCTATATGACCAACAGTTGAGTTGGTTCCATTGAAAAGCGACTTTGTATTTTCACCATTGGATACTACATACATTTTTATTTTTATTTTATTTTTTTAGATTGGATTGGATATTATTGTATATACCTTGTTCAACGTCTTACAAACATATATTTAGAGCACTTCGTGTATGTTTCCCTAAAACACATTTTCTGCCGATACTTTGACATTCAAATGGAGTGCGGGGTGTGCTAACTTTTTTTCACGTGATTAGTGCGAATGGTTTGATTGTTTCATTGAAGAGGACTTGGTATTAGCCATGTGATTCATGGATTTTGACCTTTTGATAATTCAAATAAATAATGTGGGTTAATTCTACTATTCATCATGAATGGTAAAATTGAATGGGATTAAATCCGATTACAACGATTTGAATATACGATCCACAAGAGTTTCAAATGTGGCGTTATAATTGCAAAAGGGTGCACACGCCTTTAGCTAGGAAGGAGCATGCATTCTTGGATTAGCATCTCTTTGATTTTGGTAGGTCTACGCAAAAAGGTAAAAATAATTGTGTTGTGACCAACATCTATATATATATATATATAGATATATATATAATAGAGTTCTTTTCTTATGAGGTTAACCTAACCCAACTTTAGGTTAGGTCACCTTCCAAAACTCAATCTCTGATTTTTATTTTTCGAAACCAACTATTGGGTTTGATCTACTTCATGTGAAGATCATGCATACCAAAAATCAAATTGATCCGCGATTAATAACTACTTTATTCATAAATGTTCAAAATGAGCGATTGTCATTGATTAAAAAATATAAATTTTTGGATCGAATAGCAATCAGTATCAGATCAACTTGATTTTTGGTATGCATCACTTACATGACAAGGTTATCTAATCCAACAATTGGTTTTGTAAAATATGAATTACATATATAATTTTAGAGGGTGACTTAACGCAAAATTATGTTAAGTTAACCTCATAATATATATAGGGGAGGGTTTCGTTCACACTTAGTGTAAAACTTTTTACACTTACACCCATAAATATCTTTCTATAGAAATCATATTTCGTCAATCCAATCGTTGGATTACGTACATAATCCTATTGTGCTCATCATGCATCCCAAATTTCAAATTAATCGGAAATTATGAGCTATGTCATCCATGAAGTACTCGAAATTAAAGTTTTATTTGTTAATAGAATTGTAAGTTTACGGATCAAATACTCCCAATATTCGATTAACTTGAAATTTGACGTACATAACGTGTATGATAGGATTATGTAATCCAACGGTTGAATTGGTAAAATATGATTTTTATAAAAAGATATTGAAGGGTGTAAATATAAAACATTTTACACCGAGTGTCAATAGAACCCTCCCCATATATCTATATATATATATATATATATATATATAGAGAGAGAGAGAGAGAGAGATATATATATATATATATATAGTAGGTGTACGCAGGAAGGTAAAAATAATTGTGTTGTGACCAAAATATCTATATACTAGTAGAAACCCTGGGCGATGCCTGGAAACCAAAAAAAAAAAAAAAAAAAAAATCAATGAGAAGAAGGAAAGAGGAAGAAGAAGAGAGAAGCTATATACTTGAGCTATAGAAAAAGACGTGGTCGAGAGGCCAACTGATTTGAAATCTCCTTTGAGAAGTTTGAACCATAAATTGAAAACACTACACCAAAAATTGTCTTTAACAACGTTCCTAAAACGTTGTTAAAGACTTTCCACAACATTTTTACAAATGTTGTCTACGCCCATGTTGTCGTTGATGGGAAATTTTTACAACATTTCTTAAATGTTGTTGAAAGGGGAAAAAAAACATTGTCACTAAACTCTTACCACGTTGAGAAAATGTTGAGATAGCATTATGGACAACATTTCCCAAAATGTTGTCTTAGATCCCATGCATTAACAACATTTCCCAAAACATTGTCTTAGATCTCATACATTAACAACATTTCAGAAATGTGGTTGAAGATAGTTAGCTTAAACTTAGATAGCCATAGTAACAACATTTCAAAACTATATATTGTCTTAGATCTTATTCATTAACAACAGTTTGCAAATGTTGTCGTAAATAGTTAACTTTGATTTTAACAACATTGCACAAATGTTATCTTAGATCTAATACATTAACAACATATTACAAATGTTGTCTTAGATACTATTTAAGCACATTAACAACATTTACAAAATGTCGTCGTATGTAAACACATCAACAACATTTCTTAAATGTTGTATTAGCTTTTCAAGATTTTTATGACAACAATTTGTAAACATTGTCTTTTCCTTCTGTTTTTTTTTTTTTTTTTTTTCTTTTGTTTGGTTTGTGGTTTCATTTATGGTTTCTTGTACCTATTCTCCTGTTCATATAAAATAATGACCAAACACACCATTATCAAAAATGTAAAACCACAATTCATTTGATCTCAAACTTTAAACACTTAATCACATTTCATTTGATCTCATACTTCAAACACCTAACCACCATTCATTGAATAAAGTATCTAAAATTTCATTACATATATGTCATTAAACATTCTAATTATCATTACATGCAACTTTTCAAGTGAAAACAAAAAAAGCCGAAAAACTAAAACTAAGATACAAAATAAGACAAGCTTGGAGCATGCATCCACCACCCAAAAAACTGATGAGCCATCAACCATCTACCCCTGCAAAACATTGCAAACCTAGACTTAGTGTATAAAAAAAAAAAAAAAAAAACCACATGTAGCAAGTTCCACTGAAATGACAAAAGAGGTGCTTTTATCCTCATTTTTAGCCTACTTCCAAGCACATAATTGCATACAATATTCCACGCATGTGTACACCCAACAGAGAATCACCCCTAATAAAAATAGCCCCACAAAACAGCTCCTCTGAGAAGTCGAAAGATTTCAATGCCCTTACAATCCTACCTATAGAAAAGGCATTGAGACTCGAGGCCATAGACTACAAATAGTATCACAAAGCTAATAATGACGATATTCAAAGACTGAACGAACTGAAGCTGTACTATCATTCAAGCAGTCTTAGTCTCAATGTATTCACATTTAACATTTGTAGGATTTAAAATTTCAGTTCAATCATTGACTATTATCATTTCCAGACAATAAATATTTTAGTAGACACAAGATTATACTTATTGATACATGTTTTTCCGAATTATCATTCCCTTACTTTTGGCAAGAAGCTTATTATTGAATGGAAATAATAGGAAGGAAAAGAAACTGCAAGGAAATGTAAGAAGCATACCAATGATAATCCTTCTTGGCCCAAGCTCTCTTACAGAATCAAAAAGTCTAGATAAGGCATCAGGAGTATGAGCATAGTCCACAATCACCCCAAACTACAAGCAATTTAGAGGTAAGACTAATTCTACGGAAGCAAGAATTGCTTAGATGAGTAAATAAATAACCCATTAACTTTCTAAAGGAAGAGCATACTATTTCTAGCAACCATGATTTCCTTAAAACAAAATTATATAATTTTCCTAAATCTATGTACCAGCCATTAACTCTCTTTTAAAAAAAAAACTAAAAAATAAATAACCCATTTAGCTAGAAAAACACCAAACATCTGGGCCACAACCAATAATAAACAAACAATACACCCACCTTGGACGAGTCAGCAACCAGCTTTTAAAACACATACAATCCCAATTTCCAAACTATAATCTCACTTCAATACAGCAATATAGACACCCATGACACCCATGGCCCTCTGAACTCCCCTTCAGGAACATGCACCCAAAATATTGCCCCAAATAAGACAATCATCAATGTTTAATCAGCGTACTCTGTAGACCATCCTATTGATGTAACCATATATCTCTAACCTCCCAGGTATGCCACTAGCTCCAGCAATCATATGACAAAACTATATATCTGTAGACCAAATATGTATCTCTAACCAAATATCTGTAGACCATCCTTGTGCCAAAATCATATGACAAGTCAACCCTGCGATGCAAACTCACAAGTATGCCACTAGAATGTCAATGAAATATTTAGAGCAAAGTTGAAAAAAATCAGAATTTACCAATATGTTGAAAATTAAAAGATTATGAAAAGCCAACATGAGGGACTCAACAGCTCCAGCAATGAGTTTCTAGCTTACTTTGCCTCGTTAAATGAGGTAAGAAAATGCCATTCATAACTCCATATCCACAAGTACATCATATCAAAACAAGTCTCACATGTTCTCATTCTTTTAAATGGTAAGAAAAATTATCAGAACATTTCTTTGGGATGGGAAGTACAAGATATTCATATAATTAAACCTAAAATGGTTTAATTCATATTACTTTCAAGTCATATTTCTGAACTGCAACACTAAAAATGGTTTCAAATATTTGGAAAAATGGTTTCAAATGAGATAAGAAAATGCCATTCATAACTCCATATCCACACATACATCATATCAAAAAAAGTATCAAATGTTCTCATTCTTTAAAATGGTAAGAAAAATTATCAAAACATTTCTTTGGGATAGGAAGTACAAGATATTCATATAACTAAACCTAAAATGGTTTAATTCATATTACTTTCAAGTCATTTCATATTCGAGACTTTTATTTGCAGAAACTTTTGCGGCAATTGTTGGGTAGTAGTAACAACAAAATTAAATTAAATCAAAGCACGCAACAAACAAACACCAAGATTTATGTGAATGTCAAATTAGTTTGGCATGCAACTATCGCATAAAAAAAATAAAAAAATAAAAAAATCAGTTTTACCCAATCCAAAATCAATTGGAAACAGAGGAAGGTTTGAGATTTGGCAAAACAAGAAGAAGAATATGTTGCTTTGGGGAACCAAACGGAGGGTTAAAGTGAATACAAAAATTAATTTCACACTACTAGTATAAGCAAATCGTATTATGAAAAAAGGACCTAAAATCCAAGAACTGAAACCCTATAATTGAAATACGAGATATGAAACCCTAGAACTAAAATATGATATTTGAAACCCTAGAAGTGAAATCCTAGATCTGAAAATCGAGCTTCTCATGTCTAATGGAAGCCCATTCGAGGTTCCAATTTCAGGTTTGCAGGAGACTTTTTCTTACCCTTTTTAGAGTCCATTTGGCCCATTTGGTTCCCTACTTCAAACGATTAGAGACCATTTGGTTCCTTGTTTGTAAACATTTATTCCATCATTGGTATTATTCAATAACTCAAATATCTATTAATAACAAATTCACAATTGAAAACTGTATACAAAATAACACCAGTACAATGAGTACACTACTAAACGGAAAGTCTGAAACCAATAGCTATTAGCTTTACAAAATCACAACTCAGATTTGATCCATAAATTAATGTGAGCCAATAGTCTGCCTTCACAACTGTATACAATTCCCAACTGAATGCAAAATTCTGCAAATATCAATTGAGTATTGATCCACTAACACAAATTCAGATCTCAATAACTTCGCAAAATCATAGCTCAAGAAGCTAAATAAATATTGATCTATTAACTCAGATCTCAATAACTTTACAAAATCATAGCTCAAAAAGGTTAATAAACCAGTAAACCAATTAAGATTCAAGCCTTCAACAATCAACATAGAGTTCAAAACCTGCACCACACAGTTTAAAACCTGCAACTATCAAATAAAACAATGTATTCTAAGTATATAGTATACCAAAACATGTAAAACTGCACTCATACAATCCATTCATCACTATTAATTAACCAATACTCAACTCCAATAAACTAGTAAAACATGGTTACGAGTAAACCAAAGTTTATAAAAACCTGCACATGACAAGCATATATATAAATTAAAGTCCAAAATGCTTCTTTAGCACATGCCACGTGAGCACATCTTTAGTATAAATATCCCATAAACAAAAGCAGTAGCCAACAAGCATGTAAATAACTAAATACCAAGTTAACTAAGTCAACTAATTACTAAGTTAACAGTTAATTAGTAAAGTGACCTATAAAATCCTAAGAAATTATCCAAGATAAGGATAATTTCTTAGGATTTTATAAAGCAGCAAGCGAACAAGTAAATTAGTTCATAAAAATAGAGAAACTAATAAACTGTAGTCCAAAAAACAGCAAGGGAGCAATGCGCACTGAGCAGCCACTGTCCACTCCAGTCTCCAGTGTCCACTGTCCAAAATCCACCCCAAAATGCATTGTCCAATTTCCCAGACAAATGCCAGCCAGCAGCACAGCACTAGTCACCTATCAGCTTTCAATCCACAATGATTCTATGTTCCACAGCAATCATGTCCATAAGATCAGAGAATAAGAAAACCAAAAATGAAAAACCAAGAGAATAAACCCTAAAATTAATTCACACATGCTCACTGCTAAGTGCTAAGTAAAGAAATGAAAAACCAATAGAATAAAAAAAACCGTAAAGATGACTTATGGTATTAGAATCACACGAACAAAAATAAACCCTAAAATCATACAAGAAAACCATAGATTTTTAAAAAATAAAGCAAAAAAACCCAACAATCAGATATGAAAATCGATATAAAAAAACCCTAATTATTTCCAAAACAAATAATCAGGAAAAAAAAAAAAATCTAGGACAAACTTATAGTGTTAGAATCACACGAACAAAAATAAACCCTAAAATCAGATATGAAAACCATAGAATTAAAAAAAAAAAAAAAAAAAAAAAAAAAGCAAAAACACCCAACAATCAAATATGAAAATCGACATAAAAAAACCCTAATTATTTTCAAAACAAATAAATGAATCATCAGAAAAATAAAAAAATAAATACCTGACTTACAGTGTTAGAATCACCCTAACTCACGAATCACGATCAGTGCTCACAAACTGTGGAAATGGTGGAATCGTAGAGCTGTGGGGACTAGGGGAGAACCGGAGAAGGGAGAGAAGAGACAGTGAGTGGAGGACTCGGGGTGGTAGTAGGGGAGAGAGGAGACATTGAGTGGAGAACCGGAGAAGGGAGAGCCGGAGAGGAGAGGCCAAGAGGGTAGGGTTTTTTAAGTGAGAGTGACTGAGTGAGAAACGGCGGAGAATACTTTGGAGAGGCAGCCGGGTAGGGGATTAGGGGAAGATGAAATGGGATTGGGGTCATAACCTACAAGCCTTAATGCGTTATATACCCCCCATCCCACCTTGTTCTATACGGTGCCGTTTGAGAAGAACTGGTTCAATTTGGTTCGGTTCGGTTGGTTTCGGTATTAAATGTAAGTGAACTGCAAACCGAACTGAGAAATGGAAAAATTCTATATATACAACCGAACCGATCGAGACAATGGGAGAAAACCAACCGAAACTGACCAATTCGGTTTGGTTTTTCGGTTTTTTTTTTATTTTATGTCCATCCCTAGTCGCGTCAACGGCGTACATATGTAGTGACTGGTGCGAAGGTCTCCCCTTACCTTTGAAGAAACCAGGTAGGAGGAGAGGGAGCATGAGAAAGGAGAGAAGGAGGAAGAGGGGTGTGTACTAAATGGAAAGGGCATTGCTATCAAGTATTAGTGAGGGCCAAAAAAAAGTAATCAAAACTACGTTATTTTACTAAATGGTGGATCCCCGACGGCCATGATGGTGGGTGGGAGATCCAGCGGCGATGCTCCGATGATGATGCAAAGGCTTGAGGAGGAATATTGAGGATGGACCACGACAACGACGAGGCCGGCGATGGCAACGGTAACAAAGCCGGCATTGGCAACGGTGACGATGCCAGTGATGGCAGCGGCAAAGATTTAAGAGGATAGGGAAGATGAGAAGGTTAAGTCAGTCTGAGATATAGAATAGGGCAATTTCCAAACATAAGAGACTAAACCAGTAAATAAAAATAAAAAGGCCCAGCGCACGGGAGAGCCAAAATAAGTTCCTCCCTTAGTTCAGAATCACCACATATATTAAACATTGTGGAAGTCCCCTCAATCAACAACATTTCCATGAATGTTGTTATAGAGCCCTTCAATCAACAACATTTACATAAACGTTGTTATAGAGTCCCCTCAATAACAACGTTTATCAAAATGTTGTTATAGAACCTACTCAATCAACAACATTTACATAAATGTTGTTATAGAGCCCCTCAATCAACAACGTTTTCATAAACGTTGTTATAGATCCCCCTCATCAACAACGTTTACATAAACGTTGTTATAAAGCCCCCTTAATCAACAACATTTACATAAACGTTGTGGTAGCACTACACATCAACAACGTTCATAGAAACGTTGTTATAGAGTGTATTTACAACGTGTATGTAACCAACGTTGTTAATATCCCTAGAATAACACTTTTTAACAACGTTTTTGTCAAAAACGTTGTTAAAAACCCCCTACAACAACATTTAACATGAAACGTTGTTGATGTAGTGTTGTTAAAAACCATTTTTGGTGTAGTGAAGAGGAAGCCATTGATCGAGAGAGAGAGAGAGAGAGAGAGAGCTTGATATGGGTTTAAAACTCCCATTTCAAAATTTGAAATGAGCTTGAGAGAGAGAGAGAGAGAGAGAGAGAGAGGGAGAGAGAGAAGGAGTTTGAAATGAGCTTGAGAGAGAGAGAGAGAGAGAGAGAGAGAGAGATAGAAGGATTGGGATTTTCAAAATTTGAAGTGAGCATGAGAGCAAGAGAGAGAGAGATAGAGAAAGAGAGAGGGGAAAGGAGGGGAGAGAGAGAGAGAGAGGTGTGTAGGAGAAGGCAACAAAAGAGTGGAAAAAGAATGAAAAAAGAGAGAGAGAGAGAGAAAGAAAGAGAGAAGGGAGAGAGAAAGAGCGTACAGGGAAGAGAGAGAGAGAGAGAGAGAAGTTGTATGAAAAAAAAAAAAACAAACAAAACAAAAGAGAGAGAGAGAGAGAGAGAGAGAGAGAGAAAGAAGCTGACATCATTAAGGCTTTGTGGTGTGGGCCCAAAAATGATGAGGGGGTTGGATTTTGGAGGGAATGACTGTGAAAAAACCACATCATCAAGTGCTAAGATAAACAAAAACTCCTATTTATAGTATAGTATAGATAGTATAGATATATATATATAGATGCGCTGGACATATTATGTTCGACTGTCGCATCTAATTTAGAATATGATTGATCAACCCAAGATGGATGAACTAAACGATGAACTCTTCAATAAATTGACCAAGAAAGAAGGGCTTTTCAATGATCCTACATTTAAAGTTTTGTTACACATTAATTCTTTTCTTATTTATTTATTTTTTGTTGTTCAAACCTTTATCCTGATTCAATGACTATTGTGTCTAATGGTATGTTCTATCCTAATAAGGATGTGGGGTTTGTGAAAGTTTTGTTTAAGACTCCGTGTGGGTGCATATGTGGATGTGTGTGTTTTCATTTCCTCCCAGGAAAAAAAAAAAGGAAAAAAAAAACCTTTAACCTGATTAATGTCTTAAATAAAATAACGTCAATGCTATTTTGCATCGGTTAACTCCCAGTATAAACTCGGCCAACTAGCTTGAATAGGGAGTAGCATGTACAATTAGGAACATCATTTTTTTTTTTTTTTTTTTCCCTTGAGTCATGTTTTTCCCTACTTTTGGTGTCAAACGGTTATTCAAATCTGCAACCTGATTAATTTGTGTAACACAAATGAGGTTACCACCACTTTGCATTGGTTAACGCCCAATATAAATTACTCGGCCAGCTAGCCCCAAGAGGGATTAGGAAGTAGAATTTAACACTGCGTGCTACTTCTTGAAACTAATGCTAGCTATCCATTCTCATAACTGAGCAATTAATAAGCATATCTTAATATTATGAAAAACCACAATATTTCATTTTCAGTGCTTCCTTTTCAAATCATCTTCAGAAGTATATATTTTAAACGTAATTTGGTCATAGCTTATAAATGCCAATTAATTAACAACATTTGTTTAAACTTCATGCAGTCTAATTAGGGAAGTTTCACATTAGTTAATTGTGGAGCGTACTTTGCGAATTCCATTGTCAGTACCAGTCTTCACGCTGATGTAGACTCATCTTCAACATGGATCTTCCAAACTCAATGCTAAAGTTCAAATCGTTGTTTTCGCCGTGGATCTTCCAAACTCAATGCTAAAGTTCAAACCCGGCCCCCGCCCCTTTTTTTTTTTCTTCGATGAGCAAATTTTTTCCTTAAAAGTAATGGAAGTTTAGTACATCATAATACCATATAACCCAAAACGTAGACCACCTCACCCACTGAACATAAGGAGACACCCAACCCCAACTAATTAAAACAACACCAAGAAAATAAAATTAAAAAAAGAAAAAAGAAAAAGGAAAAACCATTACGAAAAGAGTTTTGCTATACAAGCTGACCCAATGAGATCGACTCTGTTAACCAATTCACGAGCATATATCATCCCATTCGTTTCTTGAAAAGCTCATTGTTTTAGACATTGGGGAATCTCATGGCGCGATTTCCGCATGTGAAAATCTACAATCTGTTAAAAAAAATTCAAGTAATTGATCCAAAAGCTAGAAAAAAGAAAGAAAGTGTGAAGAACCAGCACAAGATCTAGCCCTAATCAAATTATTTTATCAAAAAGCAAAAAACTTATTTTTTTGAATATTAACTTTAAAAACGTAGTTTTTTTCTTCTATGAAAAACCTAGTTAACTTTACAAAAAAACCAAGCAAACTTTGCAATAACCCAATTAACCTTACTAAAAATCTAGTTAACTTTACTAATGTACGTGGATGGGTCTTCGTTAGGTAGACCTGGTGCAGCAGCTATTGGGGGTGTATTGAGGGATGATAGAGGTTGCTTTAGATGCGTCTTCTCTGAGCTGATTGGATCAGCTAATTCAAAGAAGGCAGAACTTTTTGCAATTCTTAAGGCTTTGAAGATTTTTGCGGCTTCGGATCAAATGGCATAACTCATTTAGGTTTATTGTGGAAAGTGATTGTCAGGTGGCAGTAGCTTGGGCATCAAGTAAGGTTATTATTCCCTGGGTGTTTCGATTTATGTATAATGAAATTAGGTCCCTTCAAGATTGTTTGTGTGGGGTATCTTTCATTTATCATCCAAGGGAAGGGAATTCGGTTGCTGACCATCTTGCGAAATCTGGTATTGGTAGAGATATTCCATTTTTTTCATGGCTTTAGGATTGGTTGTGTGTAATATTATTTTGGTTCCAAGAGGGTTATGTGTCTTGGGTGGCTTGGGGGGTTGGTTAGGGTGGTATTTTGTATCTTTGCCTCCTATTTGCTTGGTGTTTCTTTTATGTTTTGGTGGCCGGTGTCTAGTTTGAGGGTCTTTTTCTCAGTATCTTGCTGAGTTATTTCCCTTTTTCTAGATCTTGTTTTTGGTTGGGTGTATGTGTTAGGTGCTGATTTTTTAGGCTTGTTTCCTGATATATGGGTGGAGTTTGCGATGTTGTATCTTTTCTTAATTGACGATAAAAATAAAAATATAAAAATATAAAATATAAAAAAAAAAACTTTTTGAAATTCAAAAAGTTATGCAAGTTAATTGATTCAACCAGGAGCAAGCAAAAAAGAATAAGAAGACGAAGAAGGCCACACACGAAGCATGCTAGAGGCATCATCAGACGCCAAAGGCACACGGATCTGGTCAATCCCTTGATCTCAGCCCTTCTTCATGACCTATGAACCCTTAATTAACCACCCTCCACCATCAACCATGGTACGTTGATGGGGTTGAAACAAGAGTGAGAGAAAGAGAATGGTGAGCGAGAAAGGTCAGATTATCTTCAGGAAGAGAGGAGAGAGAGGGGAGAGGAGACTTGGGTATGGACATGGAGAGAGGAGTGAGGGGAGAGAGGGACGAGAGGGAAATGATATGGTTTCAGGCTTCTTTAGGAAGCTTCTTCTTCTTCTTATTATTATTATTATTATTTTATCACTTTTTATTGTTTTTCAAGGCAGGTATACTTTTGACTGTGGGCTCACGGTCACTTCACGTGAGTTCGGCTTGAATATGTTTATCAAAGGGTAATGCTTTTTTTAATCAACTGTTAAAGGATAATATTATGTACAGTATCTTATGTACAACACTGAATGGTGCTTCATGTAAAATAATAGGGAAATGCTACATACAGCAATCAATTGCAGCAACTAATTGTAGCAACTATTGTGACATGCTAAGTTGATATTTCATAATAACCAGGGGAATGCTGACAGCTATCTGTTAGAGAATGCTATGTCATTTGCTGTTTTTTATTGTTGTATTTAGTTGCTACCTATAGCACTATCCAATAATTACATAAATTTTAGTAGATAGTATTTGTTTCCAATTTTCTCTAGCTTTCACATTTAGCAGCGTGCGATAATTTCAAACAAAACCCCATATGGCTGGCAAATTTCCACATGTTGTTCTAATTAATTTACACCGCTGGTTGTGTTTTTTCTAATCCACACCTTTGTATCAGTGAAACCTAAAAGGGATGTGAGGGGTGTAGATTAACAAAAACTTATCAAGGCATAACCTCTCCCCCACTACGGTGGAGTCAGTTAATTACTCCAATTATTGTTTTCAGGTCTCTATCAGTTTGTATTTTTATGTGCTAAGTTGATATAGTGCCACCACAATTGATTTTTATTTTTAAATAAATAAGTAAAGAAATCATTTGGTTTCTTTGGATTCATGGACCATAACAAGTTCCAGAATCTTTGCCGTCTAAGGGATCAATATTTCATCAATATAATATGACAAAGTCAATATATATTATCAGTTGTTCATAAATCAGTTCAACGGAAATATGAGGACAACCCAATTACTTCATTCATGTCTATTTCATTGCTTCCCTTTGAATTGAAGGCAAAATCACTATCACAAGGCATTTGACAGAAAGTACATATAAAAAAATTTCTTATTCACTTAGCTTACGCTAACAAATGAAAAATTGGTCACCGATCAACTTTGTGATATATTTATCATCAATTAATTGATGAGCACACCCTACGAATTTCACCCTCAGCTCCCGTCTTCACACCGATGTTGCTCATCTTCACCATTGACTTTCCAAACTCTACTTTGAATTTCACCCCAGGCAAGCCTCTAATGCCCAAAATGCTCTTGACATAAGTTCTTGTGGATGCGTCGCTCCATAACTTTTGATCGGACTCGAGTATACCTCGGCCATTCTTCAGATTTGTAAAGAAAGAGGTGTCAAACTTGTTGGGGCTGCCAGTGTCTAGTCCTACTCGCTCCGTCCCATCACTGTTTGCTGGACAGAGTGCTTGTAGTTGAGGAACAAGTGCGGCGTCGATGGATGGGTCGGCACCATTTCCAGTTGTGGTGAAGTCATATAATCTTTTGCGGAAGAATTGACATGCGGAAGTTCCAATGGTGTGCCCTCCTAGAAACATTGGAAATATACATGAGTTAACACATCCAGACCTGAGCTTGGCTTTCCCAGCCCATTTTTATATGCTTTCTTATGCATATCTACATTTACAATAGGAATAAATAAAAAATCCTGTGATGCTTACCAACAAGGGTGACGAGATCTTGAGTGTTGAGACCCTTATCGCTGAACTTTTGCTTTTGCGTCCCAATAGAGTCGTTGAAGCCTGGCAAATTGGCAGTATCAGATGCCAATGAAACCCGGCCATCTCTACGTCCTGTAGGGACCTGCCAGCTTGGTCCATTGGTCTGCATGCAACATTCAAGATGCTGAGTTAATAATTTATTTATTTATTGTTATATTTTTTTAACGATTAGGCTATCCCGGGGTTTACTCCCACAAATAATTGAGCCCAGGCTAAAAAGAATGAAGTAGAGAGTCACTTATGGAATGTGGTAAGCCTCTCTAATCTTCTCTTTGAAATGATTTGATCAAGCATAATATATATGATCGATATGTAATTACCAGAACCACTGCATCGCGGGCAGCAAGGGTAACAATATCCGCACAGGAGACAACCCCAGGGCATGCTGCTTCAAGCTGGGTCTTGGCATCATCAATAACTTCGTATCCTCTCAGGTTGAGGTTTGGCCCGGCTGTTTTCTCAGTTGAAGGGCCGTCTATAAGGATAGAAGCATCACAACCTTGGACAAAGCAGTCATGGAAGTGCAACCTGAGTAACTTAGGAGCGATGGACGGATTTGATTCGAAATGAGCTCGAACTGTTGATTGAACAATGGATTCGGCCTGAGGGCACGTACGTGAGTAGAACCCAACAAGGGTGCCATGGCCTTGCACTGAGGTGGTGGCAATGGCAATGGCAATGGCAATGGCAAGCAGGAGAGGTGACAAAATGAATGTTTGGTTGGAGCAGCCCATTGAGGTGAACAAACAAGGACTGTAAAAGAGGGGAGTGACACAAGAGGGTTAAGATCGAAGAGGGTTACAGGCTTTTGCTAAATTGAGTAGAGTGCTTTGGCTTGCGCTGTTGAATGAGGGCTGAGGCAAAGAAGTATTTATAGCTTGGCAAAGAGAAAACTAGAGACGCGTCAAGCAAAGCAGGAGGGTACTGGGTACACCAAGACCAAGTGTAGCTTTATTTGCCTTTAATTCGCCCTCATCGACTTTTATGTATTTCTTGGTGGTTCCCATGTGGTTCCCACGTGAGAAATAGTCTTTCTCGCAATCATTTCCCAAATAATGGAAAAGGTTATCTCTGAATTATTCATTCCTTTCTCCTTCTCCCTACCCCACCACAGAGAGAGATGGAATCCGGTTAGCATGTTGACAAATAGCTATGAACGGTTTTCTATTTTTTTTATTTTGTGATAACGAGGAGATCTTTGGGACAAATCTTGAATCTAAAAAAAGACTGCATAATCATGAGAAATATAAAATCCTGTGTAAGTAACACCAAATATTTTAACAAAAAATGAATTTATTGTTGTCAAGCTATTTTTTTGGTAATTAATGAAATGGACTTTAGTTTCCTCCATCGAAAGTCCTTTCGGCGGAAGTGGAATCAGTAATCAACCATTTTAAGGAAATTTGTTGACTAATTCATCACTTGCATGCACTTTATGACCGACAGCTAAGTTGGTCCCACTAAAGAAACAACTTATTAATCATTTGAAAACTTCTTCACCGTTGGATATACACTAGCTATATATGTATATTTTCATTTTTTTATTGCTAATGATAGGATCAGATTGAATCGTACATTGTTCGACGAAGACTTGTTGGCGGAAGTGGAATAAGTAATCGAACAATTAAGCTAGGAAATTTGTTGAATGATCAGCGTTAGGAAATTTGTTGAATAATCAACGTGCCTGCACTTTATGACCAACAGTTGATTTGGTTCCATTGAAGAAGAAGCAAATTAGTAAACCTTCAAGGGTACGTGGATTGTGGTGTTTAAAATCTCTTACCAAACAAGAGGTCATGAGTTCAATTCTCACCATTCCTTTTTAATGTCAATCCTCATGAACTTTATTCTATAATTACCCGGTGCATATGATAAGGGAGGACTATGGGTGCCCAAAGGGATAAATCGGGTATAAAGCATCTAGAACTGTTGCACATTGTTTTGAACAATATTTTCGCCATTTGGTAATACATACAATTTTTTTTTTCTAAAGATAGGATTTGGATACTATTGTACATTGCTGAACAGCTTACGTACATATATTTGGAAAGGGATCCAAGTGTAACACTTTTTGCTTTTACACTATTAATGTCATGATCTTTTTGTATCATATTTCGCTAATCCAATCTTTGGATCAAATAATCTCTTCATGCATGTCATGCATGTTGATTTCAAGTAAATTGAAGATTAGAAGCTATGTCATATATAAAGTACTTTAAATTAATTATAATTTTATTTATGAAAAGAAATGTAAGTTTACAATTCACATGCTTCCCGATATCTAAATAATTTTGAAATTTGGTATACATGACGTGTCTAGTAGTTGGATTGGTGAAATTAGATATCTATATAAATATATTGATGGATATAAGAGTAAAAAGTCTTACATTAGGAGTCAATGAATCTCTATCCAAACTTGTGGACGTGATTGCAAACTTGTCATGCATGTAAGAACTTTTTCATAATGAAGGAAATAAAAAGGTACTCTCTCCGTCCCACAAAAATAGGCTATGTTTGACTTGTCATTTCTTAAACCCTATTTTTTCAAAAATTCCCTTACTTACTTTCATTGGGTTTTGTGTTGAAAGTAATTATTAAAATAACAATGGATAGTATACGAAGTTCAAAAAATATTTTTTTTTTTGATCCACAAAATTAATCTTATTAATTATGATGAGATGTGAGTACAACTTAAATTCCCATAAAAGCCCCAGAAAACATTGAAATATTTCATTCTGGGGTTTTTTTAGCCCCAGAAAACACTGAAAAACAGAAAGAAACCCCTCCTAACAATGCACTCCACAAGCCCAACAAAAACTTTCAAAAAGAAAGCTCCCAAAGCAAAATTTCTAAAATAGCAGAAGACATTAGTAAAGCACACGGATAAATATCTCTAGCAAATAAAGGAGATGCCAACAAACTCAGCAAAAGAAGTAACCAACACGAGGCAATGAAACACTAGAAACTTCAACTGAGATAAATCTGAAAAAAGCCACCAAATCTGCGGAAGAGAAGTTGAGCCGATCTGTAGAGCATCAGAAGATCAAAGAAAAACCTCGGAATTCGAATACCACCCACACTAAAAAAGACTCCTTCGTAATACATTTAGGTTGCCCCCATTAATCTTCCACTCAAACCTCAGTACAAGCAAACTTGACCAAAAAAATACTGAAACAATTTGATCAAATAACCTTTAAACAATCCTCTGCCTCTGTAACTGAAAAAAGGGGAACAGAATAACTTTGATTCTAGGAAATTCAAGTCCTCAGCCATAGCAAAAGTGAAGGAGAGTAACAAGTCAAAAAAAAAAAACTCCCAGGGTCATATCAAAGTAACCAGTAAGCATTGAGAAAGTCAAATCCAAGCCAAAAAAGGAGAAATCCTGTCAACCCCATTCTTTGCAAGCCAATCAACCATACAATTAGCTTCTCTAAACTCATTCCTAATCTCCACCACTTGCAAACGATCAATTAGAGAGTAAATCTCGTTGATTGCAAAGTTGAACTTCCAAATATGGGATCAAGAATTAATCCATGAAACTACCAAAGATGAATCAGACTCAATAAGAAGATGAGAAGATGAAACCCAAATAGAGGCCGAGAACAATCTAAGAGCTTCTCTAGCAGCCAGCAACTCAGCAAAATTTGAGTCCACATAGCCAACAGATGCAGAAAAAACACAAAGGATGTGTTCATGTTCATCGCGAAGAACTCCCCCAATACCACCAGGCCCAGGCTTCCTTCTTGCCGAACCATCAACATTGAATTTTAAAGTCCTTGGGGAGGGAGGATGCCAAATAATAGTGCGCTTTTGCTTCTTCTTTTTTACGTGGAATTGCCCAACACCATCAATACAATTTAAGAACTCGTTAATGGAGTAACCTAGTTCAGATCTAAGTGCCTTGACCCAAATTGCTGTTCTCCTTTTAGCTAACTCAGCCACTTCCTTCCAGCTTGGTTGAGAATTACTAAAAACAGACTTATTTCTTGCTAACTAGATGGACTAGACAACAGCAAAATAAATAGAATCCCAAATAATTTTATACACACCTCGCTTACCAGGAATAGACCAGCAGATAAATAAATCCTCGAGAGAGCAGGGGAAGCACCAAAGAACTCCCCACCAACACAAACAGGAGGACCAAACTTTCCAAGACCAGGAGTAATGCAAAAGTAAATGATCAACATCTTCTTCATAGACACCACACATGGGATAAAGTGAATCAGCAAAGGGTGGAAGAATACTCCTCATTCGAAGCTGAGATTTTGTAGGTATCCTTCCTTTTATAGCCATCCAACAAAAAATTTCAACTTTAGGTGGAACTAGACCTTTCCAAATTGAACCCCATATATCATCAGGAGAAGGAAGTGCCCTGTCTACAATAGCATCATAGCAAGACTTGACAGAGTAAAGCCCTGATGGTGAATATTTCCAAATAAATTTATCTGGGAGACACTCACGTAATCTAACGTCTTTAAGTCTTGGGAGAAGAGACTGGTAAAGAACAGATTCCCATTCATACAAGTTTCTCCTAAATTTAACATCCCAATGCCACAAACCTTCATTCCAAAAAGCCATATCTTGTACACTTGATTTTCTGATAATGGCAAGAGAAAATAACCTGGGGAAAATATCCTTAAGAGGAACATCCATAGCCTAGCAATCTAACCAAAACTTTGCTTTTCCACCATCACCAAGTAGAACACCAATACCATCGTGTAAATGAGTGCCTAAATATGAGTCTGAAGACCAAACCTTTACTATATCATTCCAAAGGACAGAAGTCTTTTTATTGCAACCAACACTTGGTAATGAGAAGCCTTTAGCAGAGCCATACCTTCCACTAATCACTGATTTCCACAGCGAACAGTCCACCGCAAAAAATCTCCACCACCATTTAAAGAGAAGGGCATCATTCTTCCTTTGAAGTGAGCATAGACCCAGTCCACCTTGTTTCTTACTAGCCACAATGTTTTCCCAGCATACCCAATGGACTTTTCTTTTATTGCTATTACCTTCCCACAAGAAAGCACGCATGAGCTTTTCCAGTTCATAGACAACTCTTTTTAGCATCTTGAATAGAGACATGTAGTAAATGGGCAGATTACACAAAGTAGATTTAATAAGTGCTAATCTTCCACCCATTGAAAGATATCTTCTCTGCCAACCAGAGATTTTCCTTTTAAAATTCTTTATAACTGGCTTCCATGTACTTAGTCTTCTAGGATTGGCTCCAAGAGGTAAACCCATATATTTGATAGGTAGGCAATCAGTCTTGCATTTTAAAACTTAAGCAAAAGAAAGAAGCACATCGTTTGCAACATTCACACCTACCAGGCAGCTTTTCGTAAAGTTTACCCTTAGACTAGACACAATTTCAAAACCTCTAAGAAGTCTCTTAACATTTAGCAACTCTTGAAAGTCTGCCTCACAAAAAATGAGGGTATCATCTACAAATTGGAGATGAGTAAAACAAAAGTTATTCCTGCTAATCTGAACTCCCTTGATGAGACCCCCCTCAACAGCTTTATGAAAGACTCCATAAAGACCTTCAACAGCAATGTCAAACAAAAAAGGGGAGAAAGGATCTCCCTACCTTATACCTCTTCCCATTTTAAATTCAGATGATGGGGAACCATTAATAAGAACTGAGATAGAAGCCGAGGAGAGACATTCAGCTATCTAGTTACACCAAATTGAATTAAAACCCATCTTTTGAAGGACAAACAACAAATAGTTCCACTCCATATAATCAAATGCTTTCTCAAAGTTAGTTTTAAAAATACAGTAGCTTCTATTCATCTTAGAAATAATATCAACTACTTCATTGGCAACGAGGACACCATCGAGGATTTGCCTACCCTGAATAAAAGCACTTTGGGAATCACTGATAACCTTCTCAACAACAAGCTTTAATCTTTCTGCAAGAGACTTAGCAAGAATTTTATAAATGTTGCTAATTAGACTAATAGGCCGGTAATCTTTCAAACTTACAGGGGAGTTGCTTTTTGGAATGAGGGTGATATTAGTGGAATTAATGCCCTCAACAATCTTCCCTTCTTTATGAAAATCCACCAGGAAATCCAGTATGTCTGCTTTAAGGATGGACCAACAGGTTTTGATAAAATTGAAGTTAAACCCATCAGGCCCTGGGGCTTTACTGCCACAAACATTTCAAAATGCTTTGAAAGACCTCTGCTTCTGAAAAAGGACGAGAGAGCCAGCAACTATCTTCAATATCCAGAGACTAAAAAGATATTTCCTCAAGAAATGGTCTAAACCACTGAACAGATGAAAAAATGGAGGTGAAATATTTAACAATCCCTCACTTTATGAGATTTGGATCCTCAGTCTTGACCCCATTAATCTCTAAACAGTTGATTAAATTTGCCCTTCTCCTTCCTCTAGCAATGGCATGAAAGAACTTAGTATTTCGATCCCCTTCTCTAAGCCATTGAATTCTGGATTTCTGCCTCCAGAGACTCTCTATACTCTTAATAGTAGATCAATATTCTTGAGTCAATTTGAGTTTGAGATCCCACTCATGAGCAGACAAATCTCTTTGTTCTTGGAGTTTATCGAGATCATCAATTGCAGCAGATAGAGATTTTACCTTGAGGTCCACAGAACCAAATGCGGATTTGTTCCAAGACACAAGACTCCTCCTAAGAGCTTTAAATTTGTTAAGAATTGCCAAGCCAGCTCTTCCATTGCTCTGTACAGATGACCAAACTGATTCTACTAGCTGAAGAAAGTGAGGATGAGAAAGCCAGTGCATAAAATAATTTTTCCTAGTGAACATGTTTAGCTCCTTTCCCATCCTCATATAATTTGCCATGAACTCTTCTATAAATTGACCAAGAAAGAAAGGGCTCTTCAATGATCCTACATTTTAAGTTTTGTTACACATTAATTCTTTTCTTTTTATTTATTTATTTATTTTCTTGTTATTTGAACCTTTAATATATCTAATTAATGTCTTGAACACAAATAGCATCAATGCCATTTTGCATCGGTTTAATACCTGGTTTATACTCATCCAATTAGCCTGAATAGGGGGTAGCATATAGAATTAGGAGCATCTTGGTTTTTTTTTTTTTTTGCTTGAGTCATATGTATTTCCCTACTTTTTTCGTCAACTGGTTATTCAAATCTGCAACCTGATTAATTTGTGTAATACAAATGAGGTTACCACCAGTACTTTGCATTGGTTTTTTTTTTTTTTTAATTTTTATTTTTATCTAGAAAAAAAGCAATATTATTAATGAAGATGGAAGAAGCATACATGAGAATACGACTTCACACCCTACTAACTGATTAAACAACAACATAGAACTGAAAAATAAATAAATAAATAAATAAAAATAACACCACACCCAATACACCCAGCTGATAGAAGCATAGAAAGAATCCCAAACTAACAGTGGTCGACAACTGAGAAAAATCAGTAGAGATGAAGAAGTCAGCTTTAACCAAAAAGAAAACCGACAGAATGAAAAAGAGAAACAAACCCCTGATATAGGAAAGTTATAGCCAAGCAATGAATGGGGCAACCCTATCCACCCCACTATTAGCCAACCAATCAGCCATATTATTTGCTTCCCTTAACTCATGATTAAAAGCAACGTTCTACAAGCGATCAATAAGGGAGAAGATTTCATTGGGCACGTAATTAAACTTCCAGATTCTTGAACACCCATTGATCCAAGATACCATTAAAGATGAGTCAGATTCAATAAGAACATGATTTGAAGATGATTTGATGAGGACCAAACAAAGGAGGAAAAAAACTGAAAAACCGACCTACTTGCAAGAAGTTCAGCAAAATTAAAGTCCATTGATCCAATGGGGATAGAGAATAAGCAAAAAGCACTGCCATAGTCATCAGGAAGAACGCCTCCAATACCAACTGGCCCGGGTTTCCTCTAGCTAAGCCATCCATATTAAACTTTAAAAAACCAAGAGCAAGGGGCCACCAAAGAGTGGAACTCCTAGACTTCACTTTTCTGCTGTGAAACATTCTAACACCATTAATGCAGTTTAAGAAATCATCAATGGTGTAGCCTAATTCAAATTTGAGAGCTTTAACCCAAATTGTTGTTCTTCTTTTCGCTAGCTCTGCAACATCCTCCCAATATGACCTCACATTGCTAAACACCAAATCATTTCTTACTAGCCAAATAGACCAAACAATCGCAAAAAAGAGAGAGTCCCAAATGATTTTATAAGCACCTCCCTTTCTAAAATTATCCAGCTAACAAATAAATCCTTCAAGGTGCGGGAACAACACTAGTCAAATTCCCACCAATGAAGACAAGCAGACCAAACCTTCCAAGACTAGCGACAATGCAAGAAGAGGTGATCAACCTCTTCTTCCGAGGTGCCACAAAAAGGACAAAGAAAATTTGCAGAGGAAGGAAGAACATTTCTTGCACAAAGCTGACATTTTGAAGGAATTCTTCCCTTAATAGCCATCCAACAAAACATCTCCACCTTAGGAGGGACTAAACTCTTCCAAATCAAGCTCTAAAAATCATCAAGAGATGGAGAAGATTTGTCGACAGCAGCATAATAACAAGACTTAACAGAGTATAACTGACACAACGGAAAACTAGAAGGATATGACTATGACAAACGTCAATAGCCTAGCGTTCTCGAATCCATGAGAAAGAACTCGAATTCATGAGAAGTAACAAAAACCACAGAGAAAACTCTCAAAGAAATATTATTGATAAAAAGTTATTCTGCCCATAGGGCTACAAGCCTATTTAAAGAGAACTAATACTTGAACTCTAAGTAAACTAGGAAAAAAGGAATTCTACTAAACTTAGGAAAGCAATAAAATAGGAGAAAGCAATAAAATAGGAAAGGAATAAACAAAATAAACACCCGGGGAAATTAAGGAAATCTAGTTAAGAAACTAACTAGATTTGGCATGTCCGGCAAATCAAATCTACTTAGATGCCCTCTGCTTTCTAGTTAAGTACCCTCTGCTTTGCCCTCTGCTTTGTGTGAAACTTTGTGATGCTCCAGGTCCTCCATGAACTTATGTGCAACTTGTTCTACATCAGTCCCCTCCACTTGAAAAGAACTCGTCCCCGAGTTAAAGTCTGGATAAAGTGGCTCTGCCTGATGAAACTCGAACAAATCAGCAACATTAAAAGTCCTTGAAATCTTCATGCTCTCTGGTAAATCAATGACATAAGCATTATCATTGATCTTGTGCAGCACTTCGTAAGGCCCATATTTTTTTGGCTTGAGCTTGTTGTATGTCCCTACAGGAAAGTGTTCTCTGCGCAAAAAGACCATCACAAAATCTCCCTCCTTGAACACTTTGGCTCGCCTATGCTTATCAACAACTGCTTTGTATTTTGCATTAGTCTCCTGAAGCTTTTGTCTGACTTCTTCTTGAATCTCTTGCGCCTGCTTGGCCATGGCTTCAGCTGCAATACTAACACCCGGCCCTCTAGGCAATTTCACTAAATCCATAACTTGTTTCGGTGGTGTCACATAAACTAATGCAAAAGGTAATCTCCCATAGCACTATGCACAGCACTATTATAAGCAAACTCACATTGCGGTAGGGCATGATCCCATTGCTTAGGCTTGTCACCACAAACACTTCGAATTAGATTCCCCAAGGTACGATTAGTTACCTCTGTTTGCCCATCAGTCTGAGGATGTGCAGTAGTACTACGATTCAATGAAGTATCAAACATTCTCCACAAAGTCACCCAAAAATGGCTAAGGAACTTGATGTCCCTATCAGAAGTAATAGTCTGAGGTACTCCATATGGACGAACCACCTCGGGAAAGAATAATCTTGCAATATGGGACGCATCAAAGGTCTTTCTACAAGGAATAAAATGGGTCATTTTAGAAAATCTATCAACCACTACAAACACGGAATCCACTCCTCATTGAGTACGAGGTAGTCCCAACACAAAATCCATAGATAGATCTTCCCAAATAGCTTGTGGCACAGGTAAAGGCATATAAAGACCAGTGTTCTGCGACTGCCCTTTGGATGTCTGACAAAGGTAACACCTTTGCACAAAATTCCCCACATCTCTCTTTAATCTGGGCCAAAAATACCTCTCTTCTAAAGCTGCCACAGTTTTGTCTCTTCCAAGGTGCCCACTCAATCCTGCACCATGAAAGTCTCGGATCAGTTTTTCCCTCAACGAAGTCTTTGGGATGCATAAACAATTTCCTTTAAACAAAAATCCATCATTCAAGCTGAAGTCACTGACAGGTTGTTTGTCAATGCACTTAGCCCAAATTTCTCTAAAATCTTCATAATCCTCATAAATCTCTTTTAGATAGTCAAACCCAACAATTTCATGTGCCAATGTAACAAGCAAAGTAGCACGACAACTCAAAGCATCAGCAACACGATTCATAACCCCAGATTTATGCTTAATAACAAAAGGAAATTTTTGTAGAAAAGTAGTCCATCTGACATGCATACTGTCAAGCTTCTTCTGACTATTGATGAATTTTAATGCTTAGTGATCTGAATACAACACAAACTCCCTTTGTATAAGATAATGTTCCTAATGCTTCAAAGCTCGAACTACAGCATAGAATTCTTGCTCATAGGTGCTCCATTTCTGTCTCGCTTCATTCAACTTTTCACTAAAGAACGCCATAGGACAATTCTCTTGTGATAGAACAGCTCCAATGCCAACTCCACTAGCATCACACTCTACTTCAAAAAATTTCTCAAAACTTGGTAACGCTAGCACAGGTGCTGTACACAATTTTTCTTTGATTAAAGCAAAACTCTGTTCAGCTTCCTCACCCCATAGGAATTTTCCTTTCTTCAAGCACTCAGTAATTGGTGCAGTAATAGTACTAAAATTCCTTATGAAGCGACGATAGAAAGTAGCAAGACCATGAAAACTCCTCACCTCAGTCACAGTCTTTGGTGTAGGCCACTCTCTAATTGTGCGAACTTTGTCTTCATCTACATGAATTCCATCTGCACTCACCACATAACCCAGGAATAATAGGCTATTTGTCATAAAAGTGCACTTCTTGAAGTTAACAAATAATTGATTTTCTCGCAGCACAGTCAACACTTCTTTTAATTGCCCAATATGCTCTGCTTCAGTCTTACTATAGATAAGAATGTCATCAAAATAAACAACAACGAACGTTCCCACAAAAGGCCTCAACACTTGATTCATGACTCGCATAAAGGTACTTGGTGCATTGGATAGCCCAAATGGCATGACTAACCACTCGTACAATCCATCCTTGCTCTTGAATGCAGTTTTCCACTCATCTCCAGGACGAATGCGAATTTGATGGTACCCACTACGCAAGTCGATTTTTGTGAACAACTTGGACCCCTCGAGCATGTCTAGCATGTCACCAAGCCGCGGAATAGGAAATCTGTACTTTACAGTAATCTTGTTGATGGCCCTACTGTCAATGCACATCCACCAACTCTAGTCCTTCTTTGGTTTCAACAATGTTGGAACCGCACAGGGACTCATGATTTCTCGAATAAAACCTTTTTGCAACAAATCTTCAATTTTTTCTCTCAAGATCTCATTCTCCTTTGGACTCATTCGATAATGTGGCAAATTCGGTAGACTTGCCCCAGGTATCAAATCAATATGATGTTGAATATCTCGTATAGGTGGCAATTTATTAGGCAAATCCTCCGAAATTAGCTCCTTGAATTCCTCCAACAATGGTTGAATTTTGCTTGAAATAATTTCTTGCTGGGATTTCTTCTCTTCTACCACTTCTTTTACCATCACGACATACACATTATTCAACTCTTTAGTGTCAGCTATGAACTCAGCTTCAGACCTGCTCATGGTTAGAAAAGATTGCCTCTCTGTTTTAAGAGGCTTATTTATAATTGAATTCTGTTTTGCTGGAACCAGAGCAATTTTCTTTGATTCCCATACAAAAGAATACTTATTATCTCTACCTCTATGGGTAGCATCAACATCAAATTGCCACGATCGACCCAATAAAATATGGCTAGCATCCATATCAACTACATCACATACAATTTCAGATTTATAATGCTTGCCTATGGAAATTGGAACGCGACAAATTTGAGTTACCTTTACAGTAGGTCCTTTCTGAATCCAACCGATGGTATATGGGAATGGGTGCAACTCTGTCGGAAGTTTCAAACAGTCCACCAGCCTTCTAGCCACGAAGTTCTCGCAACTTCCACTATCAATGATCAAGTCACACAGTTTTTGATTGATAATACAATAAGAACGAAAAATATTGTGACGTTGGGTAAGGTCCTCTTGCTTTGGCGCGTAGAGCACACGCTGTACTACACAATTAACTTGCTCTACCCCCTCAACTTCATTGACACCATCATATAATTCATCCTCACCTTCAATTTGATCTTCATATATCTCTTCATTACTCTTCTCCACAAAATTCACAGGTCTACGATTAGGATAAGTATTGGAAATATGCCCAGGCTTACCACACCTATAAAACTTATCTGGCACAGGCCTAGCATAAAGATCAGGACTAGTTGGGATATTACGGTGAGCTTGAGTACCCTGCTGTCGTTCGGTACTACCACTGCTTCAGGTGGATTCTCTTTGTGACCTCCCTTAAGTTGTAGGCACAGGGGTTTGAGGACTTTTGCTTTTGTCTACACCAGTATTAAAAGCTTCCCCAGTGTTCCTACGATATCCTGAGTACGTCGGTCTATGTTCCATAAGTTCAGCCTTCAATGCTAAATTATGGGCTTCCTCCACCGTCCATAATACTTGCAACCCAATTTTATCACGAATTGACAGCTTCAACCCGTTAAGATACTGTGCAACTCTTTGACCATCTGCCTTATTCAAATTATTTCTCATAGATAATTTAGAAAATTCAGCATAGTAATCAAATACAGATTTAGATCCCTGAGTACAATTTTGCTAGGCTTGGAACAAATATTGCTCATAATCGGGCGGTAAATATTTACCTCTAAGGAGTTGTCGCATTCGCCTCCAAGTCCTCACAGGCGTCTTCCCTTGTCGATGTCGATTAATTTGAAGTTGATCCCACCAAATTGCAGCACCATTCTTCAGTTTATAAGCCACCAATTTCACCATACGATCCTCAGGAATCTCTATCATGCTGAAGAAGCGCTCTACCTCCGATAACCAATCAAGGAAATCATCGATGTGAAGATTTCCATTGAAGGGTGGTATGTCTGCCTTTAATCGATACTCATCGAAATTTCGTTGTCTCCCTATTGGTTGATTCACACCGTTTCCATCATCGAAATTTCTCTGCCGCCTCCCCAACTGATTTGGAATATAATCAACATCAAACTCCTCATCTGAATCACCTTCGCTATCTGTTTGATAACGAACATGACGCCCAAAAGCGTTTTGGTTAACGGGTTGGCCTCTAGGAAATCCATCGGCATGTCTCCTGTTAACGTTTGGTTGTCTGTTGTCAGCATTGAGATTCAACCCAGCGATCATGTCACGCAAGTCAACAAATTGCCCATTTATTTCTTGCCGTAACTCATCCATCTTCAATTGTTGGTTGACGCGAAGTGTATCCAATGCTTCCCACAAAGCAACCTCCCCACGATCACCGCCAGTAGGGGTGTGTTCTCCAACTCCTTGGTTAGCCATCGAAGCCAGGCGAATCCTCGCTCTGATACCAACTGACGCAGCAGAAAACTAGAAGGATATGACTATGACAAACGTCAATAGCCTAGGGTTCTCGAATCCACGAGAAAGAACTCGAATCCACGAGAAGTAACAAAAACCACAGAGAAAACTCTCAAAGAGATATTATTGATAAAAAGTTATTCTGCCCATAGGGCTACAAGCCTATTTAAAGAGAACTAATACTTGAACTCTAAGTAAACTAGGAAAAAAGGAATTCTACTAAACTTAGGAAAGCAATAAAATAGGAGAAAGCAATAAAATAGGAAAGTAATAAACAAAATAAACACCCGGGGAAATTAAGGAAATCTAGTTAAGAAACTAACTAGATTTGGCATGTCCGGCAAATCAAATCTACTTAGATGCCCTCTGCTTTCTAGTTAAGTACCCTCTGCTTTGCCCTCTGCTTTGTGTGAAACTTTGTGATGCTCCAGGTCCTCCATGAACTTATGTGCAACTTGTTTTACATCAATAACTCAGATGGAGAGAATTTCCAGACAAATTTATCAGGAAGACATTCGCACGTCCGGACTTCATCTAGCCTTAAAAGAAGGGATTGGAAAAAATCAGACTCCCACACGTATAAACTCCTTCTGAACTTGATATCCCATACCCAAATGCCTTCAATCCAGAGACCCAAGTCGCGCACTTTAACATTCCTATTAACAGCCAAAATAAATAATCTTGGGAAGATCTCTTTGAAAGAGACATCGCTAGCTCAGCAATCTAACCAAAATCTAGCCCTTCCACCATCCCCAAGCAAAACCCCAACTCCATCATGCAAATTGGTACCCAAAAAAGAGTACGTTAGTAGACCAAACCTTAACCACTCTGCTGTGGTTAACGTGCACCTAGTATAAACTCGACCAACTAGCCCCAAGAGAGATTTGTAAATAGAATTTAAGGAAATGCTAGTTAGTCCTACACTTTGTCCTACTATGAGAGAATAAGGGTTGTTTCAATTTTTAGGATTTAACCATATCAATCAGTAGTCCCACAACTTTACCCCCTTTTTCTCTCATAATAGGGCAAAATGCATGGCTAACTAGCATTTCCCTAGAATTTAACACCACCTGCTCCTTCTTGAACCTAATGCTATCTATCCATTTGCACATATAACTGAGCAATTAATAAGCATATATTAATATTATATAAAATAACAATATTTCATTTTCAGTGCTTCCTTTTCAAATCATCTTTAGAAGTACATATTTTAAACCTAATTTGGTATATACTAACCGGATTCCACCTCTATCCCTTTCTCTCTGTGCTGGGGCCCGGGGAAAATGAATGAATAATTCAGAGATAGACCTTTTCTATTTTTTGAAAAATGATTGCGAGAAAGACTATTTCTCACGTGGGAACCACCAAGCAATTCGTAAAAGTGGATAGAGGACGAAATTAAAGGCAAATGAAGCTAGCTACACTTGGTCTTGGTACGTGTGGCCGTGTAGGCAGCTTATTCTTACTGGGTCTCCTGTTAGGACTTTACAAGCCTATAAATACTCCTTTGCCTCAGCCCTCCGCAAAATCACAAGCCAAAGCACTCTACGCATAAGTTCAATTTAGCAAAAGCCTATAAACTCTTCGATCTAAACCCTTTGTATCACTCCCCTAGCCTCTTTTCCAGTCCTTGTTCCCTCACCTCAATGGAGGACTGCTCCAACCAAACATTTATTTTGTCACTTCTCCTGCTTGCCATTGCCGCCACTTCAGTGCAAGGCCATGGCACCCTTGTTGGGTTCTACACGCGTACGTGCCCTCAGGCCGAATCCATTGTTCAATCTACAGTTCAAGCTCATTTCCAATCTAATCCTTCCATCGCTCCTAAGTTACTAAGGCTGCACTTCCATGACTGCTTCGTCCAAGGTTGTGACGCTTCTATCCTTATAGACGGCCCTTCCACTGAGAAAACAGCCAGACCAAACATCAACCTGAGAGGATACGAAGTTATTGATGACGCCAAGAGCCAGCTTGAAGCAGCATGCCCTGGGGTCGTCTCTTGCGCAGATATCGTTAGCCTTGCTGCCCGCGATTCAGTGGTTCTGGTAATTACATATCATATCATGCTTGATCAAATCGTTTCCAAGAGAAAATTAGAAAGCTTATCACATTCCATAAGTGACTCTCTTTGCTTCATTCTTTTTAACCTGGACTCAAATCACCCTAATTATACTGTTTTAAAACATATATATTAACCTAGCTTCTTGAACATTGTATACAGACCGGTGGACCAAGCTGGCAGGTTCCTACCGGACGTAGAGATGGCCGGATTTCATTGGAATCTGATACTGCCAATTTGCCAGGCTTCGGTGACTCTATTGAGATGCAAAAGCAAAAGTTTAGCGATAAGGGTCTCAACACTCAAGATCTCGTCACCCTTGTTGGTAAGCATCACAGGATTTTTTATTTATTCCTATTGTAAATATAGATATAGATAAAAATGTATGTGGTACTAAACCAAAAATACAAAATAAAATATGGATGAAGCAGGTATATAACAATATATGGGCTGGGAAAGCCCGGGCACAGGTCTGGATGTGTTATCTCATTTATATTTTTTCATTATGTTACTAGGAGGGCACACCATTGGAACTTCCGCATGTCAATTCTTCCGCAATAGATTATATAACTTCACCACAACTGGAAATGGTGCCGACCCATCCATCGACGCCGCATTCCTTCCTCAATTACAAGCACTCTGTCCAGCAAACAGTGATGGGACGGAGCGAGTCGGACTAGACACAGGCAGCCCCAACAGGTTTGACACCTCTTTCTTTACAAATCTGAAGAATGGACGAGGGATACTCGAGTCCGATCAGAAGTTATGGAGCGACGCATCCACAAGAACTTATGTCAAGAGCATTTTGGGCATCAGAGGCTTGCCTGGGTTAAAATTCAATGTAGAGTTTGGAAAGTCAATGGTGAAGATGAGCAACATCGGTGTGAAGACGGGTAATGAGGGTGAAATTCGCAGAGTGTGCTCAGCAATTAACTGATGATATATTTTTTTGATTTTTGAGCCACAGAGTTGATCGGTGACCAATTCTACATTTGTTAGCGTAAGCTTATCGAATAAGAAATTTGTTTGTTTTATTTTTTTATATGTACTTTCCCTCACTATCTAATAATGTATTCATGTTTTAAAAATATATATTCATATTCGTTAGCCTTCAATTGAAAGGGATGCGCTGAAATAGACATTAGTGGATTGGGTGGTCCTCATATTTATGAACAATCGATAATATTGACTTTGTCATATTATATTACTGAATTGTTGACCCTTAGACGGCAAAGATTGTGGAACTTGTCATGGTCTACGAATCCAACCAAAAAAAAAAAAGGGGGGGGAAATTAGGATTAAGAAACAATTTTGCTGCTACTATCCCCGTTAATAAAAGGAACAAAAATTACAATTTTTTTTTTTCTTTTGTTAATCTACACCTTATTACGGGTGTTTCTTAATCCATATCCCTCACATCCTCTTTAGCCTTTTAGGTTTTTTTTTTTTTTTTTTTTTAATTTAAGAACATAAATTTTTTATTTTTGAAACAGTGAATACAAGGTGAAACCCCCATAAAAACAGCACAATAAGCACTAAGCAAAAAGAACCAGCCAAAGGCAACAAGAAACCCAGACAATACACCAAAACTCACAAACAAAAGCAGGCTACAATTCTAGCTCAGCAAAACCAACGACACAAAACTGCCCCACCACCCACCAGACTTAAAACTCATAATCAAACAAAAAACAGACACTGATCTGCAAATACCTCCCTTGGCTGGCAAAGTGGTCAGCTACCATATTACCTTCTCTGAAAAGATGAGTATATAAAACTCCATTAAAGTGAGATTGAAGGGATCTAATTTCATTAAATACAAACCTTAGCTTCCACGGAATAGCCTCCTTACCCGACACCCACGCTAATGCCACCACCGAATCACTCTCCACAATAAGCTTAGACGATAAAGCCCAGATTGAATCTGCAAACAGATTTAATGCCTTGCGAATTGCCATCAACTCCGCCACATTTGTCTTTCACAAATAAATTTCCTCCATCATGCATCTTGCTCTGTACCAAATCTCCACCACCATTTGCACAACAAAGCTTCATTTTTTTCCGTCAAAGAGCCAATACCCAAACCACCCCATTTATTTCCTTTGATTCCATTTTTCCATTCTACCAAATGAATCTTTCTCCTCTCATTTGAACCACCCCATAAGATTCTTCTCTGAATTGCCTCAATTTTCTTTCCGACCCCCTAGGCATCCTAAATAATGATAAATAGTATACAGGAGGATTCACCAAAACCGATTTAATCAATGTGACTCTGCCCCCCGGACCATGGACAGATACTTTCCTTTCCATGCTGCTAATCTAGCTACTTCTTACCTTTTCAGCAAAGGATCCCAAGAATTCAAAGACCTTGGATTCGCACCTAGAGGTAAACCTAAATATGTAGTTGGTGAGGAATTGAACCTACTTTGCACCACAGCTTGGATGCATACTCTGCCACCTTCTCAACCTCCACCCCAATCCCAATAATCGTACTTCTAAGAAAATTAATCTTCAAACCAGACACAAACTGATAGCATTTCAAAATTCTCTTTACCGCCAACACTTCCTCAATATTATCATTGCAAAAAATCATTGTATCGATCATCAGCGAACTGAAGGTGAGATAGAAAAAAAAGAATCATCCCCTAGTTAGATGCCTTTTGATGATCAACCCCACCTCTCTAGCTTTCGCCAACATCCCACTTAACCCTTCTGCCACTATAAGAAACAACAATGGGATAACGGATCCCTTTGCCCTAATCCCTTCTCAAGCTTGCAAAAGAACCATTAATAAGGACAGAAGCAGATGCCAGCGACACACATTCTCTAATCCACTTTCTCCATTGTATACCAAATCCATTCTACCCATCATATAGTCGGGAAATCTCCAATCCACACAATCATATGCTTTTCCAAAATCTAACTTAAACATTAAGCCACGAACCTTCTTCTTCCAAAAATCTATTACTTCATTTGCAATAAGCACTCCATCAAAAATCTGCCTACAGTCATGAATGCACTCTGTTCCTAACTAATCAACATTGGAAGGACTTTCTTCATTCTATTTGCTAAAACTTTTGCCAATACCTTGTAAACCCACCCCCCCAAACTGATAGGCGCGCCTAAAATAAAAAAACACAATAGGGTTCTCAGACTCGGGAATCAACACCACAAAAGATGCATTCAATCCCTTCACTATTTTAGCATTTTGATGAAATTCTACCATGAACTGGATCATGTCTTCTTTCAATATTGACCAATATTTCTTCACAAAATTTATATTAAAACCGTCTGGCTCAGGGGCTTTATTACCCTCGCATTTCGAAACAGCCCCCCATATCTCTTCAAAAGAAAAAGGAAATCAGGCCGCTTTATCTCCTTTGGGTTTACAATCATCCTCCCCCTCACCATAATATTAGCAATGAAATTTCTCCTTCCTCTATTACCTGCCATCATGTGAAAAAACCTAGTATTTCTATCCCCTTCCTTTATCCAAGAAATTCACGATTTTTGTAGCCTTTTAGGTTTTAATGAAAGAAATGTGTAGATTATCAAAAACACAATGGGGTGTGGATTAGCCAAAAAAAAAAAATATATATATATATGTGGAAATAGGCCCGCCTTAATTATGAGTTTTTGCATATGAAATTATGGCGGCTAAAAGTAAAAGTTAAAGAAAATTGAAAACAAATACTATCTACAAAAATTTCTATAGTTATTATTTAGCAAGCCTATTCATACCATATTCGCATCAAAATCAATGGGTGCTATATTTTGTTAATGTCATTTTTTTTTTCAAATGCTGTTTTAGTTGGGATTGCGTGTTATATTGTGAGTCTCCTAATGTTCAGTGGGTGAGGTGGTCTACATGTCAAGTTATATGTATTACGGTGTACTAAACTTCATTTTATTTTAATAAAAAAAAAATTTTGCTCATCCAAAAGAAAAAATTGTTTTGAACTTGACAACCTGTTTACACCCTAAAAATCGGCTTATGAAATTTGCATTCAGCCAGAGGTACAAAGCCCTTTACCAGGTCGCCTTTTATAGGCCGAATGCTTCGCAAAGACAATCACCAACCAAGGTAGTTGTAAACGACAGATTAAGCTTCAGTCTCATAGTCCTCCTTTGAGACCGACTCCCCATTACACAGAACCATTACCAGCTACATTTACGGGGCAATTATAGATCGTGGGAGCTTATTCAAAACGTGGTATTAATGGGAGATTTCAGATCGTCGAAGTGGGTAGTTGATGGGCGAATTCTGTGGAATAACGGTGGCTTGGGTGCATAAGAGTGGAAGACTAGCCATCTGAAAAGGCTCTCCAACATCAATCAACAAACCAGTTCTCAGGAACTTTAGCAAGCCACCCCAATTTGGGAGAGGTTCCTGAAATTTTCCCAACCATGGAGATTGGGTGCATTTCTTTAGTTCCATGGATTCTAATTTTTGATGGGTCTCGAACTGAGGAATCGGCCGGAGCAAGTGTAGTTCTGGTTTCCCCAACGAACAAAAGAACTCAATTTTCATTCAAACTAGATTTTGATTGTATAAACAATCAGGCTGAGTATGAGGCTCTTATTATCGGCCTCAGTCTATTGGTGGATTTGAATGTATCAAGTGTCCTTGTTATTGGGGATTCCCAGTTAATTTTGAAGCAATTATCTGGTGACTTCAATTGTGTTAGTGATTCTCGATCTGGTCGAATATAATAGGATTGCTAAATATTTGTTAGGATTATTTGCTGATGTTTTTATCAAATGTGTCCCAAGAAAAGAAAACAATGAAGCAAATGAATTAGCCCAGATAGCATCTGGATTGAAAATCCCTTCAAGCGTCCTTACCAGGATGATCACTATAGAAAGGAGATTAGAATCATCCTTAGGAAATATATTCGGTCCTGATGAATTAATATTATCATTAGATGTTGCTCAGGATGATTGAAGATTTTCGATCATAAAATATTTACAAAATCCATCCATTCAAACATCAATCAACATATGCATTAAAATGTAGGGGGCAATGTTTACACCCTAAAAATCGGCTTATGAAATTTGCATTCAGCCAGAGGTACAAAGCCCTTTACCAGGTCGCCTTTTATAAGCCGAATGCTTCGCAAAGACAATCACCAACCAAGGTAGTTGTAAACGGCAGATTAAGCTTCAGTCTTATAGTCCTCCTTTGAGACCGACTCCCTATTACATAGAACCATTACCAGCTACATTTACGGGGCAGTTATAGATCGTGGGAGGTTATTCAAAACGTGGTATTAATGGGAGATTTGAGATCGTCGAAGTGGGTAGTTGATGGGCGAATTCTGCGGAATGACGGTGGCTTGGGTGTATAAGAGTGGAAGACCATACCAGCCATCTGAAAGGCTCTCCAACATCAATCAACAAACCAGTTCTCAGGAACTTTATCTTTTTCATTTTCTTCTAGAATTCTAGGACTTTAAACCCAGAAACGTGTGCTCCTTTCTAGTCAAAGGCGTGTGCATCCTTTTGTCTATCATTGTAATTCCAGAAATTGATCAATGAAAATGGCTTCCTCCATGGTAAGCATTTCTTTTTAGTTTCTGTTATTATTTTGTTTATCTCAGTTACTTGTCACAAAAAAGTCCTTGAGTCCATTCAAGGCAACGTAGAACCTGTAATTCGTCACAGTTTAGTGGTTGGCACACTCGCGCAACCCAATCCCCCAAAATCGAAATTTTGGAAGAAACACAACCACAGTTAAAATCCTTGTAATAAAAAAGTTGATAAATTGTGGTTGTCTTTTAATATCATTCACTCCCTTCAGGTAAAGGATAAGGATAATTGTGATATATGCATAAAACTATAATTGAAAAAGTTGCAAATCATGCCTTTAATTTCCCTCAGTTTACTTAGTGAACAGCTGATCTAGGTTTTCTTCATAATTAGCTTTCTAGAGATGTCCAGACTTCCTAATTATCAGTTCATTTCCTGAGCTTTGTAGTTGTTTTGGGTGGGTTTGTGAGTTAGATTGTGACAGTGTATAAGTCACCAAAACCTTGCTAGGGATAGAGACCCTAGGCTAAACAAAATTCTAAATTTTAAAGCTCAAAGATGAGTTTAACATTAAAAATAAATAAAAAACCACATATTGCAAAATTTAAAAAGTAATATGACATTCTTAGTCTAGAAGCTCATATTGCCAAATTCTTATCACATATTTATTCACTTACCGGTGGAAGAAACTACATCATCATTGGATATGGGACCACGGCTATGTGTAGCTCTAACAGTATTACTAGAGCAAGTCTACAAGATAATTAAATACTCAAATGTTAGGATGAAATTATAAAAATAAAGTATGGATAGTAAGTGTTTTAATTATCATGTTCATTTGCGTAAATTAACCAAGCAAACTTACATATTCATTAACGCTGGGAAATGCCTCTTGTCATGGGATTGTCCCCATTGACCACATCCATTACATTTTCTCAACTTTTGTTCTCTTGCTTTTTTCCTTTCCTCCTTTTAATCTTTTACGACATCCCTTTGATCTAACTTGATTGGGCTGTAGCAACATAGGAGTAGAACTAATTGGGGGGCAAATGCTAGTTGTTCTCAAATTGTTGCTACAATCTCCAATAGAGAGTGATTTCATCCTCTGTTCAAATGACAACAAATCTTCCTTCAACAGTTCAGTACCCTCTACACTAAAAACAACTCAATCAACTACCCTTCCAACAATTCCATATAATTCATTACGGCGAAGCAACATGCCCCTATCACCTGCATCCTCCATGTTCACCCCACTGCCCTCCATTAAACGCTGACACTTTGCATCTTTTGTCCGCCTCATCATTATATATTTACTTGGCAACTCAACCAATTGTTTTCTACAAACAAAAATGTGCAACAAGTGTCTATAGGGAATTCCCTCCCACTCAAATTTTTACAACTACATCTTGAAACATCAGAAACCTTATCATCTACAACCAACCGGACCCTATCTGGTATTTGTTTACCATTTTCATTTTCCCTTTGGGTGCTGTAGCCATCATCAAACACATGCCTTTCAAACTCATAGATGGTTTGGAATTCATCATCCATCTTAATAGTACTTCCATACTTCATACATTCCCATAACTCACTTTGAAAATTTTCAAACATGGAACGTGTATAAATTTCAACCATTTGTCTCTCAAATGCAATCGAAGTCCTTAACATTCTCTATTGGTGATCAACATGGTCAACTTGTAACTCGCCATACCTTTGCTTCGCAAGCGCCCTATTGAACCTTGTCATAAAGTCCATCAAAGAATTACGCCTGTCCAAAATACTTTTTTACAAATGAATGTTTACTCTCTACTCTTTGACTACATGGCATTTTAGCAGAGAAAACATGTTTAACAAAAGCCAGAACCCACCTATCCCGCTTGTTAAACATTGTCTATAACCATCCATTCTCATGTACCTCACTTCTTTCAATTAAAGCAACCATCTACACTCGAACTCCTCTAGTTCCTCTGAATCCTAAATACAAGAATAAAAGTTTTTATAATATTGGTTACATGTGCGAGCACCAAGTTTCTCAGAAAACTTGTTCAAGATATGCCAAATGCAATACTTATGATATGTTATTGGGAGTACATGTTTAATGGCAATCTCCATGGCTGGGTCTTGATCAGTAATGATCATTTTGGGCGGTTCGCCTGTCATAGCTTTCATCCACTGCTCAAACAACCAAATAAAAGATTCATGACTCTCGTCACATAAGAACCCACAACCAAACGTTATTGTTTGCCCATGATAGTTAACCCCCAATAGTGGTACGAAAATCATGTCATACCTATTTGTTTGATATGTGGTGTTAAACACCACAACATCCCCAAAATGTTTGTACGCCTTTCTACTTGTTGCATCTGCCCAAAAGATATTCAAAATCCAATTCTCATCATCTGTCTCAATAGTGTATGTGAAACACAGATTTTTCTCTTTTTAAGCAAAGAAATGCTCATTCAGCATATCTGCATCATGGCCATCAGTCATTTTTTTTATATCTCTTCTAACATTTCTAATATCCTGTTCAGTGCATCCAACATTTTGTAAACCATTGGCCTGCAGCTCCAAAACACTCATAAATTAGCATGGGGGGATATTTACATTGCCAAATGTTTGTGCTAGTGCCCTTTGGGCCACTGAGACATGCCGATGAGATGGCAATAGTTGAACTTTGCCAGGCGATGAAAAAGTATGGTTGTGCACCTCCTCAAATACATACACTTTATACTTAGTATCTAACTTGACAATGGTGAGTTTTGCATTGCAACCTTCTCGTGTTAACCCTCGACACCTCTTTGGTTATCATCATTTGGTGTTCGTTATATTTTCTCACCTTCTTTTGAACAATTATACACCTTTCTGGTTATTTCTCCCTTCCAATTATTATTACGACTCCCAATTCGAACACTAAATCCGGTTTGCCTTACATAATTGTTGTAGAAGGCATACGTGTTAGGTAAAGAGTCAAACTCTTGTCCCACAAAAGGTTTGTGTCCTTGCATTACAGTGGGAACAAAACTCATTTCCGAATTAATTGAGGAGGACCCTTGGTGTTGTGTTTGGGAGTCATCTAAACCAATAACAAAATCCTCCATTGATCTGTATTCACAAAGAATTACAATACTCTTTAGGAAAAATAAAAAATAAAAACATAACCAATACACCAATTAAACTTCTTATCAAAATCTCATCCAACCATTCAATGAAAATTTATTTTTATCACACAAGAGACAATCAGCAATTGATGAAAAAAAATTATATTTCCATAATAACTTTTGAGATTAGTTACAAAATGACAGGCTTAGCGGATAAGTAATTAACCAAGATATAGGTGGCCAATAAGATTAGAATCCAAACCAGAGAGCCTTTTTTTACTTACAAATTTAATTGCACCAATTAACTTTTGAGATTAGTTACTAAAAGAATATTGAGGACATTCAGAAAAATGGAATGCATAGAAGAACTGGAAAAAAAAAAAAAATGGTTGAAGTTAAACCTAGAAGATGTCTTGAAACAAAAAAAAAATAAAATAAAATAAATATACATTGCGTCATGTGAAACAAAATCTCATCTTTAGTAACTTGCACATCGTACAATAACTGATGCCATAATGATGCAAGTAATGGACACTGGAGTCTATAAGTAACTCAACTTGCATATCTTACATACAAGTTTTCTGGAATCAAACAGGGGCAAATCAAACACCATTCAAATGCTTATTCCCCTCATTTTCTAACATTCTATTGCAAACAAACGGATTATTAAAAATAAAACAACAACAAATGTAACAATTTTCATCGCCCCACTGCTACAGGATTACATACATACCAAGTTTGCCGCGCTTCGCCGACAGTGAGTGTGGTGGAGCTTTGCCGCCGACGGTTAGACTAGGGGCATTGGGGGAGGGGGGTTTGCTGCAATGGGAAGGTCACAGTGTGAGGAAGAAAAAAAAAAAAAAAAAAAAACGAAAAGTATGATCAAGCTTACCAGTTCGTTGGCGCTGACGCTTCATGGTGGCTGGCTATGCTTCGATGGGGGAGGGTCACAGGGTGATTTGAGGATGGAAATGAGGGAAAAAAAAAAGAAAAAAAAAAGAAAAGAAAAACAAAGGTTCACGAGAGTGTCGGCGGTGACGCTTCATGAGAGTGCTGTCAGTGATGTTTCACGAGAGTGCCGGCGGTGATGCTTCATGAGAGTGCCGGTGGTAAGCTTCACGAGAGTGCCAGCGGTGAGCTTCATCTAAGGCCAGTAAGCACGAGAGTGCCGGCGGTGATGCTTCATGAGATTGCCGATGGTGAGATGCATTTGGTGAGCTTCATCTGACGCCGGTGAGATGGATTTTTTGTTGTTCTCTGTATTTTCGTTTCTCAGCAAATTCACTTTGAAAAATGGAAGAGGAAAAGGTGGAGGCCGGTGAGATGGGTTTTTTGCTGTTCTTTCTATTTTTGTTTATCAGCATATTCACTTTGAAAATTGGAAGAGGAGAAGGTGGAGGAGGGGTGATGGGGTGATGGGACGGGAGCCTGCAAGGAAGACTTTCCAACTTAAAAAATGAAAAGCTTGTCAGTTATGTTTCCTTTAGCCCCAGCCCTTAGATGAAAGGCTTGACAAATGAACGGTTCATATTGGCCTACGCTGATATAGCGTAAATCAACGTAAGCTGATTGGAATGAAACTGATATATATATCTCTATATATATATATATATATATATATATATATCAACAACTGTATTCGGGGTTATACCTTGTGTATTAGTGGGTTTATGAGATACAGTGGACAAATACACAAGCTATAACCCCTAATATATAGTATTAATATAATTTATATCAACAAGTGTTGACTTGATCGAGACTGTATATATAGATAGATATATTTATATCTTTCTCCACACCTTCAATCTTCTTTTTTTATGGTCATGATATAGCTCTGCCATCCAAGTAGTTTCCATCTTTATAATACTATATTTATCGATTGGCCAACGTGTAGTGTTAAGGAATTACTTTATAACCAAATCCACGGCTATTGAAAGTTGAGCTTCTTTGGAAAAATACCCTTTCAAGAAAATTCATAACGCCTCAGTACTCTCGGACAAATAATTTGTGGTATGTTTAACATGTCAACCCAGATCCAAATAAGCCAATTGTTTGGTGTAGAGTGATGAGTCGTTCAAAAAAAAGTTGGTGGGTTTATACGTGGATGAATAATTTGTAAAGTTGTAACGCGTCATACCCAATCCAAGAACGCCAATTGTCCAAGATAGATTGGATGAATATGTGAGTGGACAAATAATGTGGTGTTTTGATGTGTCAATACCAATTCAGATATGCCAGTTGTCTTCTGAGGGCGCCTAAAATAACTTTATAAAATGAGGTGTTGCCTAAAGGTCTCAATCACCAATAAAAATTTCCTCCCTCTTCTTTCACATGGCGATTCTATTATTTTGTGATTACTTCACATTGGTTCAAGTCATCATGCTTCATGAAGCCTTATCCAATTCCCGTGTATTACATGCATGGCTCTTGCCAATAGAAACATCAATTGGATCAGCGATTTACTAGATGCAGCTACCACACCAGGTCTCTCATGGGTCGAATTGGATGGGAATTCGGAGAGATCCGAATTCGAATTTGATAACAAAGCCTGGGATATATGCACAATCCGAATCCGAGTTGGATGGATCTTCCAACTATCTGTCCAGTCTCTTGATGCCATCTGCAAAGGACATCCATGCTCCTTCAACAATGTGATGATAGCAATTGTATGCATTGCAGTCTGCAATATTGGTTCAGACCATGGTGCATACTGTTTGGATGGCATCCAAAATTCGACAATCCATTCCTTTATGGAATTCTCAAATAAATTAGAATTCCATCTACATTCCATCCTCCAGCAGATCTTGAAGAGGATTGGTGGGGCTAAGCATCAAGACTAGAACCACTTCCATGGTCAGCAGGAGTCATAACCCTTGACCCATAGATTGTCACATCGATTTCAGCACAAGGTTTGATGAAGCAACTAGGAATGAGCTTTTCTTAATATAGAAGAATTTATCACTTCCTATAGAATTTGTTTGATGAAGGAATTGGGAACTGGCTTTTCTAATTTTTCATTTGTAAAAAATAAATTGACAGCGAAATAAAGGATTGAGATTGATAGAGAAATTTGTCTATTAGAAATTTTATCATTTTTTTTTTCTTTTACATAATGTCATATTCAACTTGGTTCTTGTTTCAAAGATTTTGATGAGTAAATTCCAAATATAAAAAACGGACATATAGACTAAAAGTTATAATTATTTATTTATTTAAATTTGAAAAACAAAAAGAACAATACACCTTAATAACATTCAAGGCGATTACAAAGAAATAAATGTTTTTTTTTTTTTTTTTTTTTTGTTTTGAATAGGTGAAATAAATGTTTACATGTAAATAAAAGTTGTTTTCTGAAGCAAATTAAACTAGCCACGATTATTTTCTCTAGGTTTATAATGAAATATTTCCTATATGTATCCTTCAAGAGTCCTTTTAATCATTAAATTCAGGCTCCTTTTGAATCTTGGAACAGTAGCTTATGAGAAAAATATTCTTATAAGGAAAGCACAAAATGCTTCTAACGTTTTACATGCATTAGTAAGCTCATACGTGGACGAATAATTGGTGGTAGGTTGACGTGTCAATCCCAATCCAAAAACACCAATTATTTAGGGTAGAATTGGTAGGTTTATACATGCACAAATAATTTGTGGTCTATTAACATATCAATTCCAATTCAGGGATATACGCCTGTCCAGGGTAGAGTTGGTGGATTTATACATGGACAACTAATTTATGGTGCTTTAACATGGTAGGTCCAATTCAAATTAAAAAGGCTAGTTGTTCGGGGTAGAGTTGGTGGGTTTATACGTGGATGAATAATCTGTGCCATTTTAATGTGTTAAGCCCAATCTAGAAATGCTAGTTGTCCAAGGTACAGTAGATGGGTTGATACATGGACAAATAACTTTTGGTTGTTTGAGGTGCAAGCCCAATCTAGAAACGCTAGTTGTCCAAGGTAAAGTTGGTGAGTTTAAAGATGGACAAATAATTTGAGGTATTTTAAGTTTTTAACATGTTAAGCCCAATCTAGAAGTAACTGTTGTCTAAGGTAGAATTGATGAGTTGATACGTGGAAGAATAATTTGTGTTATTTTAATGTGTCAATCCCAATCTAGAGACGCCGGTTGTCCAAGGTAGAGTAGGTGGGTTAATACGTGGATGAATAATTTATATTGTTTTGACATGTCAATCCCAATCTATAGATGCCAATTGTTCAGGGTAGAGTAGGTGGGTTAATACATGAATGAATCATTCACGTTGTTTTGAGGTGTCAATCCCAATCCAAATATGCCAGTTGTCAGGGTAGTGATGTTCAACAGGACTATAAAATAAAATGCTGTGTAGGTCGATCTCACTCACCAAAAGCAAAAAATTTTCCCTAATTCAAATGCATTTTCAATCCATTTCTTCTGTTGTCACTGTTGTTCCTTTTTTCAATTTATCATGGTTCCATGAGACCTCATTCTCTTCTATTGGCTCTTGCTGATAGAAGCCTCAATCGACTCAATGATTTAACAGACGCAGCTACTATCAAATCAATGATTTACCAGATGACACACTTTCTAGTATAGCATAAAGAACAGGTTTTTGGCACCTGGGAGGCATTGGGCATCATGCATGGCTATCGACGAATAAGCACATGAAAGGGTACTAATAAGAATGGAAATATGAAAAAGAAAAAAAAAAAAAATATATATATATATATATATCTATATATATCTATATATATAGATAGATCCAGATCGACTTACATACTTGTTAATTTTGAGTCATTTTCTTTGCCAAATTCCTCATCCTTTCCAAGAAAATGTACAAAAAACAAAACAAAATAAAATAAAAAGTTAATTATTATTTTATACATGATTGATATTTCAACAATGTTTTATGAAAATTTAAATAAAAAATATAAAAATAGTAATTAATAGTGATATAATAAATAAAATAATGTAACATATTCGCGCATTTTTTTGTCTTGATTGAATTTTTAATTAAAATTCATATTGCTCCTGTATATGCTTGTATCCATATGATTTCCACTTCAGGTTTTTTTTTTTTTTTAGTAATTTTTTTATGCTGAATTTTTCATCATATTTTTGTAAAAACAAAAAAAAAAAAAAAAAAACACACTACGTACATATGCCGTCCTGTGTTCTTCCTATTGTATTTTACTAACTATGATCTAAAGACTACTCATGTGGAGTACAGATTGCACCAAATTTATGGTCTCCACGGTTTCTAAACTACAATTGCAAAAGGTCACATTGCAGTGCCTGAATGGACAGAACAGAAAATAAATGTTTACACGTAAAGAAATTATATTATTCCCACAACAACAATTTCTGTTTCTATCTTCATATATATATATATATATATATATATATATATATTTTTTTTTCAAGAACAAGAAATATATATATATATATATATATATATATATTTGGATAGGTGAAATAAACGTTTACTTGTAAAGAAAAGTTATTTTTTGAAGCAAATTAAAGAAGCCACGATTATTTTCTCTAAATTTATAATGAAATATTTCCTATTTGTATCCTTCAAGAGCACTCCTTAATTTTAATCATTAAATTCAGGCCCTTTTTGAAAATTGGAATTGAACAGGAGCTTATGAGAAATATTCTTATAAGGAAAGCACAAAATGCTTCTAACGTTTTACATGGACTAGTAAGCTCATAACTTGACGAATAAATGGTGGTAGGCGAGCAAAAGTGTCATTCCCAGTCCAGAAAAGCCAATTATTTAGTGTAGAATTGGTAGGTTTATACATGGGTCAATAATTTGTGGTGCATTAACCTATCAATTCCAATTTAGGGATATACAGTTGTCCAGGGTAGAGTTGGCGGATTTATATGTGGACAAATAATTTATGGTGTTTTAACATGTTAGGTCCAATCCAAATTAAAGACGCCAGTTGTCCAGGATAGAGTTGGTGGGTTTATAGGTGGATGAATAATTTGGAATGGGATTTGCTCAAGTGGGCATATTTCATTGGACGCTCAAGTTAGTGTCAGATTTCGGGCACATGGCAGATGGGATTATCAACGGCTGGGATGAGCAAGCTTTGGTATTTTTAGGTGAAGCTAACGCCGTTAGTTGGGATGGAAATCAAATAGAAAAAACGGCACCGTTTGGCAAGGTTGTGCAAACACAAAACAAAATGGGAGGGAGGAGCAGATCTGGGTTCCCATTCCACTTGGTATCAGTTGCTCTGCTTCTCAAATTCACGAACCAGAACATGGCTTCCCAAAAGAAGAAGCCTCTTCGACTCCCAAAAGAGGGCTCCTCTATCTCCCGTCTCTTGCTCTTCTTCTACCTCGCCCTCGCCCTCGCCCTCATCGCCGGAAGTTAAAAGCGGAGTGCTAACAGCACGATCGCTTTTACAGTTATTTTACTACTAATTTAATCAATTAGCAGCTTAAAGTATATTATACATTGGCAACATTGCAAGAAATTCTCATTGCAGAGGATATAAGTGAATCAATGTAAAGTTCATAATAAAATTTAGGGTAAAATGCAAAAAACCCCCTTCTATTATTACCCATTTTGCAAGAAACCCCCCTCTAAAAAAAAACCATGCAACAAACCCCCCATATTGTCTAGGGTTGCAAAATACCCCTCTCCATCCACCTTCTGTTTGTTAAATTAACGGCAAAATATCACGTGACTTGCACGTGATGTGGGTAAAACCTTTTTATGACCGTTATACCCTTTAGGACACTAGAAAGACTATAATACCCCTCCTTAACACAGAAAAAGACGAACAAACCCTCCCCTATTTCTTCTCTTTAAGTTCTGATGCACGGGTATGGGAGAGCAGACTAGATCTGATCTCCTCCATCGCCATCGCCATAGTTCTCCCATCCTCCTCCATCGCACCATTGGTCGTCCATCCCCATCATCCGTCGCGCCACAAGCAGACCGAAATCATAGTCGCCGTCCATCCCCATCGTCCGTCACACCACAGCCAGATCGAAATCACAGTCACCGTTCATCCCCATCGTCCGAATCACAGTCGCCGTCCATCCCCATCGTCCGTCGCACCACAGCCAGATCGAAATCACAGTCGCCGTCCATCCCCATCGTCCGTCGCACCACAACCAGATCGCAATCACATCCCCATCGTCCGTTGCACCACAACCAGATCACAATCACAGTCGCCGTCCATCCATATCCTCCATCGCACACACCCAACGCACCAGTGATCCTCCATCATCAATCGCACCCTTCGCAAGTCGTGCTCCTCCATCCTCCATCGCACAGTCAGATCGCACCCCCACATTGGGCTCCGTCGCACAACATCTCGTGCTCCCTCACACGACCGGCTACATCTGATGATGATGACGACCGGCAACGATGGACGATGATGACGACCGGCGACGATGGACGATGACCGGGGACGTCTGATGATGATGACGACCGGCGATGATGGACGATGACCGATCGAGATGGATGGACGACTGGTGATGGACTTGCTGTGTGCGTGGGAGTGCTAGGCTAGACCAGATCACGGGTTTGAACTTTGAAGGGGATGAACTTATGTTTTTGCTTAAGTGGTAAATAAAGGGTATAAGGGACATTTCATAAATATTTAAAAAAATTCATTTAAAATTAACAAAAACTAATATTTTAATATTTTTCCGTACAAGGGTAAAACGGTCTTTCAACCTCGCCGTTAACGGCGTACCCCCTGGGAAAATATGGGGGGTTTGTTGCATGGTTTTTTTTTAGAGGGGGGTTTCTTGCAAAATGGGTAATAATAGAGGGGGGTTTTTTGCATTTTACCCTAAAATTTATTGCATTGTTTTTGAGATCTTTTTACTTATCCACACGTTTTCATCTATCAATAATCGAGTTTTGATTGATGTCAAGCATTTGAGTAACATCGATCTTGCGTAATTTGGATTCATCCAACGAAGATAAATTCTAAAAGCATATACTAGATGTAAGGCGAAATTTCCTTAACATGAGATAGTGAATTAAAGGTCAGCCTTATCAACAGGTTAATCACTAATGCTAGCTATCCATTCACAAGGGCGGAGCCACCTTAGGGGCTAGCCTGAGCTTTAGCCCAGATAAGCTATGCCAAAATTTTTTTTTTTCATATGTATTATGAGTGGATTTTACCCTTTTAGCCCAGGGAAGATTTTGCCTTAACCTAAGGCTTTAGCCCTGTCTTTATCCTAGCCCAGGCGAATTTCAATTCCTGACTCTGCCCTTATCCATTCACACATATAACTGAGCAACAAGCATTTCTTAATTTTATGTAAAAGGACAATATTTCGTTTCCAGGCTTCCCTTTCAAATCATCTTCAGAAGTATATATTTTAAACATAATTTAGTCTTAGCTTATAAATGTAATTAACAACATTTATTTAATCTGTTTAATTACAGAAGTTTCCCATCAGTTAATTGCAGAGCATATTTTGTGAATTTCACTATTAGTACTCATCGTTCTTTACACTGATGTATACTCATCTTCACCATGTATCAATTCCAAACTCAATGCTAAGGTTCAAACCTTTTTTTTTTTTTTTTTGATTAATTCTATTATTTATTTTGGATGAGTAAATTTTTTTATTAAAATTAAATGAAGTTTAGTATACTATAATAGCGTATAACTCAAAATGTAGACCACCTCACCCACTGAATATAAGAAGATTCCCAATGTAACACCCAACCCCAACTAAAACAACACCTAAAAAAAAAATACCAAAAATATAATACCCAACCTAAGAAAGGGGTAAAAAAACAAGGAAGAAAGAAAGAAAGAAAGAAAAGAAAAGAACAGAAAAATACTAAATATGACCCATTGATTTTGGTGGTGACATGGCTCAACAAAACAGCCAAAACTCTAACATTGGCTTCCTACGTACTTCTGTCTTCTAGCCTTTTATGGTTTGCTAATTTTCTAATTTTCTAATTTTGTAGTTATTTTATTTTTTATATAACCAAAATATGTTCACTTAAGAAAAACGTACCGGCCGGACGGTTTTGTTAAACCATGAATGGTTTAAATGAGTTAAAGGTTTAACCGGCAGGTTAACTGGTTTTTGAAAAATATCACAGTTTTTTATCCAAAACGGCTTAGAAGGTATAACCAGACCAAAAGCTAGCCTAGTCAACGGCCGGTCCCGTCTGGATTTTAAAACATTGTTTTTGGTTAAAAAAAAGTTTGGGGAGATGGTTGGCAACCCATAACTGTCAAGGGAAACCAATAAAAAGATGGGCACCACTATATTTTTTTTTTAGGTTTTGGGTACCACAGTATTCATTATTGAGGAATTAGAGACCCTACTTGTGGCTTCTTCTTTTTGGTTTGGTAAAAAAAATATAAATAAATAAATAACTAAAAGGTTAGGGGAAATGGGTTGCCACCCATAATCGCTTAGGGTAACCAATAAGATGATGGGTACCACTGTGTCGCTACCCCAAAAACCAACTTGGAGGGAGGCCCTGGGGTGGATGTCTTCTCCTTCGTTTTTCCCATGTTGCCGGAGTAAATGACATAGTCGGACACGTGCTCGGATGTACCCTATGTTGCATATATGTTACTCCCTCCGTTCAATTTAAATGGCCTACTTTCCATTTTGGGATGTTTCAAAATAATAGTCATATTCAAAAGGTCAATGATTCTTTTTATTATATTTCCTAAACTACCCTTAAAAATGACTTTTCTCCTTCTCTCCAATGTTTTGTGTACTTGAAGGCAAAAATTGAAATTTCAAATTTTAAATAATGATTTGAGAGCAATTAATAGACTATCTAAAAAAGCGTGTTTTTTCAAAGGGGACAATTAAATTAAAACGGAGGGAGTATGAATTATGGTGTTTTTTATTGAATGGTGAATAAAAGTAAAAAGCTTCAATTAACTCCTTCAGAGGTGCCTTTCTCTTATTTAACTATGTGAGCACAATTAAGGAAAAAAAAGGCTTGGAGTCACCACCTACCATATATTTAAAGGTATGGAAGGTCGTCTCTAAGGCCTTTGATTAGTCTTTATTATTTTGAAATCGAATGACTCTTAGATGATGGTCTGTGAATTAGAGATCTAGGTAAGGAGGCTCTATTATGGGTAGGGAATGTGTTAGGCTCCTTATCACATCCGTTAACAAATTGTTGCCTTGAATCGTGAACTTTCTTTGATAAACCCATTCTTGAAGTGAATTCCCAATTTGGGGCTTGAAATTCTATATTGATATGCAGCCTTATGTGGTGATCTTGTTAAAGCCTTATTTACACTTATCTAAGTGACGGGTGGTTTTAAAGCTTTGAAAAGTGGCATCGCTCCACGCAGAACTTAGCCATTTGATGTGTGTGAGGAGTGTATTGAAAATTGATTTTTGAGAAGATTGGTTGAAAACCTTAAAAAAAATGGCATCATTCTATGTGGAAATTAGCCATTTAAAATGTAATTTATTGAAAACTTGATTTTTGGAAAATGAATTATTTCGAAATCTTTAAAATATGGTGTCATTCCGTGTGAAATTTAGCTATTAAAAATGTTTGTCTTGAAAATTGATTTTTGTAAGACTCATTTGAAAAGCAGCATCTTTGGGTTTTTTTTTTTCAAGTTAACCCCATCCCTTTGTGTCGGGACACCTCAAATTCATTTGGAAGCTTTGATCTTGAAATTGATTTTGAAAGATTCATTTGAAAAGCAGCATCTTTGGATTTTTTCAAGGTAATACGTGGACGAATAATTCATGGTGTTTGGCATGTCAAGCCCAATCCAGATGTGCTAGTTGTCTAGGGTAGAGTTGGTGAATTAATACATGGATGAATAATTTATGGTGTTTTGATGTGTCAGGCTCAATCCAGATATACCAGTTGCCTAGGTAGAGTTGGTGAGTTTATATGTGGACGAATAATTTATGGTGTTTTGACGTGTCAGGTCTAATCCAGAGATCCCAATTTTTCTAGGGTAGAGTTGGTGGATTCAAAACGTAAACGAATAAGTTATGGTGTTTTGACATGTCAGCCCAATTGAGAAATGCTAGTTGTCAGTGGTAGTGTTCAAGAGGTTTTTAAATAAGATATTCCGTACTATCTAAGTATCTAGGTTTCACGAAAGCAAAAATTTTCCCTAATTCAAGTGCATAGTAATTCCAGTGCTTTTGTTACCACTCTTGTTCCCTGGTTCAATTTATCATGGTTCATGAGGCCTTATTCTCTTATATTGCCATTTGTTGACAGCAGCGTCAATCGGATCAGTGATTTACAAGATGGAGCTACAATCGGATCAACGCATAGTATAGCATAAAGAATGAGTTTTGGATGCTCAGGAAGCATCCCACGCCAGAGCCAAGTGAAAAATAGATCAACCTTCTTCATTCAAAATGTACTTTTATTAAGAACGAGTTTTGGATGCCTGGAACCATATGGCATCGTGGTTATTGATGATTGAATAATGGGTGGGTTTATTTTCACTCTTTTTTGCTAATCCACACCCTTTTTATGGATAAAAGAGGTATGATGGGCCTGTGGAATAGGGCCATCATATACTTGATCCTCGATAACCACGATGCCTGATGCCTCCCAGGCATCCAAAACTCGTTCTTAATAAAAGTAGTTTTCCAGTGAAGAGGGTTGTTCTCTCACTCTTCGGCTATGCCTTCATGTGGGATGGTAATACCCACGTTAAAAAAAGACAAGTATTTGCTATATGGGGGTTTTATATACTTTAGATTTTTACTTTGTTTAAAAGTAGTGTTCGTTCAAACTTTCTAAAAAAGATCCATGATGAATAAAAAATTATGTACCAAAAAAAAAAAATTGACAAAATATTTATGTTCATCAATAGAGAAATTTTTCTATCAATTGACTAAATGACACAGAAATTATTTGTGAATCCTCTAATTGATTTCGAAATTTTCTATCAATTGTTCTGGCAATCCTCCTAATTGATACGGAATTTGTCAATCAATCCTAAGAGGTTTGACCATTCCCATTGCTTTAAGAATGAAATCACAAAAAGAAGGTCCGATCAACATGAAATGATTACGTTCCATTATATATTAGATTTAGATTTTTTTTTTTTAATGAAAGATTTTTTATGCACTTCCATGATTTACACATTTCATAATGGTATTCACCTCCGTGATTTATGCATTACATAATGTGATTCACTTCCATTTTTTACATATTACTTAATTTGGTTTCTGGAACGCTATGATTGTGGGTTATATTAAATGCAAGGAATGGACTCTACCAATAGGCTTTGTAGCTCACATATAGGATGCAAGCAAAAGCTATCAAGGTGGATGATTATACCCTTATGTGGAGATGTTGAGTGGAATATGGAGCCTTCATCTGAGTATTATTTGCACTCCAATCGATCTTTTAAAGCATGTAACTATTTTCTATACAAACAATTTGTAAAGTGCCTAGTGGAACATAGTTATGGGGAAATATATATATATTTTTTTCTAAACAAAAAGCGAACGTCAAGTATTACAAAGTAACCCAGCATCCCAACTAGATTAGCACCTTGTAAAACTTTAAATCATGTGCTATAGGCTCAATATTATTAAAGAAAATGAAGATAAAAGATTACAATTTGAAAGGTAACAAAGATGAAAAAAAGAAAAACTAGTCTTGGTATCACAATACCATGAACCAGCTTAGGAAAACCTCAACAAAGATAAAAAAAAAAAACCTCAACTAAGTTCGAAATCTATAAAAAGGCAAACTAGAGAAATCTCTCCCACTAAAAGGCATAAGCTCAGATGGAGGAGACCACCAGCATTGAAAGCCCAAGTAACTCAACCCCAAACTTGCGCACTTAATTAGCTGTGGCATTGCTTTCTCTGAAAATGTGGCTATATTGAAATTCTATATTCTTCATAAAAAACTTTACAATTTTTCTAGCGAGTATAAATCTCCCAAGGAGGCCTATAATCCAGATTAGAAAGGCATTGAATGACCAATAGAGAGTAACTGTCAAGCCAAATTCGAGTCCAGCCCTTCTCCCAAGCAAGCTCAATGCCTAAAATAAATGCCAACAACTTCATGTTTATGCTCCTAAAGCCTTTTACAATCTTCACTCTAACAAAACATATATAACTATGAAATTCACACATCATTTTAGAATGTAACACTTTTCCGCCAAAAAAGAGTTACATTTAATTACACATTGAACAATCATACTTCTAATTATAGAGATTATACATAAAATTGATGTGCAATTGTTTGGTTAGACGTAAAACAATTCAAAAATACATGGAGGATCGGAAGATGTGCATTACCACACCAAATCGAGTTAATTGATGCGACGATTATGGGAAGAATCTAGAGCAAAATTTGGCGAGATCCTCTCCACCAATCATGGAACTAAAACGGGATGCAGCATTTAAAATGTCTTCAAATGATATATGAAGAGCATATTTGTCCTTGAGTAATTATGTGAACTTACGGCTTTAATTGTTTTTTACTTGGACTTAAGCCTCCATAAGTTAGCAAATTTGGACTTCTACCCAAATGCCACATAATAAAATTTGCAAGAGAGGAGCAAAGTAGCGGTAACATTGAATGCTAGCTCTTGAATTTTCCTAAAGTGAAAAATACCATTATAAGGAAATATGGAAAGCATCAAATGTTGAACGCTTCATATTTAAACTTAGTGAGCCGTTATCTGGATTAATAATTTTGCGATACATTTGATTGTTAATCTAAAGCCTAGTTACTAAATACTCGTATTATATCTAGAAGATGTGTTCACGTGTCCCTTTATACGTGTTATAAATGCCTATTCATATTCTATTTTCACGTCCCTGTGCCTATTTCCACTTATACTTATGTCCATTTTCTTTATACTATGACGTGGCAAAATACGAGTTCCTCACTTTCACTCATCAGCACACAAGGGATGTAAACACACCTTCAATTATTAGAGGAAGGATTATCCATCGCCACTTTAAATTAGAGTGTAATTGGAAATAAATGTAAAATTCGATCTTGAAAAGTAACATATCTTGACTACCCCACTCGAAATTTATATTTAATACAACAACATGCAATTTTGAAGTAAGGATGTAAAGAATGCTTCAGGACTAGCTGCAAAGAGCACTTCTGGATTGGCTACAAAAAATGCTTCTTGAAATGCATGCGCTTGGCTAAAAGGAAAACCTTTAATTGAGATGCAGGGCTCTTCTTTAGGCTGTAACAACCCGAAATGGGGACCGTTAATTATATAGTAAGAAAATCAATTTTAAAGCCAATTTTGGTGGATGTTTAATAAAAATAATTCTTTTGAAAACATTTTTAGAAAATCCGGCATGGTCCCGTTTGTAAATAGGACATACCAAGTTATCGACTAATCATAAAACCTGTAGAAAACCCATTTGTAATCATTTCAACCATCCACACACTATTCCAAAAATAAATAAAACTACAAGCTGTATCGTAATCACATGGGTCTCATCCACATCTGCATCCACTACTTATCCTTTTTATTACAGGCCATGAATTAAAATTAATACATGCCTAGGCTCAAAGCCGAAATAAAATACAATGATCTTCTATATGAATGCACGCATGTTGATGTGCTTCCCAACCCCAGGTCAAGCTTTATTTTGAAAATATGACCTGCAAGAACAACTGTGGGGGTATGAGCTATACGCTCAGTAGGAAAACATTTTCCCAAAATAACCCAAGGTTTTAAAAACCATAATTTATATACTTTTCAAGAGCCCTGCAAAACCAATGATTAGTTGCAGTATAAAATTTTTCAGTAAATAAAACCGATATAGGTATAATGAAATAAACTGCGGAAGTCAAATCATTAAATACCAACACCCATTTTTCTTTTTAAGAGGTAAGAAAAACTCAAGTTATTTGTTATCAAAATCATCATTTTACAAATGAATTAACCATCATTTTCTGATATCATATCACGGCCTTATAAGCCAATAACCAATATCCGCCATATCTGGCAATCCATAACATCAGTCTTTCAAACTGATAAATCCTCCCCAGGTCATGCGGGGCCCTCGCGCGCGGAATAAGAGGAAACACGGCAAGACATCCCTATCTGGGACCGCAGTAACCTCAAGAGGAAACACGGCAAGACATCCCTACATGGGACCGCAGTAACCTCTATTCGGGCACATAGCCCAGGACTAAAGGATAGGAAAACACGGCAAGACGTCCCGTTCCTTTGGGACCGCAGTAATCCTGTCTCCAGTAGCCCTCATCACCATATCATCATCACTTTTTCTTTTCATTTATTAATTTCCATAATTCTCACATAATCCGGAAAATTATATATAAATTTTCCAAAAACTACATGATAGGTTTGTACTTTGAAAATCATATAAAATAACTCCATAAATCACGGTAATCATTTCCCAACCATTTTCAATATAATGGTTTCAAATCAGTTATATAAAAATGACCCCCAATATTCCAACCACACAAAATAGTCCAATAGGTTTAAAAACCAACCCATTTAAACCCTTAAACATATATGGGTTTCATAAATAACAAGAATATAACAAAAAAGGGGTATGTAAACCAACCCATTGTACCCCAAATCATGTGAGGGTTTGAAATGTAACATGCATATGACCAAATAGGGTATAATACAAAACCCTAGATTTTCCAAAATTTATCAAAACCCATAAAATATGACCACATGCATGATGTTTATGCAAAGCATGTCAAATACATACATTTTTATATGATTTAGACCCAAAACCCCCATGCATCAATGGTTTAAGATGAGAAAATGCCCCTACCTCAAAAATAAAGTGAAGAAATCCAAATCCACAACCATACGTGTGTAGATGAGGCCAAAATACGCTAGATCCGAGCTTGCCGGCGTCGGATCGAGGCTACCGCGCTCCGACGAGCCACCGTCGAGCCTCTCGCCCTTTCTCCTTCTCTTCCTCTCTCTCTTTCTCTCTCGGCTGGGAAAGATAAGAAGAACCCTCTAGAAGATGGGTTTATAAATGGGGTATAAGTGAGGGGTATAATGGTCTTTTTACCCCATTAAAATCTAGCCCAAAAACTGAAATTCGTGCATTATAGTCGACTATAATGAGTTATAGTCGACTAAAACTCCCCAGATTAAGTATTGTAACATTCTGCCTGACAATATAGCCGACTATAACTTATTATAGTCAACTAAATTTCTCAGCATGCACAAAAGAGGTTCTGCCTGATAATATAGTCGACTATAAGTCACTATAGTCAACTAAATTATTCAACAAGCATAAAAATAAATTCTGCCTAGTAATATAGTCGGCTATAAGTTACTGTAGTCAACTATATTGCTCAACATACACAAAAAGAAGTGCTAGGCTCACGAAAACCTACCTTAGCACATCCTAACCCAAAATTCTCGTAAATCAAGCCTTGGGTCCTCACATAGGCTAGGCAAGATTGACAGAAATATTTTGGCCACCATTTTTTTCTTCCAATATATTGCAAACAGGTTACATTTTCAAAAGTATTACCTATGAAAAAAAGTTAAGTTTAATTAAAGGCATAACTGAAAGTGTTTTCTACTAAAACATAACTTCCTTGCCATTCTTGACAAGATCAAGGACAACAATCAAAGATTTCTTTTATCCAATTTTTGTGATTGTCATCAATTCCTTCCCATTGAAGCAATGTAGTTTGCCATTTGATTACTAGGATAATGATGGAAAGGGAACGATGATTCCAGATTCTCATCTCTGAGGAACAAACGGAGCCATAAGGGATGAAAAACTAAGAGCTAACCTTCATCTGGCGGCCTGTATTGATCAGAGTAGTCATCTTAAGGTTTGGAAAAGCATTGCTCTTGAAGATTAAACAGCCTTCGTTTTATTAATTAAAAGACAAAAGCATCAAAATTTGTTGATTCTTACATAAGAAGAACTATAAAAGTTATAGAAACCATCAAGAAGACGAAGAAGGAAAATGACAATTAAACATTCTTAACTGAAATAGTATAGTATTTTTCAATAAGTCAACATAAACAACAAACTGAAAGCAAAAGTACAAAGCCGCAAAAAGACAAATAATAGATATTTAGAGCATGAATTCTCTTCATAATCCCTCTTTCTTTCCTTTTTTGGAACACACATATAAGAGTGTCATTTGTTTTAAGATCACTGCTAATATGTAAAGACAAACAGTTTAATTGAAACAATGAATGATGGCTGGTAATTATTGCTTCTTCGCCACGAGAGCCTCATTTAAGGAAAATTCACTATGATAGATGAGTTAGCCTTCTTTAGCAATACCTACGACATACACCAAAAAAGAAAGAAGAAAGAAACATTATAAAAAGATTGAAAGACAGAGTGATCACAGTAATCAAGAAAGTTAGAAGAGCCCAAGTTAATATCACCATTTGTTGTCCATTTAATTTGCAAGCCTCATGCCAATCCTTGCGCAGAGCTTTGAATTTTTAGCAGCAGGCTGCGCTTCCCAAACAAAAAATACGATTTCATCATAATCAAACTCTAAAAGCCAAATGAATGAGTAATTGGAACCATCTTAAACACACTTTATGGTGAATTCATGACTGACAAGTAAAGGTTTACGATCATCGAATATGTGAAGTTCTACCAAAAATTCAATCATAAAAAAGGATAGTTACATAAAAAGATAATTGTATTTAATTTTAAATTTTCTTTCATTTGAATTTAGTGAAACTGTTCTTAAAATCCACAAAATGTTGCTCCAAAAACCCGATAGGTGGTGCACATATTTAATCCCAGATTATGCGAAATTAGTTGAGCTCATGACTCTCAGCCTACACAGAATGTAGATCTTCTGCCATATAATTGCCTTTGTAATCATTAAAAAGCTATCCGAACAACAATAGTGGGTCCTACTTAATGCATTATATCTTCTCAATTGAATGAATTCAGCCATTTAATCACTTCAATGACAATCAAATTATTTCTAATAATGTCTTTGAATTACTGCAAACAATTTTGATCATTTGACCAATATCATTTAAATGGATTGATGCATTGAGGATGAAACACAACCTATAGGATCAACTATTTAGTGGGTCCCCAATGATTTTTTGGCGCCGATATATAGGGCCCAATTGCATTTACAGAGAAATTAAAGCATGGAAGGACATTAAATAAGGGGATAAGAGGATCTTCATTCACCTTAACCCTACAATAGTGTCCCTCCCAAGGGTGGAGCCAAGAGTTGAAATTAATGTAGGTTAGATAAAAAATTCCCAAGTAAAAAATAAATAAATACTATATATATATATATATATATATATATATATATATATCTATATATATATTAGATCAAAAAATTAATAAATATAATATAGCCCAGGTAAAAAATAAATAAATACAATATATATATATATAAGCGTTGTAAGCTTGTAGAGTGAATGAGGAAAGAGTTTAGAGTTCTGTGATTTTATGAAATATAAAAAGATAAGTAACCTAAATGAAATTCTGGTTTTACCAAGCTTATAATACCTAGAGAGAGGGTTGAATAGATATTTAATTTATCTTACCCAATTTTTATTCAGTCACTTCAAACCCTAAAAACTATCAATCAATCACACATAAATCAACCCATAAAGCAGTAAAAATATCACAAGAAAATTTTTATGTGAAAACCCTAGCAGGGAAAAACTACGGGACCTCGTCCAGTTGAAGCGAATTCACTAAAAAAGCAATGAGTATAAGGCACAATACTTACAGACCCCACGGACTTAAGTAAACGCCTTTACTCCCATGATCCGTCGATCGATCTCTGTGTCTTTACGGCTTTGGATAGCATCTGACCTCTTTCAAGTGATTCTCTAACCCACAAGCTTGCAAGCTTCATCTTCGTCGCAACGACTCCAATAAACTCCGACCACACACACTCAAGGATGTGTTGAAGGTTATGGTTTGAGTGAATTTTCTAGAACATATAAGTGAAAACTCTAGGTAGAAGAGCTCTAGAGAGAAGTAAGTAAGATATTCAATGAAAATCCTAATAGGGAGAAGCTTGCTTAGCCTCCTCTATTGTAATAGCCTCTATATATAGAGACTAAAAGACCCCAAAAGAATAGGAGTCGAAGTCAAATCAAACAGTAAGGATTTAAAAGAGTTTTAAGACTGAATTTACGAACCCTGATCGATCGGCCATCAACCCCAATCGATCGGGAAAAATAGTAGCGAAAAATGCATTTGTAAAATAGCACCGATCGATCAGCCCTCAACCCTTATCGATTGGATTGCTCTTTTTTTTTTCTTTTTTTCTTTTTTTTTTTTTTTTTTTTTTTTGCATTAAAACCTTCAAAACCTTTTAAAAATATTTTCTAAACATTTTTGAAAACAAAGAGATGTTTAAAAAACAATTTTCCACCTAAGGTATAAGCCAACTAAAGTCACTTACCTTCCCTACAAATGAGTGTGAGACGCAAGGCAATAAGTTTCACTTCAAAACATCTTTGCAGCTACTCAAATCATCAATCAACCCAAGACTTAACAAAACTTTGACACAAAATTTGACAACATCAAAAACATGTACTTTACAATCTCCCCCTTTGGCAATTCTGTGACAATACCAACTTGAATCTCGACGTAAGATATAAGACCTATTCCCAAACCATAAAGCTGAACAAATCCCAAACTCAATTAAGAATTACGTACAACTCGATAAAGAAATATTACATGGAAAGAAACAAAAACAATACTAACTCTCGCACTCAAAATCGCAACCTGTGATATGCAAATAATAACAAACAATACCCAAGCATAATATCACAGAAATAGAAACAAACAAGCTTAAGATATACAATACAAAATCAAAGATATTCTCCCCCAAGCATACAAATATTCTCCCCCAAGCATACAAACTCAAACTTAAAACTATTCTCCCCCTTTTTGTCATGAATTTACAAAGGAAATCACACATATAAAAGAGTGAGATCAAAGAATAGCAACAAGAACCATGTGATTTCATTAATCAAGTTTAAGGACATCATATCAAAGAAATGTAGACAGCAAAGTAACACTAAGAGTACTACGCATGACTTCATGTAGCTAAGAGCTAACATAAACCTAACAAGATAAAGAAATCCTAAACTAGGATCCAATCTCAACACCACCATCATAAACAACAATCCTCATCATCAAGAGAGACAAAAAGATATAGAAAAAAATGTACTCAAGAGGAGTGCACAAGAGATAACAACTCACATTCATTCTAACACACTCTTAACTCCCCCTCAAATAATGCACAAAAAAAAAAAAGAAAAAAAAAACAGAAGAGATAAACAAATAAAATAAACAAAACATGTGCACTAGCTTGACAATACAATGACATGTTAGAGTGTCTCACAAATGTAGAAAAAGAACTAAAATTGAGACACCATTCTACAATATAGAAGCGCATGAGTTATCAAAGATATAATAGCAAATTATCAATAAAGTCTTTCACACTTACGCATGATTAGAAAAGTTATTAAAAAAAGTTCACATGCTAAGTATATAATGCACTAACAATGCCAACGAGGTCGGTTGGCAAAACCACTCATGCTAACCAAAATTTAACAATTCCAAAGAAATAAAGAAAAAGAATTCAAATCATGTTAGAATCGAAAAGATTGCTTTTCACTCTCTTTCTCTTTCTTTTTCTTTTTCTATGAGCTTTGGGAATTATTTTGTAGATATCAAGTTTTCGTACCTTTCCCATGATTTTCAATTTTTGTTTCAACTAGCATTCATTTTTTTTTTTTGGGTATTGAAGCTCAACATCAAACAATCTATCTATCAATATCTATATATATCTATATATATATATATATATATAGATATAGATATATAAAAAGATATATATACATATATGTCTTTTATATTTTCTTTTGGTTGCAAGAACTTGGAAGATAGCAGTTATTGCAACCCCTCAATGTAATTTGCACATGCTATTTGCATTATTTTTCAATGTTTTATGAAAATTATAAAAAGTTTTCAAAAAAACTAGCCGCAAAGTCCACTAGAAAACATCATTTTGAACAACTTTCTAAGAGAAAATTTTTCCAAAATCTATTGTTTAAGTGGGCTTTTGGTTAAAAATGAACAAAAACTATAAATGCCTAAACAATCTGACAGATTTTGAAAAAACTTTTTCCTATAAAGTTGTTCAAAATTATGTTTTCTAGTGCACTATGCGACCAGTTTTCATAAATTTAAAAAAAAAAAAAGAAATTTTATATTTTCTTATAAAATCTAAAAAATAATAATAAGTGGGGTGTGCAAATAACATTGAGGGGTTTCAATAACCACTCTGAACTTGAAAAGGCTCTTCTGGGTTAAGTCCTCTTTCAATTTTTGTTTCACCTAGTCTAAGACTAAAGCTCACAATATTTATAGAATGGCAGCATCTATTGGCACCCAAAGACTTGGTTTTCATCCCCCACTTATTTTACACTTTAAGGTTTTATGAAAAATATAGGAAGGTTTTTATAAAACTGATTGCTTATTCTATTAGAAAACATCATTTTGAACAACTTTTTAGAAGAAAGCTTTTCCAAAATTTATCGTTTAAGTAGATTTTTTTTGCCATTTATAGTCTATGCTTCATTAATGACTAACAAGTACGTCTATTTAAATGATAGATTTTGGAAAAAATTTCTTCTAAAAAGTGATTAAAAAATGATGTACTCTAATAGAGAACATGATCAGTTTTTATAAAATCCTTTTATATTTTTTTATAAAGTCTTAAAATGTAAAATAAGTGGGGGATGAAAACCAAGTCTTTGGGTGCCAATAGAGGCCTCTTTATAAAAGTTTAAAAAAAAAAAAAAAAAATGAGCTGGGCTACCTGGGCTACAGCCCAATGTAGCCCGCCATGTACCTCCGCCCTTGGCCCTTCCTATTACCTCTTTTCTCTAGCCTTCTCTCCGAAAGACAAAAAGACTAAGATATGTTCGTACCTTTTCCTTAAAACGTTTTTGTAGGTCCGTCTATTTTGACACCAATATCCACTTGGATTGTCTTCAGCTTTGGCATGCTTAGGGTTCTGTCAACAGCGATAGAAGCGATGAAGGTCTTCAATATTTTGGGGCACTCAATCATCACTACTTGCTCCAAGGATGGGCATTCAATAGGAAAACTCCCCATGCAAAAATCGTTAAGGTTGGAGAGCTTTAAGAGCTTTAGTGGAGTGGGGGGAAGAATGCTAACAGGCACGTAGGCCGGCCAGTTGGGTGGTCAGCTAGCCACTTGTAGGCCATTTTGGCTGTTTTGTCTTGCCTTGTTGCTTCCTTAGCCATCAAGTATGCATATTGAGTCCATTTTAAGTCCAAATTCATTGATTCCGAACTTAAAACAATCATGGTTTAATTATCTACTCAAAATGGCCTTAAAACACTTCAAATTAGGTCACATTTGGTCAAATTACTCATGGGTTTAGCAAGGTGTCTCACCGATGTCAATCGGGCTAATAAGGATAAAATAAGGGTTTGAATCCCAATTGAATCGTGATTACAACCAAAATCTTTTGAAAATGATTTTAAACAGTAAAACACAATAATTAATGCTTAATTGATACCAATGAAGCATTAATTTGAACTAATGAGATCAAATTAGGAAGCAATCTTAAGAAGGATCGATGATTGGGGTCAAACGGGTCCTACTTTGGATCATCCTTAGCCAAATTACATCTGATGCCAACCAAACTTTAAACCAACACTATAAATAACATCCTAAGGACTTTAGGATCATCCTGGGATAAATTTGGAGGGAATTGGATACTAAATAAAAGCTATGCAATTGAAATGACGAAAATGCCCTTCAAGTTGCAAAAATTCTTATTAGCTATAAAGACTTAACCAAATTGAACCCTGGAAGATATCATGGATTCTTTGGGATGTGTAGAGTCTAACTAAAAGATTTGGTGACAAAATGATGCAAAAGCCTATATGTGATGATGCTCCTAAAGTGAAAAGGTTAAATGGAAAGGGATGAAAATGGGGTGTCTACACCTATGATGATGGGACTTTGATGATGTTCCTAGAGTGGGAAGGTCAAGTGGAAAGGAATGAAAATGGGGTATCTACACTTACGATGATGGGAATTTCCTTCCCGGTGGTAGCGACACATGGTAGGGGCATTAAGAAGATCACTGGAGAAGACCATGCCCACTACTGATGCTAACTAAGAAGGAAAATTGAGGCCCATATTAGTGCACTTGTCCGCTAAAGCATTCCTTTCTCTAAAAATACGCACGCGAGCAAAGGAACTTTATAAATTACATACATACATATATCTATATCTATATATATATATATAGAGAGAGAGAGAGAGACAGAGAGATATTTTAATGGGGATCGATAATGGCAGCACAATTGATATTTATTTATTAATAAATAAATGTTGTATTTTTTTATAAATAAAATATACAAATGTATGATTCAAATTATCATTTATTATATGTAGTGTTATGACCATTATGATATTTATTTGTATTGTCCATTATTATGAGTTAGTGGGCATATTATTATTGGAGATTAAATATTTTTTTGGAAGATAGAAAATAGTCTTCTATAACAAATTCCATCTAGCCTTTTTCAATATTTGTTAAATATTTTCATTGAACGATTTAAAACTGTTCGATTTCTTATATTTACGAGTGTACATGTACGAGAAACATGATTGTAAAATTCTAGAGTACTGGGGCACTAAAAGACCTAGATGCACCGAGTGATTCATTCTGAGTGGTGCAAATAAACTCTTAAAGACAGTATTCTCATACGTCTCAATTAATAAGTCCATTTCTTTTATTATAAATTATATTATTTTGTATTTTAATTTTTGAAATCCATATTTTGCTCCAATTTTTTCAACAATAAGCACATTGATTTCTTTGGATTCATGGACCACGACAAGTTCCACAACCTGTGCCACCTAAGGTCAACATTTCATAAATATAACATGACAAAGTCAATATTATCAATTGTTAATACGTCAGATCAACGGTCCATAGCAAAAGCAAAGAAACTAAACAAATAAATTAAAACCAGTTCAACGGAAATATGAGGATAACCCAATCCATTAATATCAATCTCAGTGCTTCCCTTTCAATTGAAGGCTAAATCACTATCACAAGGCATGTGACAGAAAATACATATAAAAAAATTTCTTATTCGCTTAGCTTACGCTAACAAATGAAAAATTGGTCACCGATCAACTTTGTGACACAACAATCAAGACATATATATATTTATCATCAATTAATTGATGAGCACACCCTACGAATTTCACCCTCAGCTCCCGTCTTCACACCGATGTTGCTCATCTTCACCATTGACTTTCCAAACTCTACTTTGAATTTCAACCCAGGCAAGCCTCTAATGCCCAAAATGCTCTTGACATAAGTTCTTGTGGATGCGTCGCTCCATAACTTTTGATCGGACTCGAGTATCCCTCGGCCGTTCTTCAGATTTGTAAAGAAAGAGGTGTCAAACCTGTTGGAGCTACCGGTGTCTAGTCCTACTCGCTCCGTCCCATCACTGTTTGGCGGACAGAGTGCTTGTAGTTGAGGAAGGAATGCGGCATCAATGGATGGGTCGGCACCATTTCCAGTTGTGGTGAAGTCATACAATCGTTTGCGGAAGAATTGACATGCGGAAGTTCCAATGGTGTGCCCTCCTAGAAACATTGGAAATATACATGAGTTAACACATCCAGACCTGAGCTCGGGCTTTCCCAGCCCATTGTCATATGCTTTCTCATGCATATCTATATTTTCAAAGGGAATAAATAAAAAATCCTGTGATGCTTACCAACAAGGGTGACGAGATCTTGAGTGTTGAGACCCTTATCGCTGAATTTTTGCTTTTGCGTCCCAATAGAGTCGTTGAAGCCTGGCAAATTGGCAGTATCAGATGCCAATGAAACCCGGCCATCTCTACGTCCTGTAGGCACCTGCCAGCTTGGTCCATTGGTCTGCAAGCAACATTCAAGATGGTAGGTTAATAATTTAATTATTTACTGTGGTATTTTTTATAACAATTAGGCTAAAAAGAATGAAGTAGAGAGTCACTTATGGAATATGATAAGCCTTTCTAATCTTCTGTTTGTAATGATTTGATCAAGCATAATGTATGCGATATGTAATTACCAGAACCACTGCATCGCGGGCAGCAAGGGTAACGATATCTGCGCAGGAGACGACCCCAGGGCATGCTGCTTCAAGCTGGGTCTTGGCATCATCAATAACTTCGTATCCTCTCAGGTTGAGGTTTGGCCCGGCTGTTTTCTCAGTGGAAGGGCCGTCTATAAGGATAGAAGCGTCACAACCTTGGACAAAGCAGTCATGGAAGTGCATCCTGAGTAACTTAGGAGCGATGGAGGGATTAGATTCGAAATGAGCTTGAACTGTCGACTGAACAATGGATTCGGCCTGAGGGCACGTACGTGAGTAGAACCCAACAAAGGTGCCATGGCCTTGCACTGAGGTGGTGGCAATGGCAATGGCAAGCAAGAGAAGTGACAAAATGAATGTTTGGTTGGAGTAGCCCATTGAGGTGAAGAAACAAGGACTGTAAAAGGGGGGAGTGATACAAAGGGTTAAGATTGAAGAGGGTTACAGGCTTTTGCTAAAATGAGTAGAGTGCTTTGGCTTGAGATGTTGAATGAGGGCTGAGGCAAAGAAGTATTTATAGCTTGGCAAATTGAAAACTGGAGACGCGTTAAGCAAAGCCGGGTTCACCAAGACCAAGTGTAGCTTCATTCGCCTTTAATTCGACCTCATCGACTTTTATGCATTGCTTGGTGGTTCCCACGTGAGAAATAGTCTTTCTCGCAATCATTTCCCAAATAATAGAAAAGGTCTATCTCTGAATTATTCATTCCTTTCTCCTTCTCCCCTCCCACCACAGTGAGACAGAGATGGAATCTGGTTATCTTGTTGGCAAATAGCTATGAGCTTCTTTTTTGTTTTTTCTTGTTTTGATTTTTTGTTTTTTGTTTTTTTTGTTTTTTCATAATGGGGAACTCCTTGAAACAAACCTTGTACCAAAAATAAGATCACACACCCATAAGAAGCATGAAATCTTGTGTGGATGGCATCATAGGATTCAATAAGAGGCGTAATTCCTTACCAATTGAGTTACCCTTTGGAGGTTAACCCACTATTTGGTTCATGGATTCTACTAAGTAAAAAAAAAAAAGAAAAAAAAAGAAAGAAGTGAAAAAAAAAGAGGAGAAAAGAAAATGAAAAGAAAAGATAAAATCATATCAAGCCAAAATTATTCCAATGCTTATTTTTCTTCCAATTTTCCAATGCAACCAAATAAAGGAAAGTACAATTCTTACATTTTTTTTTTTCCTTTGATAAAATCCGCAAACCAAATAGAGCCTAAAGGAATGGACCTTAATTAGTTTCCTCTAATGGAAGTATTTTTGGTGGAAGTGCAATTATTAATCAAACATTTAGGCTCTATTTGGTTTGTGGATTTTATCGAGAAAAAAAATTATATATCTATATATATATAGAAGGAATTGTAATTTTTCTTATTTGGTTTCAAAGGAAAATTGAAAAGAGAAGAATTGAAATAATTTTGTCGATCATGATATTATTTTATCTTTTCCTTTTATTTTCTTTCTTCCTCATTTTTTTTTCCTTCCCTTTTTTTGTCCTTGAATGAATTTACGAATCAAATATAGGGTTAAGGAAAATTATTAACTAATCACTTGCATGCGCTTTATGACAAGCAGTTAAGTTGGTCCCACCGAAGAAGCAACTTATTAATAATTTGAAAACTTCTTCAATGTCGGATATTAGCTATCAAGGTGGAGGCATGTGGGGGTCTTTGGGTGCACGTGCCCCTATTGGAGATAACTCCTACTTTCGCCCTGTTAGGCACTGATCTAGTCTAAGCAGCAGTACTATTTAATACTGGGGGGCTTTTGAGGCACATGTCCTCATTAGAGATAACTTCTGACTCTATTAGCTATATATGTACATTTTCATTTATATATTTTTATTATTTTCTTATTTTTTATTGTTAATGATAGGATCGGATGGTATCATACATTGTTCGAGGAAGACTTATTGGCGAGAGTGGAATAAGTAACCGAACATTTAAGGAAATTTGTTGAGTACTCAACCTGCGCTATATGACCGACAGTTGAGTTGGTTCCATTGAAAAGCGACTTTGTATTTTCACCATTGGATACTACATACATTTTTATTTTTATTTTATTTTTTTAGATTGGATTGGATATTATTGTATATACCTTGTTCAACGTCTTACAAACATATATTTAGAGCACTTTGTGTATGTTTCCCTAAACACATTTTCTGCCGATACTTTGACATTCAAATGGAGTGCGGGGTGTGCTAACTTTTTTTCAGGTGATTAGTGCGAATGCTTTGATTGTTTCATTGAAGAGGACTTTGTATTAGCCATGTGATTCGTGGATTTTGACCTTTTGATAATCCAAATAAGTAATGTGGGTTAATTTTACTATACATCTGTACGCACAAATTTCGTGTCTAAAAATAAATAGACCAAAAAAATGGACAAAGGATAATTTTATTAATTTGTAGAAGCGGAATACAATCTCTGTGTAAACTTTGTTCGCAAAGTAATGTAATCCTCTGATTCTTCTCTCCTTGAAACTTTGACTCGAGGGCTTGAACAGCTTGTTCTAAATTCAATGGGCGAAATCTCCTTCGATGTAGGTGGAATGGATCTCTTGTGTGAGTCTCTAGGCTTTGAGCGTATTAGAGACTATGAACTTTGGTGCGAGTTCTTCGTCTTGAGTCTTTGGTGTAGAAGTTCTATGGAGCTTTTGAGGCTTTAATCCAATAGAGCTTCAATGCTTGAATGTTGGTCACGTCAGAGCTTTTGAGGCTTTGGTCTGACAGAGCTTTGTTGCTTGAATCTCCTTTTTTTTTTACCCTTGGGGGCTACCTCTATTTATAGTGGTAGGGTGAAGAGTATTCTAATAAGAATTGACTTCTTAATAATTATCCCTTATTTATCTTTTATAAAAGGATAAATATTAATTATTTGATAGCCATCCTAACCAGAACACGTGGTAACATTTGATTGGAAGAATTATTTGTCTTCCTTTTATTTGGTCTCACTTGATAAGTGTCAATATTTGATTTGGCCACCTGTGTAGCAATTTTAAAACACATGGCAACTTGTAATTCGCCAACGCTGTGTAATAAAAAACACATGGCACACATTTATTTGCCATAAATATATCCCACTCAACTTATAAGAAGACACGTGGCCAAATTTAATTTGCCATGATTTAGTTGACTTTAAGACACATGTCCACTTGTGAGTGGTTGCAAATTTTCTCGTTCTACAAATGCCCCCTCGAGACTTGTTTACGTACACAATTTAGTAGTGTAAGAAGCGGACATGTCTCGAAATTTTTTTTTTTTGTTTTTTATTTGAACTTATGATTTTGTGCACACGCAATCTGCCATCGTCATTTCTTTTAATTGGATTTGGAGTAATAGCCAAGTTGGAACTTTAGCCAATCAACTAATCATTGAATTTTTTTTTTTTTTTTTAAAAAAACAATGAAGTAGCTAATTGTACTAATTTGGAGCCAAGCCAAAATCATAATGAACAAGCCTCTTCATGTATGCCCCCACGTGGCTTCTTGCATTCCTCTTTACTTTTTTTTTTTAACTTCCAAAAGTGCCATCATTGGCTTGATTCTTTGGACCTACATAGTGACTATTCCCAGATCTTCTTGGACAATAGCTTGCCACGGACACATGCTCATAACATCAAACTTAATTCATACCAAAGCCATAAAATGTGACTCCTTAATGAAATAGGAAACATAGACAATCCTAATTCATCTTTGATTAGAAGTATATACCAAGCAGAATTTTAAAGAAGTTCCAATCCAAAAGTGCATTGAAGTCCCAATTAAAATTGAATTGAAGTTCTAATCCAAAGCCAATTGGAATTCTCATGGTGTACATATAAGAGACGCAGTGCCTTTCATAAAATTCAGTAGTTATTGAATTGATTGGCACCAAGAGGACAGCAAAGGAAAAGAGAATAGTGGCCAAGAAGCACACTACGTACTGTCAGGTTGGCAGGTTCCACTCTTTCAGTTCTTTCCCTTTGACTGATTTTTTTTTTTTTTTTTTTTTTTTTTTTTTTTTTCACGCATCCAGCACATACATCCTCTTTGCAGCTTTTTTTTTTTCCATAACAAACATATATATATATATATAGGATGATGATCAGGTAAGCACGTGCTAATATAACTTATATCAAAACCTGCATTGAGAATTGTACCTTGTGCATTATTGAAATGTGAGGTGCATTGAATCAATGCAAGGGGTACAACCCCCAATGCATAGTGCTGATGTAACTTACATCAGCACGTGCTGATGGGATCACCTCTGTATATATATATATATATATATATATATATATATATATATATATAACATGTATATCTCAAAAAGTCAATTGACTTTAATTGCTCTTAAACATGTGTTTCTTTGTGGCCCACGACCACACAGAGCAACCTCCTTTGTTTTTTTTTTTTTTTTTTTTTTTTTTTTTGTTAAGTTGAACACAGCATAGCATCCTTTTTTTTTTTTTTTTTTTCGTACTGTTTCTTTCTTTCTTCTTCTTCTTCTTCTTCTTTTTTTTTTTTTTTTTTTTTTTTCAGTTGAAAAAGCATAACATCTTCTGTTTTTTTTTTTTTTTTTTTTTTTTTTTTTTTGACAAAATCTATCAATCAGCTCAATGCATTTTTTTTTAAAATTATTTTGCTTTGACTTGATCAATAGATAAATCTCTAACTTGCACAAACTGGCAGCACTTTGAATGCACTTATGCACACCACGCTTTTTTTTCTTTATTCCTTGAATGCATGTATTGGCCGATGAAGACACACACGCACAATTTTTTTTTTCTTTGTAACTTCCAAATGCCTTGAAAGAATTCTTTATCCTATCCATCTCATCATCATCTCCAATCGCTATCCTCGACTTTTATTGAATATGAACGACTGCTTACTTCGGAGTCGACCACCCATATTATGCCTCGCCAATGTGAACAATGAAAATGTGATATAATTGAAGGCCACGAGACAGACTCATGAAGATTCTTACTTGAGCCATTCACGTATGAAGACTACGGGACAGACCCATGAGGATTTATTTGAGCCATCACCAATGAAGGCCGTGGGACAGACCCGTGAGGATTTATTTGCGCCACCAATGAATGCCACAAGACAGACCCGTGAGGATTTATTTGCGCCACCATGAATGAAGGCCACGGGACAGACCCGTGAGGATTTACTTATGCCGTCACGAATGAAGGCCACAGGACAGACCTGTGAGAATTTATTTGTGCCACCATGAATGAAGGCCATGGGACAGACCCATGAGGATTTACTTATGCCGTCACGAATGAAGCCCACAGGACAGACCTGTGAGGATTTATTTGCGCCACCATGAATGAAGGCCACGGGACAAACCCGTGAGGATTTACTTACGTCGTCATGAATGAAGGCCACAGGACAGACCTGTGAGGATTTATTTGCACCACCATGAATGAAGGCCACGGGACAAACCCATGAGGATTTACTTACGTCGTCACGAATGAAGGCCACAGGACAGACCTGTGAGGATTTATTTGCACCACCATGAATGAAGGCCATGGGACAGACCCGTGAGGATTTACTTACGCCGTCACGAATGAAGGCCACAGGACAGACCTGTGAGGATTTACTTACGCCATCATGAATGAAGGCCACAGGACAAACCTGTGAGGATTTATTTGAGCCACCATGAATGAAGGCCACGGGACAGACCCGTGAGAATTTATTTGAGCCGTTCATGACGCCAATACCATACATTTTCTATCCGAGTTGTTCATAACTCCTTGCTATGGGTACTTCATCCAAGACGTTAATGACTCAGTGCCAAAAGCATCCCATCTCAGTCGCACAATACCATAGGACAACTTTAAAGGCATCCTTATAGGTGAGGAGAGCTCGAGTATGAAGATTTTCATTGACTTGCCTTGCCTAAATCTTGTAACACCTTTCACTATGATATGACCAGCCTTTCTTTCAAACTAGTGCGCAATGAGTGACTTTGGACATGCAAACAGAAAAGCATCAAAGCTAAGCAAGTGAAGTTGTAAGAAAAGCTGGTACGTTTGGTTGAGCAAAACCAACAATTAGAAGCATCCGTAATAAAAGGGAATATGAAACATAATTATAGCCTTTAAGAAAATACTGCTCATAACTCAAGTCTTTGTTGTAAAAGGTAAATCCTTTTTTTTTTAGGAGTTGACTGAACTTAGGTGATTCCCAAGTTGCCTACGTACCATTCCATAAGGAAAGGATCAAGTCATAACATAGTTCACTTTTTTTTTTCTTTTTTCCTTTTTTTTTCTTTTTTTTTTTTTGGTGCTCTAACTTTTGCTTGAATTGTCCTTTCGGATTTTCAATTCAACGAGCTTTTTTTTTTTTTTGGGTGCCATACACAGTTTATGCTCATGCAGGCCAGGAGCAACATGCAATTTAGGCTCATGCGAAGAGGAGTGCTACCTAGCCTTTAAGCATAATAACGCTTCAGAAACTTGCCATTGATAGGGCCAATTCTTAACCCATCTCCATCAACTAACTTATAAGCACCATTTGTGTAAACTTCTTGAATCACATATGGTCCATCCCATTTCGAGAGAAACTTATTGCCCATTCGATGAGTAATAATGATTGGTCGTCGAACGGCGAGCACCCCCAACAGGTTTGACACCTCTTTCTTTACAAATCTAAAGAATGGCCGAGGGATACTCGAGTCTGATCAGAAGTTATGGAGCGACGCATCCACAAGAACTTATGTCAAGAGCATTTTGGGCATCAGAGGCTTGCCTGGGTTAAAATTCAATGTTGAGTTTGGAAAGTCAATGGTGAAGATGAGCAACATCGGTGTGAAGACGGGTACCGAGGGTGAAATTCGCAGAGTGTGCTCAGCAATTAACTGATTATATATTTTGATTTTTGAGTCACAGAGTTGATCGGTGACCAATTCTACATTTGTTAGCGTAAGCTTATCGAATAAGAAATGTATATTCACATTCGTTAGCCTTCAATTGAAAGGGATGTGCTGAAATAGACATTAGTGGATTGGGTGGTCCTCATATTTATGAACAATCGATAATATTGACTTTGTCATATTATATTACTGAAATGTTGACCCTTATACGGCAAAGATTGTGGAACTTGTCATGGTCTACGAATCCAACAAAAAAAAAAGGGAAATTAGGATTAAGAAACAATTTTGCTGCTACTATCCCCGTTAATAAAAGGAACAAAAATTACAAATTGATGGAGAGGTGATGCCTAGACTATAATCCTATTTCCACTGCCTTTTTTTTTTTTTTTGGTTAATCTACGCCTTATTATGGGTGTTTCTTAATCCATACCCCTCACATCCTCTTTAGCCTTTTAGATTTTTTTTATTTTTTTTTATTTTTTTTAAGAACATAAATTTTTTATTTTTGAAACAGTGAATACAAGGTGAAACCCCCATAAAAACACCACAATGAGCACTAAGCAAAAAGAACCAGCCAAAGGCAACAAGAAACCCAGACAATACACCAAAACTCACAAAAACTAAAGCAGGCTACAATTCTAGCTCAGCAAAGATTACGTTGCAAAAAGAAACCCAGGCACGAGCTAGCTCCGAACACAAAACAAGTAACACCGAATCATAAAAACTATGGAATAAGCTGAGGGACAGATCAACCAAAACCAACGAGACAAAACTACCCCACCACCCACCAGACTTAAAACTCATAATCAAACAAAAAGCAGACACTAATCTGCATATACCTCCCTTGGCCGGCAAAGTGGTCAGCTACCATATTACTTTCTCTGAAAAGATGAGTATATAAAACCCCATTAAAGTGAGATTGAAGGGATCTAATTTCATTAAATACAAACCTTAGCTTCCACCGAATAGCCTCCTTACGTGGCACCCACGCTAATGCCACCACCGAATCACTCTCCACAATAAGCTTAGACGATAAAGCCCAGATTGAATCTGCAAACAGATTTAATGCCTTGCGAATTGCCATCAACTCCGCCACATTTGTCTTTCACAAATAAATTTCCTCCATAATGCATCTTGCTCTGTACCAAATCTCCACCACCATTTGCACAACAAAGCTTCATTTTTTTCCGTCAAAGAGCCAATACCCAAACCACCCCATTTATTCCCTTTGATTCCATTTTTCCATTCTACCAAATGAATCTTTCTCCTCTCATTTGAACCACCCCATAAGATTCTTCTCCAAATTGCCTCAATTTTCTTTCTGACCCCCTAGGCATCCTAAATAATGATAAATAGTATGCAGGACGATTCACCAAAACCGATTTAATCAATGTGACACTGCCCCCCGGCCCTGGACAGATACTTTCCTTTCCATGCTGCTAATCTAGCTACTTCTTACCTTTTCAGCGAAGGATCCCAAGAATTCATAGACCTTGGATTCGCACCTAGAGGTAAACCTAAATATGTAGTTTGTGAGGAATTGAACCTACTTTGCACCACAGCTTGGTTGCATACTCTGCCACCTTCTCAACCTCCACCCCAATCCCAATAATCGTACTTTTATGAAAATTAATCTTCAAACCAGACACAAACTGATAGCATTTCAAAATTCTCATAACCGCCAACACTTCCTCAATATTTATCATGGGAAAATTAGGAAAAAATCCATTTTATGAAACTTATGCATGTATAAGTCTATGGAAAAAACTTATGGGCCATAAGTCCCTTTTAAGTGAAACAATTGTGTATTTGTCTAAGTCTTAAGTGTATAAAGTCAAATATACCCTTAAGTTGTTATTTTTTGTTTTCAAACTTTAAAATAGCATAACTTTCAATCTATCCATCAGTTTTTGATAAAATTTATAATTTTAGAATCTATTCACTGAGACCTTTAAAATAAGATCCATGATGAATATGAAATTATGCAAAAATAAAAATAAAAAATAAAAAATAAAAATAAAACAGTTACATTGACTGACTACATAAAGCACAATTCCATTCAACTAATAAAAAAAAAATTAGATTTTTGAATATTTGCATAATCTAACTTCAATATTCTATGAAAACTATTAAATCTAAGTGTTTGTACCTCAATTTAATTTATTAAAACAATTAAATTTAATTGATTATGACTAATTTTAACCATTTGATGTAAATTTTGTTAAATAGTTACATGTTACTGTTTTAAAAAATACGATTGTATCTAGAATATTTATATAATGTAACTATAATATTCCATAAAAACAATTCAATCCAAGTGTTTGTGATTAAATTCAACTTATTAAAGTGTTAAATTTAAGTGATTGAAACTAAATTTAATTTATTGAAGTGAAATTTGTGAAACAGTTGCATGTAAGTTTTTGTGATTAAATTTTCAATGTTTTGTATAATATGACAAAATTTTCTTATGAAAATAAATGAATCGAAGTATTTGTGATTAAACCTAACTTATTAAAGCAATTTGTAACTACATTTAACTTATTAAAATGGTTTGATGTGGGTTTTCTAAAATAGTTACATGTTACTGTTTTAAAATTACACGTAACTTGATGTTAGTTCTATTAGAAATTGTAAAAGTTATAAAAGTAGATAAATTTTTAGACACTTAAGAATCTACCATAATCAGTTTCTACATCTTCTAGCTCCATAGTAAAGATATTGCCATCCCCTCAAGTTGCTAACAGGTTGGGATAGGTAACTTATAGCATATTGGTTGTATAAGTTTCATGGTCTTGCTCAGCAAATACCTCTAAAGTAGGAAGATCAGTGGTTCTCCATCTTATCTTAACCCTCAACTGCCATTAATGTTTTCCAAAATTGTCATTACGTGCTCAAATCATGTACCTCAAGATTCAAGTGTTCAAAAATTTGGTTTAGATTTGGAGCTTTTAATAATGACGACAAGCCACCACGCTATCAAACCTGATGATTGAGCACCTCCTTTGTCAAGAAAAATGGAGGTTTCTTCTCTGCACACCACTTGCTTTGTTGAAAAAAAAAAAAAAAAAAAAAATTTGAGTGATGACTCCATCTCTTGAGTAGTAGATTTTCAGATCTGATCGACTTCACACAGTAAAAAAATGGGGGTTTCTTAAGTGAGCAACTACATCATCGACCACCATGGTTTTTGGCATCACAAGTTTTGATGGAATGAAAAAGAAAAAAAAAAAAAAAAACATGTCGACAGAAAGAGAGAGAAAGGGAGAGGCTAGGGAGAGGGAGAGGGAGAGGGATAAAGAGAGGGAATGATATTTTTACTAAGAGTGTGAATACAGTACATAGGAGGGTATTTTGGTCCTAAGGATTGCTTAGTGGACCTAGGGCTGCATAAGAATTTCTAAGGGACTAATGCCCATATAAGTCCTAAAATTTAGACTTGTGGTTAAAGCCCCCAATTATCATTGCAAAAAATCATTGTATCATCAACGAACTAAAGTTGAAATAGACCAAAAAAAAAAAAAAAAAAACAATCATCCCCTAGTTAAATGCCTTTGATCAACCCCACCTCTCTAGCTTTCGCCAACATCCCACTTAACCCTTCCGCCACTATAAGAAACAACAATGGGGATAACAGATGCCTTTGCCTTAATCCCTTCTCAAGCTTGCAAAGGAGCCATTAATAAGGACAAAAGCAAATGCCGACAACACACATTCTCTAATCCACTTTCTCCATTGTATACCAAATCCATTCTACCCATCATATAGTCTGGGAAATCCCCAATCCACACAATTATATGCTTTTCAAAATCTAACTTAAAAATCAAGCCACGAACCTTCTTTTTCTTCTTCTGCTTCTTCTTCTTCTTCTTAACGATTTGTCTTTTGTTTGATGTTAGGGTTCTTTAATTCCTTTTTTGTTTGCTTCAGAGGTATAGTCTTCCTCTCATCATTTTCTTCTTCTCACATGCTTCTCTTTTGTTTGATTTTAGGGTTTTTTTATTCTTATAGATTTCTATTTTGTTTGGTTTTAGTGTTGTTGGATTCTTTTTTGTTTGCTGCCCAAGTATGGTCTCTCTTTTCTTCTTTTTATTCTTATTCTTATGTATGAAAATAAAGCTTATTTATTTTTATTTTTTTTGTGTTAAGTTTCCAACCTAAAAGCCTAAGCTTATAAGTGAAGGGCCCGAATAGGTATATGAAGACATGTTAAACTCGATATGTAATCGATGTGGGATGTGGTATATTTCCAACACTCCCCCTCACGTGCAGGCCTAATAAGATTCAAATGGCCTGTCACATGGACAATAAAGACGGGCTCAATAGGCCCAAGAATGACACGCTTTGATACCTATGTTAAGTTTCCAACTTAAAAACTTAAGCTTATAAGTGGAGGGTCCAAACAGGTATATGAAGACATGTTAAACTCGATATGTAATCGATGTGGGATGTGGTATATTTCCAAAATTTTGGACCTCACTTCTGTAATTAGAGCCCTAGCCAGATTGTTGTGGATGCAATTGGTGCACATAAACAAAAAGATCTGCGGTAAGGATGACCATCTCAACATCTCGATCCACTGGTACTATTTCTTTGATTTGTATAATTTTTCCCCTTCCATTTATGTTGCTTGTTTTGGAGATCTAGGGGTTTCATGGTATTTATTTTGATTTTTTTGATTTATTCTCTCTCTCACATCTCACTTAGCCGAAGCATATAAGAAACACAAGTAAAGGCATCTCTTTGGCTTCTTAATGTCTCTACTATTCTCAAGCTTTAGATTTTCTCTATCTAATTTTTCTGCGGTTCAATTCTTCTTTACCTTCCCCTTCTTCTCTTTTGATATATGTAAAATCTCTTAGTTCTCTACCATTATCATTGTCCTTTGTTCAGGTGCTTGATGCTAGTGGGGGTTGTACAAGTTTTTGGAGGAGTAGTTGGTTGTCCTTCTCGCTGGTGTTGTGCTCTCTTGTCAGTGAGTATATCTCATTTTGGTTTTTTGAGATTATCTTTTTCTCTTTCTTTTCTGTGTTTGGTTCCTATGAAAATGGAAAGGAAATTGCATGTTTTGTTTTTCTTTTTTTGTTTATTTTTTAGTTCTACTTCTCACATACTTCTCTTTTGTTTGATTTTAGGGTTTTTTATTCTTACAGATTTCTATTTTGTTTGATTTTAGTGTTGTTAGATTCTTTTTTTGTTTGCTGTCGAAGTATGGTATCTCTTCTTCTTCTTCTTCTGTATAAAAATGAAGCTTTTTTTTTTTGTTTTTTTTGGGACCTCACTTCTGAAATTAGAGCCCTAACCAAATTGGTGTGGATGCATTTGGTGCGCACAAACAAAAAGATCTCTAGTGAGGATGACTATCTCAACATCTTGTTCTTCTAGTACTATTTCTTCGATTTGTATAATTTTTCCCCTTCCATTTATGTTGCTTGTTTTGGAGATCTAGGGGTTTTATGGTATTTATTTTGACTTTTTTGATTTATTTTCTCTCTCATATCTCACTTAGCCGAAGCACATAGGAAACACAGGTAAGGGCATCTCTCTGGCTTCTCAATGTCTCTACTATTCTCAAGCTTTAGATTTTCTCTATCTAATTTTTCTACAGTTCAATCCTTCTTTACTTTCCCCTTCTTCTCTTTTGATATATGTAAAATCTCTTATTTCTCTACCATTATCATTGTCCTCTGTTCAGGTGCTCGATGCTAGTGGGGGTTTGTACAAGTTTTTGGAGGAGTAGTTGGTTATCCTTCTTGCTGGTGTTGTGCTCTCTTTTCGATGAGTATATCTCAAGTTGTTTGTCTAAGATTATCTTTTTCTCTTTCTTTTCTGTGTTTGGTTCCTATGAAAATGGAAAAGAAATTGCATGTTTGGTTTTTCTTTTTCTTTTTTTAGTTCTTCTTCTCACATACTTCTCTTTTGTTTGATTTTAGGGTTTTTTATTCTTACAGATTTCTATTTTGTTTGATTTTAGTGTTGTTGGATTCTTTTTTGTTTGCTGCCCAAGTATATATGGTCTCTCTTTTCTTCTTCTTCTTATGTATAAAAATGAAGCTTAAATTTTTTTTTTTTTTTTTTTGGACCTCACTTTTGCAATTAGAGCCCTAGCCAGATTAGTGTGGATGCATTTAGTGCACACAAACAAAAAGATCTGCAGTGAGGACAACCATCTCAACATCTTGATCCGCTGGTACTATTTCTTCGATTTGTATAATTTTTCCCCTTCCATTTATGTTGCTTGTTTTGGAGATCTAGGAGTTTCATGGTATTTATTTTTAGTTTTTGATTTATTCTCTCTCTCACATCTCACTTAACCGAAGCACATAGGAAACACGAGTAAGGGCATCTCTCTGGCTTCTCAATGTCTCTACTATTCTCAAGCTTTAGATTTTCCCTATCTAATTTTTCTGCAATTCAATCCTTCTTTTCCTTCCTCTTCTTCTCTTTTGATATATGTAAAATCTCTTATTTATCTACCATTATAATTGTTCTCTATTTAGGTGCTCGATGCTGGTGGGGGTTTGTACAAGTTTTTGGAGGAGTAGCTGGTTGTCCTTCTCGCTGGTGTTGTGCTCTCTTGTCGGTGAGTATATCTCATTTTTTTTTTTGGGGGATTATCTTTTTCTCTTTCTTTTTTATGTTTGGTTCCTAAGAAAATGGAAAGGAAATTGCATGTTTGGTTTTTGTTTTTTTTGTTTTTATTATGGAGCAAAAAGAAATTAAAAAAAAAAAAAAACAAAAACAAAAACATTCATCTTTCTGTTCCTATATTGTAAGTTGTTGCTTTGATATGGATTTTGTAGGCTATTGATGATGTTGGCTTGTAGAAGTTGGTGATGGAAGGTTATTTTTAGATTTCTTCTGTTAGAACGTGATTTTTCAAGAAGTTTATTTTCCATGTTTTTTAATTTTATTTTTAGGTATATGATGAGTGAAGATAGAGAGCCAAGAACTTCACCCTTATCTGATGTCTGAAAAGGGAGAGAAGCCATAGATCTTAAGGAAGATAGAGTTAATAGTTATGGTGTTGCCGACGGTGAGTTCCCTTTGGCCCTCAATCTTTCTATATTTCCTTTTATTTTAGTTTGCATATCCAATGTTTGATGGAGTGTTTGATATAAAAAATTAAAGCTTAATAAATTTTTTGGGAGCTTGATTGATTTTTTTTTGGGGAGAGGGGAGGGGGGGTGGGGGGGGGTTTAATAATTGTTAATTTAGTGCGTTTCATTTTCATTTCTCATTTAATTGCATTATTTTGTTAATTTACCAATTGGTCATTTTGGGGGTTTTGTAGTGTATGATAATGGAGGCTAGGGTTTAATCTAAAAACTAAAGTTTGATTTATTACTAGTAGCCATTCGTTTCAATTACAAGAGCTAAACATTCTTTTAATAGCTACCAAATCTGGCCTCAACAAGGTTCAGTTTTGGGTCAACAGTAACTGTTTGTTAATTCAGTTGGATGAATTACTTGAATTTTTGTTCTTGACACCAATTAGTTGGTTCTAGATGAGTGTGAAGTGAAACTTTTTAAATCTTAGCAATCCAAAGATAACTTGCAATGTTTGGATAGGATTAAATATTAAGAGGAAGGAGCACAATCCAGGTGCATAAGCAAAACATGCAAAAAGGCACACAAAATCAAGGGCCTATGCGACAGATACCCATTAGGGTAGCACAGATTAGCACAAGGTTGGCTTTGAGAGTTTATTTATTTATATATGTATTTAAATTTAATGCATTTTAACATCATTATCTCATCTATTCTCAAGGTTGGGTTCATGCAGACCACTAACATTTAATTGTAGAGCTATTTATGAAGGTAAGCAATGCTAAATCCTCAAAAAAGCATTTATATTTTAGCATTAATACTTAGGTTTGGATTCCAAGCAATTTTTATGTGATTTAAATAAATTTATACATCTCACTTAATAGGAAGAACAATGCGTCATAAATAAACGATGTTTAAGCCAATAGCCCCTAGGCCTAATGGCATGTCCCGCTCTAAAAAGGTCATGGGATTTACGGAGGTCTTGGTTTCAGTAAGAAGAAGACCATTCCTATTTCTTTTTTGCTTTCTCTCCTCTTCCTCTTCATATTCTTCTTACTTCCCAATTATCAGCGGAATTATGAAAGGGCAATTTATACAAAGACCGCCACATGGGGCATGTACTGTATACCCAATTGCTCTTAATCTTTCTCCTAAAAGGGAACTTTCGTGCTAAGTACGATTATGATATTTGACCTTTTATCTGATATGCTATAATTTCTGGCTAATTCCTACTTGAAGAAATTTAAAATATTTTTATCTAATTTGCACTTTTCCAGATACATGAGTAAGCTTGGAAATTCTCATATCAAACAGGCCCTAAATTGATGTTCAGCCTAAACTATATAGCTGGATGACATTTTTTTTTCCTTTGTATGTAGGTAATTTTGTTCATTAGTAAATATACATCCTTGAAAACTAACATATTTCCTTTCCTATCAAAGAATAAAATGTAATTTTGAATATTTGCTTGCCTAATTACAAGATTATTAGTTTCATTTCATTCTTAGCATACTCAGTTTTCCAATTACAAGTTATTATATAGCTCTACCCTTGAGCACTATAATATAGCATCATATAGACATCATATAGACAGCACTTAATGTGAACCCTTGTGTTATCCTCTTGGAGGTGGGTTCAAATCCTCTATTTCCGCACAAAGACTCCTGCGGAAGTGGTTGGTAATTATGGAAGATGTTAAATGGACATGAGTCGCATTGCAGTCATGACATTACATGTACGTTAATTGTATTTTAAGCATGATTTAATTTGGTTATATATTATCATGTTTAGGTTACGTTCATATGAAAATTATATCTAGCTACTAAGTTTTATACTCACTGCTATATTTTATAAACCCTTTTAAGATGATTTCATAGTTGGGGAGACCTCGCCTTGAGATGTTTTGTTTATGACTGGACTTAGCTAATTGGTTAGATCATTTTGAAACATTAGTATGATCTTGAAGAATTTTAATATCATGGTTATGTATTAACTAAATACTTTTGTATTCGGCCAATGGGCATTGGACACATACTAATTTATGGTTTGTAATATTTATTTACTGTAGGTCTCCTTATATGGTTTATTTAACATGTGATGATACCAATGATGGATGACATGGGGTTTTTATGATTATTTTATACAAGCTTTATCATGGTATGTCCCATTTACGAATGGGTCATGCTGAAATTTTTATTGAAATAATGATTTTCTAACACGTGTCATCCACGTGTTTTCTAAATGATTTTCTTTAATTAAACTGGATTTATTATAATTGATCACAGCTTTTATATTTGGATCGTGATATTTCTCTTGCTGTTTTACCATACAAAGAAGTGTCTAAGGTCTATGGTGGTTGCCTTCCTTACTACATTCCCAAGTTCAGAACTTGACCATTGATCCACAATTATTTTTCCATTTTGCTCTCTTATAGGAAGGGCCTGTGGTTTATTGCTTTTTAAATGGAAAGAAATATCTGGTCTATGTCTGGGTAGATATGAAAGACGGTCAACCAAATATACATTTTGAGATCTTAGGGTCAACAATGCCTACACACACACATATATGTATGTCTACATTAAATCTATCTACACACATATTCATGTGACCAAAAAATAATTAGGATAAAAAAAGGTTGATTCACAATGAGACAAGCAGTTAAGTTTCAATGGTTTCTAACCTGAAATGTATTGTTGTGGTTCGACTTCAACCAATTAACATTATCGATTTTAAGATTTTATACTAATAAGCGAAATAGGTGATAGATAGTGAAAGTGCATTGGGTTTGTACTCCCAGCTTTATGGGTGCTGTGATTGGAGAAAGATATGATTCCAATTTTCCAATTTGAGAATTCAGAGTGGAGGGTTCCCTTGTTTAGGAATATATGGTTATTGATAGTTGCACCAATCTGTTTGTGAAGAGTTTTCTCAACGTCTACTTGTTTTGAGATTGTTTAAAGAATCTGATACATTAGATGGTGTCTATCTACTAAGTCTATTTTGTGGAACCCATGATGTGGGCAGTCCTAATCCATTATTTGTCGTTTGAGTTTTGTTTGCTGTTGTTAGACAAACAGTCACTAACCTCCCCTTAGTAAGGGTTAGGACACTTAGAGTTAGAGGTTATGGAACATCAAACAAACCTTGATCCTGATAGTCTAATCGGCTAATTGTTATACTATAATAGTGTCAATTTAGACAACTTCATAGTAATTGGTTAACAAAGAACATGGTTTTTTTTCCTGATAAAAAACATTTAAAAAAAATATTACGGCAAAATATTAAAAATAACCATTGCCTTGTAATAGTGGTGGTATCTCTCCTCTCGAATGGGTGAGAAAGTTCAAATTTCTAAGAGAAAAATGGGTTGAGGAAATTTATCCTATGTGTGGATACGAACATTCATTCAAAAAATAAATAAATAAATAAATAAATAAATAAATAATAAAGCTCTCTACAAATTTAAATTATGAAAAATGTCGACCCCAGTTTAACCTACCCTAGATGATATTGGTGTAACAAATTGAATAAGTATCTACCCCAATTTGATTTGCTCCAGATGAATCATAAAATTTAAAATCATTATCAATGTAATGTTTGCCCATCTTTTGGGTTTTGAGCTTCTGATTGTTGAATATCTCATGGAATAGGTCAATTTTTTTTGTTACACACACATATGCGCACACAAACACATACATATTTCTATGGTCGGTGCGATTAGTGTATTTATGTATGTGTATTCCAATGGTTGTTATGTATTTAATTCTGGTGAGATGATGGCTGGGTTCGGGGTCAGATGGAGGTTTTAAGTAAAGGGGATGAGATGGTGGTTTTCTATTATAGGTGAGATGGTGATTTGGTCATTTTTGGTGGTATTCAGGATTCAAAACAAAAGAACTATAAACACAAGAAAGAAACGCTGACTGCATCAGCACTTAGCAGTCACAAGACCCCAAGTCTTGAGGGGGCAGTTGGAAGATTGTGGCATGGGTCAAATTTCCATTCTCACCATAAAGTCAATCGTGTATTAATTTGTTTTTCTTTTTAAAATTCTTTTAGCTTTGACACTTTTTTTTTTTTGGTACTGGGAAAATGCAGGAAGAGAGTAAAATTTTGAATCTTTATGTTTTCATGTTGTTTGGGTTTCTTAGACTTTTGTCGACTTAATTTTGGTTGATCTTTGGTGTAGAACAAAAGTCATGGCAAAAAGAGGTAATCTCTCTATTGGATCGTCTAGGTTCAAGAAAAGCCCATGTTTTTGTGCATTCAATGGGTGAGTCCAATGACCCTAAATTTTATTTTTCTTATAGAAAATATAGTATTGACTATTTAACATTAATCTTCAATTTTTTTCCCCTTTTGAATTTTCTTTTCTATTTGCTAAGGATCGTAATTATAGTTGGATGTTTGGCAACTTCTTGAGAAAAAATGTTATATTTTTGAACTATTTGATCAATGAGAAAATTAGGGAAAACAAGAAATTAAAATTTGGTTTGTTTTGGTTTTTTATTTTCTCTTTCATTAAGCTAGGTTGCTGTATTAGACATTTCTATCGATGAATGATGTGATGGCCTAGAATGTTGTTGTGGAAGTTCAACACTTGATATATGAGGTTGTTGGAGTTATATTGTCGTTAAGGAATGATTTAATGAGCTATTATAACTTGTTTTTGAGTATTTTGGAAGTTATTGTCGATAAGAATGGATAAGATATCAAATGTTACAAAAAGTTGGGAGTTTAGTTGACTACATGCATGATGTAGTCAACTATACCACACATATAGTTGACTACACATTCCAAAAAGGGTTTCTAATATGTTTAGTCAACTACACCATTGATGTAGTCGACTAAGCCTTGAGAAAATGGCCTGAAACGAGATTTTTTATGCGTTGAAATGACCCTTTTGCCCTTCCTTCTATATAAACCCTCAACCCTCGAAATTTCTAGACTCTCCCCCATTTTTCAGCGAAGAGGGAGGGAAAAAGAGAGGGAGAGAGAGAAAGAGAGAAGCTTAGGGAGAAAGAGGAGGCCGCGGACGAAGCACGAGACCTCGTAGAGATCTAATCTTGTGATTTCTACTCCGAGCTACGTGTGTGCACCCGTGGGTTTGCAATTCTAGCTTCTATTTGAGAGGTAGGTGCTTTTTTCATTGTTGTGGACCATTGTATGCATGATTTTAAGATATTATCATAAGGATTACATGTTTACATGATATAGTACAGGTTTTACATGGGTATGGGTGTGATTTTATTAAAATTTGCATACATTTGAGAACTTAAGGTTTTTTATTACACCCTATTTTGTTATATGCATGTTGAATTTAAAATCCTTACATGATTTTGAATAAAATGGGTTGAATTTGGAAACCTAATTGGTTAAATCCTTGAGATTAAACATTGGGAGTTCACTTTTATACAAGTGTTGAAAACCCATATCTTTACCATTAAAGATGAAATGGTTTTGGGAGATTTACATGCAAATGGATGTGATGATAAGAGGTACTTTCCGGTCTCAACGGCTGTAGCGTTCTTGAAATGAGGTTAATTTCTAGATCCAAGTAGGATCCATAGTGTTTCCTCATGATTAGGTTACTTTCTGGACCTATGTAGGGATCCATAGGGTTTCCTCTTATTTTCGCATGCGAAGACCCTACATGACCTGGGGAGGATTATTCAATTTATAAGATTGATGTCATGGATTGCTAGAAATGGCGGATGATGGTATGAATTATTTACATGGTCTCTTGTATTTAATTTAAATTTATGAAATGCAACCCCCTTTCTATATCACTTCATTTCAATACTCAAAAATGGTTTTAAAACCTTGATATACAATTTTAAAAAATGTAACCTACTGAGTTTACACTCATACCTATTTTTAAAACATTTTCGTAGATTAGGGGTGCTCACGGGTCGGTTTGGGTTGGATTTGGGACTCAACCACCATCTACCCACAGACTATCGAATTAATAGAATTTCATCCATTTCTACTCACACAAGCGGGTGGTTTCGACCCACGCAAGACATTGAATTGATAGGTGAGATGTGGGTGGGTTTACAAGTTGGGATTTTAGTTGGACCCTGCTGGTTTTTTTAATGTTGTTTTTCCTTAATCTGGCCATACCATTTGTATCTTAAAAGCACAAACAAAAAAAGAAGACAAGAAGATAAATATTTCAAGACATATGTTGATTATATATATATATATATAGAAAGAGGGAGAAAAAGCACAAACATTAAAATAAAAATTATAAAACATATATTGATTCCTAAAAAAGAAATAAAAATCAAGGATTTTAAGTTTTAGAATTCTCTTGGAGAAGACTCTGACGGAGGATCTCAGGACTTGGTCATCAACCTTGTTCAAGCATGAGAATAAAAGATGGAAAGAGGATCTATGTGATAACGTGATGCCGATAACTTGGCAAAGAATCACTGTGAGAGAGAGATTAAGCAAGCAGTGATGAGTGAGAACGAGATCCACAATCCCTGTGAGGTAATGACGAAGTAGCAAGCAAATCTGTAATTCAATGGAACGTTTAAACTTTAGAGTAAGAGACAGAGAGTTTGAAAGAGTTAGAGAGACTGAGAAAGAGAGGTTGAGAGAAATGAAGAAATATGAGTAACTATGTGAAGGTTTGGTAACTTATCTAAACCATTGATTTTTTATAATCAATGGTCATGTTTTTTTTCTCATTTTTTTATATTTATAAATAACTAAAATAAAGGCATAAAATGATGAATTGATAAAGTAAGAGGTAAGGTTCATCCTTTACTACCACGTGTCCAATGTAATCTGAAGCACCAATGAGACCACCACATGTATAATCTAATCAAGTATGAAAACATATGCGGGCAGATGGGTTAAGATCGGTTTTTTCTCTTTCAGAACCACCAACCACCCATGAAACAGCATAAAAATAAAATTTTAAACCACTATCCGCCCACCCTATCAGTTGAATCTGCCCATATGCCTTCGAGTATGGTCGGATTGGAAGGTTTTGTAGACACCCCATTTTCATCCCTAAGAGTTCGTGAACTCATTTCATGAGTTCTTGAAGCATGTAGGAGTCTTTAAGCCTTAAAGGATATTTTTGCCCTTTTAAGCTTATAAGAATAGTTCATTAGTACATGCATGTTTTTGTCTCATTTTTGCATTCCATCACTTGCATTTAGTTTCCAGGTGCATTTAGGATATGTGTGTTAAATTTGGTTCAATTCTAGATAGATTTGGATAGTTAATTAAAACTTTTGCAACTTAAAGGGCAATTTTGTCTTTTAACTCATATATTTTTCAATTGACTTTGAAACTTGTTCCGAATTGTTCCATTGGTCTTAAAATGATGAAATGAGTCTAATTGAAGTGCCAATTTAATTATTGAATAGGTTATGGATTGATTCACCATATTATTCTATGGCTAATTGACCTTTTTTCGGTTAACTGTCTTGTTAAAACCCAGCCACTTGACCGTGGTCAAGGATTTTTGGTCCAAGAATATTCTAAACTTATTCTACATTGAATCTTTTGAAATTTTGGCTTTTGAATCACTCAAATCGGAGTTAAATTGACAAATTAAGATTTGGTCATTTTAAGATAAGAGTCCGAATTAAGCAAGAAATCCCAAAATATGAGGAAACCTGAGCTTGCTCTCGGGTGACCAGTTGGCACAACCAGTCCAACCGGTTCACCCAATCGGTCTCTTGAGTACTCCGTGTTTATTTGTCCTATTTTGTAGTTTTGACGGTTTTTTACTCTTTTACTCTGAATTCCTTCTTCCAAAAGTGTTTTAAACATATTAGGAAGTGATTTTAAGTTTTCCAACATTTAAGGGGAGTTAATAATAGCCTTAGATCAGTTTTATGGTGAATTAATCTCAACCATTGGTTTATATGGTTAGTTGGCTATAAATGAAGGCTCATTCGTTAGCATTAAGGACTTTTGACACTTCATATTCATAAGAGAGAGAGGGAGAACGAATTTTCAAACATCCACACCACTTAGAGAGAGCATTCTACTGTAATTTTAAAGAGGAACTAGAAGGCAATCTGTGAACCCCGGAAATTGGGCCCACGAGGGATTGACGAAAAGGTAATGGGGGTTTTGAAAAGAAAAAGGAGTCGCCACCTCATTTTTTAAAGGAAACAAGGAAAACCCTAAAAACAGTTTGTTTTAGGAAAACAATTTGAATGACTCCATGTTTAAAAAGGAAGGGCAAAAACCAATCTTTTGGAAACCAAAGAAATCTGGGATTCAGAGGCTAAGTTATGACATGGGAAGGTTCTAGGCAAAGCCTATAGGCACCCATGTCACTCTTTCGGTCTCTCAGTTCATTTGGGCTAAATCAAGATCTTTTCCATACAAAAATCAGCAAGTATATCATCACAAGATAGCATGCATATCATATATTTCATTCATCCATCCATGCATAACAAACACATAAAAACAGAAAATAAAGAAAAAACAAAACAAAACAAAAAGAAGCCTAGGATGCTTGGATCCTAGAACGGACTTGAGCCTCACGAAGAGCCCCTACGTACCATGCAACGAAATACATGGATCAAAGTCCACGTAGTTCGATTAGAACAAGGGTTAAGACTTAATATAAACCTATGGTTAAAACCCTAGGTTTCCTTATTTGAAAAAGAGTTGAATATGATAGATAAACCAAGTTTGATTTTAAAAAGAAATCCACAAGATGGAAACCTTGATAAAAACAGAATTTTGTTGGTTAAGGAAACCCTAGATTTAAACCATAGACTTGTATTAAATATTAACCCTAGAGAGGGAGAAGGGAAAGAGTTAAGGGAGAAAGGTGAATTGGGGCACCTTCATACCCACTTACCTGAGCGCAATAACTCCAAGCATTAGCCATTTCAAGCATTGGCAGCCCTATTTGCCATAGGACAAATACCACACCTATTTACACCCTTACGCGTGCTCAAAACCATGCAAAAATACTAACATGCAAATCTGGACAGAATAGTATTATGGCCTAAAATCATCTACTAAGCATGCTAACAGCAAAAACAGCAAACTTTCATAAGCCCTAACACAATCCTAGAACCATATCATGCATATAAACCCTAAAACATACTAACATGCATGCAAAAATATCATATTTACTCCATATGTGAAACATATACAGCAAACATGAAGAAAAACCAATGAAAAGACCTACTTTAACATGCTGTATAAAAACTAACACAAAACAAGGACTCTAAAACCCTAAACTCACAAATATGCTTAAAAACATACAAAACCAACTTCACACATACTAAAATAAACCTAAACAGAACCTAAATCATGCATATTAACTAACTAAAACAAATAAAACATGACAAAAAACCTAACTCTAACATGCAATATCACTATCTTAGAACAAGGACAACAGAAACACAAGAATCATAACCATGCATTGGAACCTATGAACTAACTCTAAAGCATGCCAAACTCATCATGAACATCATCAATATCACATGTATTAACCAATAGAAACCTCAATTCATGGTAGAAATTACAAGCATTACATGCAATAGAGCTATCGTACATGATACCTTTGTTTAAGCTTGAACAGAAAAGAAGAATACCTTAGGAAGAGCCTTCCTTGTTGCTGTATGAGCTCCCTCTTGCTCTTGTGGATGTCTTCAATCAATGTTTTTCAAGGCTACAGCAAGAACTCCAGCTCTCCTTCAAGTCTCTCTCTCTTATTCTCTCTCAAACACTCAAGTTTTAATGCATAAAGTGGCTCCTCTTGTGCTGAAGCATAGGGGGTATTTATAGAGTTTCATTAGGATTAATCAATGGCTAGGATTAAAACCCTAAAAATTAATCCAAGGGCTATTAGAGACCCCCTTGGGGCTTAAGTAACTCAGAAGTTACCAAAAATTAGAAGGAAACTCGTCCAAAAGAGCCCAAATACGTCAAAATAGGCAAGAGTCCGCTTCAGCAAGGAGTTAGAGTGAAAATAGGAAAGTGGTCTCGGGTGACCACCAGGGCCTGGGCGGCTAGCCACCTGGGCCCAGGCGGCTAGCCGCCTGGGGCTGGGTGGTCACCCGAGCCCATTCCGGATTTTTGCCTATTTTTGACTCCTAATGCTTCTAAAAGTGTTTCAAGGGGCAAATTAACTCCGATTTTGATGAAACAAAAGCCAAAACGACCGTGTTTCGATGAGGAATATGTTTTTGAACATTTTAGGGTGAAAACCACTAACCATGGGGGCATGGTTAGGTTTGAATAAGGCGGTTAACCACTATGCTCTACCTTTGCTAAGCATAGGCATGCACATAGGGTTAAACCAAACATTTTCCATATCAAAATTGAACTTCATAAAACACTTTTGGGAGTAAAATGATGACTAATGAAAGTCAATTTGAAAAGATTTGGTTGGTAATTGTGAGTCAATTAGAGCTAACCCAAAGAAGGGTCAATTAACCAATCTTGAACTGTATCGAGCCATTTTAATCCCAAGCCATTGATTTATCAAATTGAACCTAGAAATACCTCCTATGCATCCATATGAACTCCAATTGACAATTTGGAGATCATTTCAAGGTCAAATGAAAAGTTTGGGACTTAAAAGACAATTATGCCCCTCAAGTCACAAAAGCTCTTATTATCCCTCAAGATCAATTCCAATTTGAACCAAAATTCACACCCATTGTCCTTGTGACTCTAGAAACCTAATGCAAGTGACTAGACTCAAAAACAAAACAAAAAACATGCATGAAATGATGAGCCCTAGTAAGGTGGTGCAAAAATGGGGTGTGACAGAAGCCCCTCATTGGCGAACAAGTTACATTTGTGAACCAATGATAAAGAACAACCCATTTTTGACAAAAAGCCTGGAGAAATCACACGCTGATACCAACAAGGATAGGAGGTTGAAAAACCTGAGACTGAGATAAGGAAGTGTACTCAAGTCATGAGTATACTTAAACCACTGGGGGTTGAGAATTGATGAGAGAAGCATATTCAAACCACTACGAATGAACATACTTTTGAAATGGAGAAATATATTCTAGTCACGAATATATTTAACCAAGTGATTGAGAATGAAATCTGAGAAGTATACTCAAGTGATGAGTACACTTTTGAAATGGAGAAATATATTTAGGTCACAAATATATTTAACCAAGTAGTGAAAAGAGACTGAGAAGTGTACTCAAGTGATGAGTACGCTTTTGAAATGGAGAAATATATTCAGTTCACGAATATATTTAACCAAGTAAGTGACAAGTATGTTCAAGTGATGAACATACCATTGAAATGGAGAAATATATCCAAGCGATGGATATATTTAACCAAGTGATTGAAATAAACTGAGAAGTATACTTAAGTGATGAGTACACTTTTGAAATGGAGAAATATATTCAGTTCACGAATATATTTAACCAAGTAGTGAAAAGAGACTGAGAAGTATACTCAAGTGATGAGTACACTTTTGAAATGGAGAAATATATTCAGGTCACGAATATATTTAACCAAGTGATTGAAATAAACTGAGAAGTATACTCAAGTGATGAGTACACTTTTGAAATGGAGAAATATATTCAGTTCACGAATATATTTAACCAAGTAGATGACAAGTATGCTCAAGTGATGAACACACCATTGAAATGGAGAAATATATCCAAGTGATGGATATATTTAACCAAGTAATTGACAAATGATCTGAGAAGTGTACTCAAGTGATGAGTACACCATTGAAATGGAGAAATATATTCAAGTGATGAATATATTTAATCAAGTAAGTGACAAGTATGTTCAAGTGATGAACATACCATTGAAATGGAGAAATATATCCAAGCGATGGACATATTTAACCAAGTGATTGACAAATGATCTGAGAGGTATACTCAAGTGATGAGCATACCTTTGAAATGGAGAAATATATTCTAGTCACGAATATATTTAACCAAGTAAGTGACAAGTATGTTCAAGTGATGAACATACCATTGAAATGGAGAAATATATCCAAGCGATGGATATATTTAACCAAGTAAGTGACAAGTATGTTCAAGTGATGAACATACCATTGAAATGGAGAAATATATCCAAGCGATGGATATACTTAACCAAGTAAGATAGATAATGAGGATTTGGAACTGAGAAGCATATTCAAAGGGTGAATACACTTTTGAAATGGAAGAACATATTCAAGTGATGAATATATTCAACCAAGTGGGATGAAAAATCAAAATTTGAAATGAGAAGCATATTCAAAGGGTGAATACACTTTTGAAATGGAAGAATTTATTCAAGTGATGAATATATTCAACCAAGTGGGATGAAAAATCAAGATTTGAAATGAGGATATATGATCAATTTATCAAGATTGAACAAGCATGGTGCAAGAGGAAAGTGACTTAACACATTGTCACTTGAGTTGGCATGGCACAGGGGAAATATATTCAACCCTTTTGAACATAAAATCAATTCAAAGAATTGATTTCAAGGTGAAATTTGATTGATTTTACGCTCAAAAAGTGTTGAATATCTCATTTGGAAGGAGGTTTGATCATGCGTCAAGGCGAGACAAAGCGAGAGAGAAAGCCAAAACAAGGTGGCTTGGGTGACCACTAGACCTTAGGAGGCTAGCCGCCCAAGCCCTGATGGCTAGCCGCCCAAGGCTTGGGTGGTCACCCGAGCCTAATGCTGAAAAATTCTGGGTTTTTAAATACCCAAGTGCACTATTCATACCCCTTGTTCAAAGAACCCGAAAATTGGAGTTTCTCTCTCTAGAAAGCTTACCCCATTTTGCAAAATCACTCCAACACCCAAAGGCATTCAAATCCACACTTCAAGAGGGATTCATACACATGAAATAGCATCATTAGCACCCAATTTCACATCAAAAACAAGAAATTTGCAGCACTTTGCAAATCAAAAACCCATTAAACCCATTTTTGCTCAACACAAGCTAGTTCATCCACCATGGATTCAAATGAAGACTCCACTTCAAAGTATCCATTCTTTGACTCAAAGAGTAGATACAAGGCACCAATATATGATGTTCCTCAAGGGAAATTGCTCCTAGAACCGAAGAATCATCTCTCCTTTATCCATTCCAAGCAAGAGGTAAGCTTACCCATTTTAAACTTTTCTTTGAAATTTTCATTTTTGTTGATTGAAATGCATTCCCATGAACTCTCTATGAGTATTCCTAGCAATGTTTGCAATGCCCATTGATTTTGGCAAGGATTGGATGTGAAAAGAATTCAATTTGAAAACTTGGTGAATAGTGCCCACCAAGTGATAAAATGCTTGAATGATGAAAATTCATCCAATCTTTGTAAAATTGATGTGCATTGCAAGGCAAAATCATAGGCATTCATTTCTAATTAATTTTAGAAACAAAACCAAGCATTTTCATGAACTTTGAAAAACAAAGTTTGCTATATTTTTAAAAAACCAGTGTTTTCATGAACAAGGTTTGCTTATTTTTTTCCTTAAAAAACCACTTTGGAAAACAAGGTTTGCTTGCTATTTCCTTTGAAAAATCCATGTTTCCATGGTCTTGGAATGCATGGTTTACCAATGATCATGAGTTTGAAGAATAAAACCATTGTTTTCATAAACTTTCAAAGCAAGGTTTATTTGTTCATGAACTAAAAGACTTAGTTTTTGGAAAGCCAATTATCAATGCTTGCATATGATTTTTACACTAACTAGGTGAATCATTCTTCTTGATTAGCCTAATTTCCAACACCTACGCACAAGGTCTTCGATAAAGAATCTTATTGGGTGGTGGAGGCGTATGGAGCACACCCAACCTTCCGCAAGAGAATCCATTAAGAAAGCAGGTTTTGGTTGGTTTCTTGACTCCCTATGGAATGAACAGTGGGATAGGCAAGCCCTCCTTGCCTTAGCTGAATTATGGTGGGATACCACCAACACCTTCCACTTCAGTTTTGGGGAGATGACCATGACTCCTAAGGATTTTTCAATTATCACCGGTTTAAGCCTCAAAGGAAAGAGGTTGGAATTCTATGGGGATGCCAACACAAATAGTGCTTATCTCCTCACTATGTTGGGGATGGATATTGAGGCGGGTTCCCGCAGTGTTAGGAGGACATGGCTATTTGAGAACTTTGCCAACCAAGTAGAAGGTGTGGGAGTGGCTCCCGAGTGCATAGACATGGCACAACTGGGCTATCTTGCTTCCATGGTGGATGTGAACAAGATGGGGAGGTATAACTGGGGAGGGGCAGCACTAGCCACTATGTATAGATCCATGTCCGACATGTCTCGAGGTGTTTCCAAGAATTTTGGTGGGCTCCCATTTGTTTGGGAGGTAAGTAAAAATGTTTAATTTTTAAATTCCTCTCAAACTTGACTTAATTTTATTGCTTTTCTTGAATTTTGACAGATATGGTATTATGAATACCTGGGACTGTGCCGCCCCGCCCTGGATAATGAGATACAAGAATGGCCTATACTTGGGAACTATGCCCCCAACAAGATAGCTGTGCGTGCCCCTAATAGGCATGACTACGCCCATGCAAGGGCATACTTGGCGAGCCTAAATGCTGATATGGTAATCCACCTTCCTCATTCTTTTCTTTCATTCATTTTTTATTATCTTGCTCATCATTTTCTCAAATTCAACAGGTAGAGTGGAGCCCATGGGGGCTGTGGGAAGGCAGGCTGCCTAGGAGGTGTGTGTCCTGTTTGGAATTGACTGGGAAGAGGGTACTCTTTGAGGGTCCCTCAGGCCGATACTGGTATTTAGGGGAGCGCGTCCTTAGGCAGGTGAAAGGACGAGTGGATGCCGCTCTTACCCCTGTCTTGCCTCCCATGAATATGAGGCATACTGACTCTCTGGATGGGGATGAGCTGATGGAAGCTCTGATTGGATGGGATGCTGAGGAGTTCACCTCGCCCAGTACCGACTACATGACTTTCTGCAACCAATTCCTGATGCGCCCTAGAGTCATTGGCTTCCCACCTCAAGGGGTGAGTTTCTATCCCATTTTTTTAATTATTGATTTATACAAGCACTCCTCTTAAACAAATTATATATTGCAGGGCCGGCGAGCTCGCGGACATAGTTCCACAGTAGCGTCCTCCACAAGCATAACTCATGGGGATGAGGATTATGAGATGGGGGGAATGGCACAGCCACCTCTCCCAGTACTCGACTGGCAAGTGAACCTATGCAATGGGTTGGAGTTCATGAAGACTAATATTACTCACCCTGCTTTTGACGAAGTTCCCAGGATTGACCCGAGCTATGAGCATGTAAGCTCTAAGCCTTTTGCTTTCCTGAAAACTTCTTTCATCATTTATTAACCATGTTCATCTTTTAGGTTCCTCGAGAATACGCACAGGAGTGCCTTGAACTTAGCGAGGGATTAAGGCGGGACCTTGTTAGGATGATTTTGGCGAACTCTGTGCTAGAAGGACGACTGAATCCCACTGTAAGACATTCCCTTTGTTCATTCCAAACCTAGGAGTTAAAGGCATAACCCTTCTTTATTAATTAATTTCTTTGCAATAGGTCTCCACACTGCGTCCACCACAACCAATGCCACCCCAAAGGAATCCTCATGCTGGTCGTGGTAGAGGCGAATCAAGTAGAAAGAGAAGAACCACGGGAGATCATTAGATTAGCTTAACCTCTTGCTTTGTGAATGAATGAAACATCCTTCTTTATGCTTTGTAACCTTTCTTTGAACATTTGCTTTAGTACTTTGTATGAGACTTTTGGAATTCCATGGTGGTGATTTACTCATGTTTTTGTGCAAAAACAAGCTCAAAATAAGCTTCCCAAGGTCACATAACCATATAGGGGTCAAATTAGGTCAAAAATAGGCAAAACTGGGAAAAATAGGAAAACGGCCTCGGGTGACCACCCGGGGCTGGGCGGCTAGCCGTCCAAGCCCAGGTGGCTAGCCACCCAGGCCTGGGTGGTCACCCGAGCCCGAAGAGGAAATCCCACTTTGAATAGGAAACTTCCTATTCTGACGGGTTTTTTCCTATTTGAACTTGGATTTGTGACCTTTTCCCTATAAAAACACATCCAAGAGGTTCCTAAACCTACTTGTATTCATTCACTAGGAATTATGGAGGCTCTAGACAAATTTTTAGGAGGGTTTTTGAGAGTTATGAGTGCTGAAGCAAAATCTGAGTTCAAGTGCTTTGGCTTGGATCCATTGCTTTCCTTGAGGCATGTAAAGCTCGAAACGAACCTCTTGACTGCTGCTACATATTTTTGGGATCCCCAAATTCATGTGTTCCGCTTCAACTATGAAGAACTGTGCCCAACCATGGAGGAATTTTGCGCGTTGTATGGGGTTTCATCGGTAGGTCCTTTCATACTCCCTACTCCTCGCCCAAGCTTTCTTACTTCTTTTTCCAACCTACTTGGGATTCACCAACAATATGCCTCTACGTTTGTAAAGGACCATATGATAGACTTGATGAAATTGGCAACCTCTTTTTTGGCCTATGATAGTAAAGGTATTTTGAAATTTACCTTTCCTATTAAGCATGCACTTGCCTTTTGCCTCATTGGTCGTTTCCTTATTTCAACTGGTACTCCACATGTTCCCATACAAATCTGTGAGTTGATTCCTCTCCTTGCCAAAGGCCATAACCTGATTCCCATCGTATTAGCTGAAACTCTGAATTGCTTGGATAAAACTCATGAGGACCCAAAGGTTCCTTTAGGGGGTAGCCCCATTTTGCTGCAGATGTGGTTGCTTGAAAGGCTGAATTTCTTATCACCCACTGTCATTACACCATACAAGCCCCAGCATTACTGCCTTCGCTGCATTGAGTTGCCTGGAAAATTCTCATTGAGGGATTGGCTAGGTTACTTCCAAACCCTTTCATAGAGGAATATCAAGTGGTTCGTCTTCATATGGGGCTGCAGTGAACGAGTGCTTCTGCGAACTTCTGGATGTGCCATGGTGAGACTCATAGGACTGAGGTCTACTTCTTTCTATTGGCTTTCAAGGGTTCTTCGTCAGATGGGTGCCATGCAAATCATACCCACTTCCTTGAAAGGTGACTATCCTGTGGTGCCTGCGGGTCTTTCTGTAGTGACTTGGGCAAAGGATAGGTGGTCTAGCAAGCTGACACTGACTCAAGTGACAAATACTGATGGTCCATATATGATGAGCCTCGAGTATAAGGAATGGTTGAAAAGCAATTTGGGTGAGCGAGAGACTACTCGAAGAGAAAGGATTTTTGGACTTATCAGGAATGATGGACTTGGACCTTGCAGAGAAGATATTATGGAAGCAGTGACAGCAGCTTATGAACACGACTTGAGGAAGAAAAGAAGACACGAAAGAGAGAAGAAGAAAGCTGAAAAGCGAGCTGCAAAGAAGCCCAAGAAGAATTGAAGACTCAATAGAATAGGATATTTATGGCACTTTTATAGTTCTTTTACTTAATACCAATGAATTGCTATGTCAATCAATTTTAGTTTTGAATAAATTGCCAATAATAAATCAAATTTGGGATTTCGTTGTTTGATTTAGACCGCACCCAAGGTAACTTTATGGGTTGCCTACGTATCTCTATGATTTTTCTTTTTTGCTTTTTTTTTTTGTTTTTTGTTTTTTTGTTTTTTGTTTTTTGTTTTTTTTTTAATGGAGAATCAGGTCTTACGTAGTTCTCATGCCTTATCTTTTGCCTAGGCCGCCCTCACGGGTTTTTAACCTAGCAGGCTTCAAACATGATATTTCTTTAATTGATCCAAATTAGTTGGACGAGCGAACTCAATTCCATCTAAATCCATGAGGTGAACAGCCCCTGCTGGCAATATTTCTTTGATAATGTATAGTTCACCCCAACTTGGCTTGAATTTTCCCCGCGGATCGAACACTGGAGCTCTGATTTCTTTCAGCACTACATCCCCTTTTTTTAGACCTCGATCTTTGACATGCTTGTTGAATGCTCTGGCAACTCTCTGCTGATACCCCTGCACATGATACAACGCCCTTAACCGCCTTTCATCGAGTAAAGCTAACTCATCATAGCGACTCTTAACCCAGTCCACTTCTGTTATCTAGCTCTCCACGGCAACCCTTAGTGAAGGAACCTCCAATTCAACTGGCAACACAGCCTCCATTCCATAAACTAGAGAGTAAGGGGTAGCCCCTGTTGATGACCTTATTGACGTTCTGTAACCCCATAGAGCCAACGGTACCTTCTCATGCCAGTCTGTGTGTGAGTCTGCAGTCTTCTGTAGTATCTTCTTGATGTTCTTGTTAGCCGCTTCCACTACTCCATTAGTCTGAGGACGGTATGGTGATGACAGATGGTGGACTATGCCATACTTTTGCAAGAGCTCATGGGTTTCTTTCTGAAAGTGCTGGCCATTGTCTGAGATAACTTTATGCGGTACCCCATATCGATAGATGATGCTGTGCTGTATGAACTGTGCTACCTTCTTGGAATTCAAGGTCTTGAAGGACGCTGCTTCCACCCACTTAGTGAAATAGTCGATAGCAACCAGGATGTATTCATACCCATTTGACGCCTTTGGCTTGATTTGTCCGATGATATCTATCCCCCATACTGCGAATGGCCATGGTGATGACATACTTGTTAAAGGCATAGAAGGCAAATGTTGTCCACTAGCGAACAGTTGGCATTTGTGGCACTTCTTGACATGTGCATGGCAATCTCTTTCCATGGTAGACCAATAATAGCCTAGCCTCATGATTTTCTTAGCCAACATATAGCCATTCATATGCGGAGCCCCTGTCCCTTCATGGATTTCTTTAATCAGGTGCTCGGCTTCCTCCTCGGTGACACACAGCAGGTGGATCCCGTCGTATGATCTCCGATATAGCTTTCCTCCGCAAAGTACATAGTGACTCGCCAACCGCCTTAGGGTTTTTCTGTCGATACGAGATGCTCCTTCTGGGTACTCCCTTTCTTCAATGAACTTCTTTATGTCATGGAACCACGGGTGGCCATCAATCACCTCCCCTCCTCGGATTGCGCAACAGTACACAGGCTTGTCTCGGCATTCTATCACCAATGGCTTCACATTTCCTCCTTCAGGTATCTCCACCATGGATGCTAGGGTCGCCAAGGCATCGGCGAACTGGTTCTTGTTTCTTGACAAATAGTTGAACTCTATTTCTGAGAACTCCTTGGTTAGAGCTTCCAGATAGGCATGGTATGGCAATAGCTTCTCATCTCGAGTTTTCCATTCCCCTTTTATTTGACAAATGATTAGCGCTGAGTCCCCGAACGCTTCCAATTCTTTGATCCCCAATTCAAGTGCGGCTTCCAATGCTAGGATACAGGCCTCATATTCAGCAATGTTATTGGTAGCTTCAAACCCCAACTTGACCGCCAATGGTGTAAATGCCTCTTCAGGTGAGACCAGCAGGACTCCTATCCCATAACCTTTCTTATTGGCTGCCCCATCGAAGTATACTCTCCATGTTTTTCTACCAATCTCTAGCACGTCCTCATCTGGGAATTGATCGTTAAACAGAACGGATGATGACATAGGACAACTAGCTAGGTAGTCTGCAATGACGCTTCCCTTGATAGACTTCTGATTCACGTACTTGATGTCGAATTCATTGAGGAGAATTGACCATCGAGCAGTTATGAATGACAATACCGGCCTTTCTACCAGGTACTTCAATGGGTCCATGCGACTTATCAAGAACACTTCGAAGGACATTATGTAGTGTCGGAGCTTTTGCGTCACCCATACTAGTGCCACACAAGCCTTTTCAATGGCATTGTACTTCACTTCATAGTCTGTCATTTTCTTGCTTAGGTAGTAGATGGCATTCTCCTTTGTAGACCCTTCGAGATATTGAGCTAACATAGCTCCCGTCGCGGTTTCGGTGACCGTTAAGTATAACAAAAGCGGTGCACCTTGCCGTGGGGGAACTAAGATTAGAGGATTGCTTAGGTATCTCTTAATGGTCTCAAAGGCCTCTTGGCATTCTTCGTTCCATACTTTTGGCACACCTTTCTTAAGCAATTTGAAGACTGGTTCGCAAACCATGGTCAAGTTGGCGATGAATCGGCCTATGTATTGAACCCTTCCCAAGAAACCCCAGATCTGCTTCTCAGTGCTAGGCGGCTCCATCTCCACAATAGCTTTTATCTTCCCTGGGTCCACTTCGATTCCCCTCTGAGTGATCATGAACCCCAATAGCTTGCCTGCAGTGACACCAAAAGCGCACTTCTGTGGGTTTAAGCGGAGATTGTACTTCTTTGCTCGCTCTAGGAACTTCTCTAGCGCCTTGAAATGCCCTTCCTTATCCACGGACTTCATGATCATATCATCGACATAAACCTCGACTTCCTTATGGATCATATCATGCAATAAGGTCGTAGCTGCTCTTTGGTAAGTAACCCCAGCGTTTCTTAAGCCAAAAGGCATTACCTTGTAACAGTACGTTCCCCATTGCGTGATAAAGGCTGTTTTCTCCATGTCTTGAGGTGCCATCTTTATCTGGTTATACCCGGAGAATCCGTCCATGAAGGAGAGGAGTGCATGTCCCACTGTGCTGTCCACTAACACGTCGATATGGGGTAAAGGAAAATCATCCTTAGGGTTTGCGGCGTTGAGATCTCGAAAGTCGACACACATCCTCACTTTCCCATCTTTTTTAGGCTCAGGCACTATATTCGACAACCACTCGGGGTACTCCACAACTTGGAGGAAACCCGCGTCTAGTTGTTTAGTTACCTCTTCTTTTACTTTTAGAGCCCATTCTGGTTTTAATCTTCTGAGTTTCTGCTTTATCGGCTTGTTTAGGGAATTAGTGGGGATATAGTATTGCACAATATCGGGGTTAATGCCAGGCATGTCTTCATAAGACCATGCAAAAGCCATAATGTTGGCTTTCAAGAGAGAGATCATCTTTTCTTTTTCAACGGGGGAGAGGGTTTTCCCAATTTTAACTATTCTTGGCAATTCATTCGTCCCTAAGTTGATTGATTCCAATTCATCCATATTAGGTTCAGTCACGCCCCTTTTCCTTTGCTCAACGAGCTCCGGGGGGACATCGTTCCTAGGATCTATATCCATGCCATCAATATCCATAGAGGAGAGAAAAGAGACACTGCATATATAGAGAAAGAAAGCACACTTTATTGACTAGGAATAGTGGGGACAACACACAAAAGAAGGAAAACAAACAAATCTGTATCAATACTATGACTCCACAAAGAGAGTTGAGTAGATACATCTTATTGAATTAGGGAAATATTACTAAACTAAGACACCTACAAGCTGCTATCAGGTAGGCCAAGGTCTTCTTCTTCATGGAGCTCCGCAATTACACCACATTCAAGGTACCAATTCAGGAGTGGCATGGTAGCATGGCTAATGGACGAACCCTGGAATTCTTCAATGGTCGAGTCCTCCACGGCGAGGATCATGTCTTGGAACATTTCAGTACTTTATACTCATATCAAGGTTCTCTGCCCAGTCTTCTTCTTTCTTTTCCCAGAACTCATTATTGATGGCTTAATCATCCACCATTTCAGCTGTGATTGGATACCATTCGGTGAAGAAAATTTCAAAACCCAGAACTCGGATCTTGGTAGCTTGGTCAAAGGTGGGTTCTGGAAACCCACAATATAGAAAATCATCCCCCTCTTTGACGAAGTAACCATTCAAAGTAGGTCGGTATGGCGAGATCCTCAAGTCTGGCACCCTTCCCTCGGCTTTGGCTATTACTTTTTCTTTATTCCTCTTCAACATTTCTGCATGATCATTTCTGGAGGGCTTATATCCTAGCCCGAAGGTGTATGAGGTCACACGGCTTTGAATAGACGTAGGGATCCCTTGTTGGCGACGCCCTAGCCCCATGCCTGGAAAGAAACTCATTCTTCTCATGATCTCACCAACGTGCAAGTTGCCATGGGGGCAAAAGTCCAAGGGTATTAATTCACCCTTCTCGAGCTCTTTCTCAATGCATTGGACATAGTAAAACCCAGACAATGGTACTGCTGCTGATTCAGGTTGTATCTCACATATAGGCACGCCTGCGAGTTTCAATTCATAGTCCCCTTGAAGCGTTACTATAGCTCCTTCATAAGGAAACTTCACCTTTTGATGGAGTGAAGATGGCACAGCCCCAGCAGGATGGATCCAAGGTCGGCCCAACAGCAAGTTGAAACATGACGGCACATCCAACACTTGGAATTCCACCCTAAATTCAGTGGGTCCCATGATAAGAGGCAAAGTAACTACCCCTATTACTTCTCAACGGGTGTTGTCATAGGCTCTTACGGTCTGCCTAGATGGGGTGAAATCGGTGGGTCCCAAACCCAAGACAGTGGTAGTTCGGAGAGGACATACATTCAGTGCAGACCCATTGTCGATAAGGATGGTAGGTACCCTCTTCCCCATAGTGTCAACCGTCACATAGAGAGCTTGAGAATGGCTTGGCCCGCTTTTGGGTAGGTCCACATCGGTGAACACGATGGTTGAGTTCTTGAGAGTTGGATTCACCAAATGTACCAATTCCTCGGGGGATGTGTCAACGGGCACTTGTATCTGATTCAGCAGTTTCAACACGGTCTGCCTGTGCTTGTGCGAGGCCATGAGTAAGCCCTAAATAGTGATGTTGGCATTGGTCTTTTTCAGCTGCCTAAGCACCTCATCTTCTTCTTCTTGCAAGCTAGGACGCCTCTGCCCTTCCAAATCTTCCAACAGATTCTCAGATAAAAGGTGGGGAGGCTTAAAATGACGACCCCCTCTGGTTATATGATCTAACTCATCATCACTAGCCCATATATCATGGACTTCCTCGGAGTCATTCATTAAGTCATCCCACTCTATCATGTCAATGTTCTCCATCTCTGTCGGCAAGTCATCCCAACCTGTAGGGACTATCGGCTCATCTGATTTTGGACTTGGGCTTGAGTACAGCACATAGTAGTCAAATTTCCCTGACGATTCACCCAATAAGCCAACCTGAGGATCCCCTGCTTCATATCTTTCTTTCAGCTCTTGTTGGATAGATTTCTTTGGCAACAACAAAACCTTTTGGTCAATGAGGTCTTGGATGATCTTCTTTAGTATAGAACAAGCCTCGGTGTCATGGCCGGGTGCACAATGGTATTGGCAATATTGGTGAGGGGTTGATGGCCTTGCCTTTGGTGGAAGTGGCATGATAAGGTGGTTATTGCGGCAAATGGTGAAGAGACGGGTTAAGGTCATGGGGAGTGGAGTGTATTGTCTTATGGGATGGCGAGGGCGAGAGGATTCAACCCCAATGGCATTTATGGTGTTAGGTGGGGGTGTATTGTTATGAGATGGGAGAGGATTACGGGTGACATTTGGACGAGTTGGTGGAGAGATGACTTATTTGTCAATGAGGTCTTGGACTTGATGGCGAAGGCAAACACAACGATTAGTGGCATGGCCTTTGGATTGGTGGTACTTGCAGTACTCATTCTCGTTGTAGTTCCTGGGTAAGGGATTTGGTGGGGGTCTTTGGTCGAGTGGCTTCAATAGGTCACGGCTTATGAGCTTTTCAAGGACTCTTTCGAGTGGCATGAATAGGTCAGTGAATTGGCGAGGTGGGTTGACATCATTGAGAGAGAAGGGTTGGATGGGTTGAGTTATGGTGTTGACCTCGGCATTGTTCTTCCCAGTAAAGTTTGTCTTGCGACTCCTTACTTCCTCAGTTTTGATTGTCCCATCATTGATAGCATCTTCAACCTGTGTGCCAGCCCCTATGAGAGCTTTGAAATTGGGGAAATAGTGGGCAAATAAGTGCTTGTGATACACGGGCAGCAAGTTCTTAACCACCAGCTGAATTTGGTCCTCCTCATTTGGCCTATCCGTCATTCTCGACGCTTTTTGTCTCCACCTTGTAATGTAAGCGGAGAAAGTTTCATGAGCCCCTTGCTTGGTAGTTTCCAGGTCCCTTTGAGTAACATCCACCTCTGTGTTGTACTTGTAGTGCTCCGAGAACTCATTGCATATGTCTTCCCAAGTCCGGGTTCTATTCTCATCCAAGGACAAGAACCATTTTAAAGCAGAAATGGCCAAGGTTTCATGGAACATTTGAGCTAAAAGCTCGTCGGTGGCCCCTCGAGGGTGCATAGCTCGCACATACATCTTCAAGTGAGTTTTAGGGCAACCTGTCCCATCGAACTTTTCTAACTCCGGCATCTTAAATTGCAATGGAATACGAGCCGTTGGAAACAGAGATAAAGTCCGCACATCGACCATGTCATTAGCCCTACGAATCCCTTTTATAGTTCTCTCCAAAGCTTCTACATTGCTAGCTAACACGGAATCACTGCTAGAACCTTTCCCTTTGGCTTCCCCTTCTAGGTTGGTGACCTCAGGTTTCGAGCTACTTTCCCCCCTTGTCTTGGTGTTCTCATTAGATTGAGGTCCCTCTTCGGTGCCAGCCCCATGAGGTATACCCGAGGAATGGGCCTTAGAGCTATTTTGTTCAAGATCCGCCATCTTCTGTTGGTTCTCTTGAGCCATTTTCAATGCGGTATCGGATGTCTCGGCGGTATGGTCAAGCTTGGCCATGATGGCTTTCAGGCAAGCCTCAAGGTCAAAGTGCCCCTCACTAGTTCTTTCATCAGCCATGTTTGTCTGATGGGTAGACTCAACACTCACTAGACGCCCTTGCGGATCGCGGATCCAAGCCAGCACGTCTATAGATAGAAAAAGTTTTAACCTTTAGCCTAAGGACTTGTCCTAAACCTCCATATTTTCCTTAATGAACTCGGTCTCTACACCATGTTCAATTAATTCATTCCTTTTATCCACTTACCTTTACAAGGGTCATGGATTAAGCGTATGTTTAAAAGAATAGGGTATAGAGTCCTTCAATTAGGTTTAATTATTCCCCTAGGACTAGCACATCACAAACATAGCTTTATATCCTACTTCCTTAATTTATTCCTCCTAACCCATGGCCTTAACGAAGGTTAGGGTTTAAAGGTCTATGTTAAGGGCATAAGATATAAAGCCTCACACCACAAACATGGCATAGCATCATTACAAACAATTGTGGGTGCATAATGGTGAGACCATAGTGTCCTACAAGTCTGTCTATATGGACTAATGATAAGGATAGGCTGGGGTCCTTCACTTGCTTGAGCAATCCTTATACCTAACCACATGTGGCATCAGGAACGCCGCGTGGGTCCAGCAGTACGTGATTAACTCATTTAATATACCCAGGGGCAAGCCCAAGGGTACTAGGCAAGAGAGGTTGATAGCTTTCGCCCCAACACTTGGAATCAGGAAAACCAAGGTTGAAACTAGGCCGATCGTTGGTAAGGATACATCAAGGGACATCGATCCTAGCATGCAAGAATTTGCGCACACAATGCAATAAATGAAAGCACACAATCAAGCGGATGCAATGTGATTGATTTTAATTAAACATAAGAAATTAACTTAGCCCAATTAAACTTTATAGAGTCTAGCCCACAAATCCCCAGTGGAGTCGCCAAACTGTGAACCCCGGAAATTGGGCCCACGAGGGATTGACGAAAAGGTAATGGGGGTTTTGAAAACAAAAAGGAGTCGCCACCTCATTTTTTAAAGGAAACAAGGAAAACCCTAAAAACAGTTTGTTTTAGAAAACAATTTGAATGACTCCATGTTTAAAAAGGAAAGGCAAAAACCAATCTTTTGGAAACCAAAGAAATCTGGGATTCGGAGGCTAAGTTATGACATGGGAAGGTTCTAGGCAAAGCCTATAGGCACCCATGTCACCCTTTCGGTCTCTCAGTTCATTTGGGTTAAATCAAGATCTTTTCCATACAAAAATCAGCAAGTATATCATCACAAGATAGCATGCATATCATATATTTCATTCATCCATCCATGCATAACAAACACATAAAAACAGAAAATAAAGAAAAAACAAAACAAAACAAAAAGAAGCCTAAGATGCTTGGATCCTAGAACGGACTTGAGCTTCACGAAGAGCGCCTACGTACCATGCAACGAAATACATGGATCAAAGTCCACGTAGTTCGATTAGAACTAGGGTTAAGACTTAATATAAACCTATGGTTAAAACCCTAGGTTTCCTTATTTGAAAAAGAGTTGAATATGATAGATAAACCAAGTTTGATTTTAAAAAGAAATCCACAAGATGGAAACCTTGATAAAAACAGAATTTTGTTGGTTAAGGAAACCCTAGATTTAAACCATAGACTTGTATTAAAGATTAACCCTAGAGAGGGAGAAGGGAAAGAGTTAAGGGAGAAAGGTGAATTGGGGCACCTTCATACCCACTTACCTGAGCGCAATAACTCCAAGCATTAGCCATTTCAAGCATTGGCAACCCTATTTGCCATAGGACAAATACCACACCTATTTGCACCTTTACACGTGCTCAAAACCATGCAAAAATACTAACATGCAAATCTGGACAGAATAGTATTATGGCCTAAAATCATCTACTAAGCATGCTAACAGCAAAAACAGCAAACTTTCATAAGCTCTAACACAATCCTAGAACCATATCATGCATATAAACCCTAAAACATACTAACATGCATGCAAAAATATCATATTTACTCCATATGTGAAACATACACAGCAAACATGAAGAAAAACCAATGAAAAGACCTACTTTAACATGCTGTATAAAAACTAACACAAAACAAGGACTCTAAAACCCTAAACTCACAAATATGCTTAAAAACATACAAAACCAACTTCACACATACTAAAATAAACCTAAACAGAACCTAAATCATGCATATTAACTAACTAAAACAAATAAAACATGACAAAAAACCTAACTCTAACATGCAATATCACTATCTTAGAACAAGGACAACAGAAACACAAGAATCATAACCATGCATTGGAACCTATGAACTAACTCTAAAACATGCCAAACTCATCATGAACATCATCAATATCACATGTATTAACCAATAGAAACCTCAATTCATGGTAGAAATTACAAGCATTACATGCAATAGAGCTATCGTACATGATACCTTTGTTTAAGCTTGAACAGAAAAGAAGAATACCTTAGGAAGAGCCTTCCTTGCTGCTGTATGAGCTCCCTCTTGCTCTTGTGGATGTCTTCAATCAATGTTCTTCAAGGCTACAGCAAGAACTCCAGCTCTCCTTCAAGTCTCTCTCTCTTATTCTCTCTCAAACACTCAAGTTTTAATGCATAAAGTGGCTCCTCTTGTGCTGAAGCATAGGGGGGTATTTATAGAGTTTCATTAGGATTAATCAATGGCTAGGATTAAAACCCTAAAAATTAATCCAAGGGCTATTAGAGACCCCCTTGGGGCTTAAGTAACTCAGAAGTTACCAAAAATTAGAAGGAAACTCGTCCAAAAGAGCCCAAATACGTCAAAATAGGCAAGAGTCCGCTTCAGCAAGGAGTTAGAGTGAAAATAGGAAAGTGGTCTCGGGTGACCACCAGGGCCTGGGTGGCTAGCCACCTGGGCCCAGGCGGCTAGCCGCCCGGGGCTGGGTGGTCACCCGAGCCCACTCTGGATTTTTGCCTATTTTTGACTCCTAATGCTTCTAAAAGTGTTTCAAGGGGCAAATTAACTCCGACTTTGATGAAACAAAAGCCAAAACGACCGTGTTTCAATGAGGAATATGTTTTTGAACATTTTAGGGTGAAAACCACTAACCATGGGGGCATGGTTAGGTTTGAACAAGGAGGTTAACTACTATGTTCTACCTTTGCTAAGCATAGGCATGCACATAGGGTTAAACCAAACATTTTCCATATCAAAATTGAACTTCATAAAACACTTTTGGGAGTAAAATGATGACTAATGAAAGTCAATTTGAAAAGATTTGGTTGGTAATTGTGAGTCAATTAGAGCTAACCCAAAGAAGGGTCAATTAACCAATCTTGAACTGTATCGAGCCATTTTAATCCCAAGCCATTGATTTATCAAATTGAACCTAGAAATACCTCCTATGCATCCATATGAACTCCAATTGACAATTTGGAGATCATTTCAAGGTCAAATGAAAAGTTTGGGACTTAAAAGACAATTATACCCCTCAAGTCACAAAAGCTCTTATTATCCCTCAAGATCAATTCCAATTTGAACCAAAATTCACACCCATTGTCCTTGTGACTCTAGAAACCTAATGCAAGTGACTAGAATCAAAAACAAAACAAAAAACATGCATGAAATGATGAGCCCTAGTAAGGTGGTGCAAAAATGGGGTGTGACACAATCAAGTCCAACAAGAAGGAAGAACACAGCGAAGACCTTTGCTTTGTTGTAAGCTTCCTTACATCCCTATTCTCCTTATTCTACGGTTCTTTCTTCTTCTACTCTATTTTTTACATAATTATGGCTTAGTATTGAGTCAGGAATCATATAGGCTCTATATTTTAGAATGTATATGATTCAAATGATGTGAAAAGCATACTAGTGGAGTAGGGATTGTGAATTGTTTGTTGGTAGGATCGTTTCTCTCTCTAAGAATAGGGATATGTTTACACAAAAAATTAGTTGATGTGTTTAGGTCATTTCTCTCCATGGTTCAATTATATGCATGATTTTAAGCATCTTTTGTATAGGACACTTTCTATGAAAACTTCATCTTCATGGGTGTATGGATGATTTTTTTTTAGAGGATAATTATCGTCCTTAGAGGGTGAGGTTGTGCATGGGTGTTTTTTGGGGTGTGTTTAAGTGCGCCATGAGTTTCTTTGCATTCTTAGGTATATATTTTACTTAGGATATGTGAAAAAATCAGTCATGCAGAGTGATTTCTACGTGAAATTATCTCAGGATAGTTTTTCTTAAGAAAGCTCACCGTAAGAATGCTTATTTCATGTTCTTACATAAAATATTTATCTAATGCATCATGTTAGATTTTCTTTTCATCTTTTGGATTTTTATATGATATTTTCATCATAATAATCCATATTTAGCATGTTTTTTATAGTTTTATGCGTGATAGTGAGTCTATGGCATATAGGAGCATATTAAGGTTTTATTTTTCTTTTGATTTTTGTTCTTTGCATGAGTATTAGGTCATTGTAAGCATGTTTAGTATTCTGTCCAGATTTGATTTAGTCTTTCTAACGATGATTTGAGCATGAATATAATTGGTTTGAGCATGATAATTGCCCTATAGCATATATAGGGTGATTAATTGGTGATTTCTCAATGTTTTGAGATGCTCGACATATGGTAAGTTGGTTCATGGTGAGTTCTATTGTAAATTGTTCCCTTCTCCCTTTTGGGTATTCCTTTTGCATTGAATCATGATAAGTCTTGAGTTTCCATTCTTTTAAAACTCTTTGATCCATCAAACTATATGGACACTAATCCTTACATCTTTCTATGTGGGGTACATAGGCACTCATTTGATGTTCTTGTCCGTCGTAGGATACAAAGTATCCTAGGTTTTTTTTCTTTTCTTTCTTTTATTCTCTATCTCTCTCTCTATTGCTTTCCATATCTCTCCTGCTGGTTCATAGATGTTTATGATGCTTTATGGATGTTTATGGATGAATGGATGGTTATGGATGATTCTTTACATATGCATGACGACTAATTAGGAAGTGATTGAAATAGCCCATATAAATTTAGAGACCCATTTTGGGGTGATGTGGGTGCTTATAGGATATTTCCTAAAACCTTCTCACATCATAACTTATTCTCCGAATCCTCTCTTTGGTTAGTTAAGACTTGCTTTTCCTTATTTGGAGTCATGTGTTTGGTTTTAAAAAGGTTTTCTTTAAAATATTTTATGATTTTCCTCTATTCCTTAAAAAAAAATGAGGTGGCAACTCCTTGTTTGTTATTGTTTTTGTGAACCGTTAAAAACATATTTTTATTTATTTAAATCTCTACACCTTTTAAAAGGGCGATCAAAACCCGTGGTTCACAGGTGTTAACGCGTCAAGCAGGTCAATGAGCATCCCTAGTAATGATGACTCATATGAAGAAGCATCGCATCAAGGTTAGCATGGACATTGCATAATGGATGTGTATTATTATTTATGGTCTATATTGATGTAAATAGACTTATTGTGTAATGTATTATTTGTATTGACGATAGAACTCTATGGAACTAATATACCATCTTATTTTATTTAACTTCTATGGATGGTTGTACAATATTTCTTTTAACTGTATAGGTTTTTGAGGTTCAATGTATGGGTATGTTCTATTTACAGATAGGATTATATTGGATTTTATTAAAAATATTTCCTTAAAATGTGATTTTTATTTATAAACCATCTTTGATTTTTAGCTAACTCAAATTTTGTAATTGACACGTCATGGCCTATTTTCCGGTCATGACAGTTTTATTGGTATTAGAGCTAGCTAATAGATCTGTATAGGTGCTATTACGTCATATTTTGTGTGCATGCATGATTTTGCATTGGGTCATGCATGGGAAGGGAACATATATGCATTTCATTGACATTGCATTAGAGATTCCCAATTATTGAATCTTTTATGATTGAATTGTTGAAAGTATTATGGTTTGAGTATGACCCTTATATTATTTTAGAATGCAACATGGACGTTGAGGTCGAGGCCCGGGTAGGGCAGCAACCCCTCTACAGCTCGATCTAGAAGATGAAGTTCTATTAAGATTATGCCCTAGGGCCAATCATAGAGATGATTGTTTAGGGATTAGGAATAATCATTTGATTTCATTTATGTATGTCACATTTATTATTGATTTAATAAAAGGGCTTATTCTATTATGTTTATATGCATCATTTATATTTACATAATATGTCCATGGAATTAGAGTTAAGAATATGGAATTACAAAGAGTTGTAATTTTGAGACTATTAATATATCTTTGTACTGAACTCCTAAATCATTCCTAGTTGAAGGTTCACTATGATGGACAGTAATGAACCATAGGACTAGCACTTATTAGGTTGATTCTATAGGAGAATAGTTAGTCTCAAGCTATTTGTGTGGAGACACTACAACCAATAAGTGGGTGCCTATCATAAGAATAGGTACACTGAATGTGACAAAAAATATGAGATAAATTGAATGAAGTTTTAACCTGCCTATCAATCAGTTTCTCATTGTTATAGTGTTACAAGTAATCCTTAGACCTGAGACACCATAGTTGTCTTATACATGTAACTTTAGAAGTTTGATAACACTAAGTGCAGATCTTTATAGGGGTCTGCAAGGGTGTCTATTAGTCCTACTGCTATATGTGTTAAGACATATGAGTGATCAACAAAGAATCCATCATTCTCAGGAAAAAAAGAGAAAATGTTTTATATATCATTCAATGATATAACTCATTAAATCCATGGACCCATGATGGAATGAATATGGAAAGGAGTTTCCATAAGTTCATTATTGAGTTAATATTCATGAATGAGTATAAAGTACTTGAACTAGGGACTTGACAGAATTCCTTGTCCTATTAGTTCAATTGGAGACATTGTGTGGATGAAAGGATGTAATTGTAATCTATAAACTATAACAGAAGGGTTCTTTGATAACTATTCACCTCATTAAGGATCACACCATGAGCCATATGCTAGGTGTTACTCATGGTTAGTAGAAACCCTAATTGATATAAGAGAATTATAATCAATTAGGGAATTGGAAGGAGTTCCAATTAGACCCTAAATGGAAAGAGTTCCATTATGCACAACATGTGCTATACCTACTACTTAATGATGTGAAACCAATGGGTCACACACTGATCATGCTAAAAGAGCTTTAAAGTCTATGAGAGAAAGGGCATAAATGAATAAAAGAATTGTTCTTAAGGGGCAAATTTGTATGGGATATAAATTAGAGGGGTTATTGTGTAATTAGGAGTAATTACACAAAACCTATTAGGGTTCGAAGTCTCCCCTTGGCTAGCCCTATTGGAGGCTTTAAATAGCCTCATGTCATGTGATGACATCACCACAATTGTGATTCCCCAAGGGTTGGCCGAAATTCCCAAGAGCTCTATCTTTCTCACTCTTCTATTCTCCACCTCTAGCAACAACAAGGAAGAAAGAAGAAAGGACTTGAAGTTCTAGCTAGGAGTTAATATTGTTGGAAGCAGTGCACTTGGACCACTCGTTCTCCACTGTCCAGATTCAAGATTGGAGGATAAAAGAGAAGACTTTTGAAACTGTAAGTGTTCTTATCCTCTTCTATTTAGGGTTTTTGTTTGTGTTTAAGCATAATTGGATTCATGGGTTAAGAAATCAATTAGGAAAAGTTTTGTTTATCAATTCATTTCGCATTTGTTTTCCTTCTAGTTCGATTCCCAACAAGTTCCACCTAGGACACAACTTGTATAAGAAAATGTGCCACACCATGAAAAACCTAATATATTGAATCAGTTGGTAGCTGCATTACATGGACTCCAAGCAACGATGGCTTAGAATCAAGTAACACAACCCCAGGCACCACCCCCACCTATGGGAGATCATATAACAAAGGCTAATGCTTATAATGCCTTTATGCATATGAAACCCCCAACTTATGAAGGGGAAAGGAACCCAGCAACTGTTGAGATGTGGTTGAAGCAAGTCAAGAAGGCTTTGACTATTATGGCTACTCCTGAACAGTACAAGGTGAAGTTTGTTGCATATTTACTGAAGGGCATGGCAAATAATTGGTGGGAAAGAGTGAAGCCCACTAGGGAGAATGAATATATATTGTGGGAGAATTTCGAAGATTTGTTCAATAATGAATTCTACCCACAATCATATATAAATAAACAGATAAAAGAATTTATGAAGCTGGAGTAAGGAGACTTGACCATTGATGAATATTTCAACAAGTTCCAAGAATTGTGCATTTTCGTGCCATCTCTTATGGTAGATCAACCAGAACTTTATTGAAAGTTTGAGTTGGGATTAAGTCCCTATAATAGTAGAATGGTGGTTCCTCACCAAATCAACAATATCTCCTTGATAGTGGATAAAGCCTTTTTTATAAGGAGGCATGTTGAGGAACACTGGAAGGCTAAGAATGAGGCCAGATAACAGAAGAAGAATAACCAAAAATCTCAGAAAGGGAAGTTCTAGTGAAACTAGTGGACCTGGCAAGAAGCCATAGGGAGGTGGTAGTTCGAACTATCTCCATCCTAAAAGCCAACAATTCAAGCAATCTGGCGGTCAAAGCAGTGGGAGTAGTAGAAACCCTAAAATTTGTTTTTTGTGTAGACAGAGAGGCCATATTCGCCCTAATTGCCCTTTTCTGACTATAGCTCAATCCCAACCGTCTAAATCTCCACAATACACTAGTGGTTTTTCTCAGTCTTCTTACCACTATCCACAGTACCAGATTGGACAAGGAGCCCAGTCATCCTACCCTTATCCTTAGTGCCAATAATATCAAGTGCCACAATTCTTTGGTCAACAACAATATGACCAAGGAGACTGTGGTTATGGATGAGCCTATGCTATGACTCGACCTATGGAAAGAGCATCAAATGTTTTAGTGGAAAATATATTTCTAGTACACAATTCTTATGCCAAGATATTATTTGATCCCAGTTCATGCACTCATTTATTTATGAATCCTTTTCAAGAGCCTTAGGACTAAAGGCAAAACCTTTGGGGTATGTACTAGAAGTAGATACACTTTTCGAGAACTTGTGTATCATAGTAAGCATTTGTAAATCTTGTTTCCTGGCAATCTCGGGAGAAGAGTTGTCTGTAGACTTGATTGTCCTAGAGATGTCAAGATATAATGTAATCCTGGGTTTGGATTGGTTATCATCCAGTTAATTAGTGATGGATTGTTACTCCAAGAAGGTGACATTCTGTTCTCCTGAAGGAATTTCGTTTTCTTTCTATGGGGACAAATACATTCCCTTAGCAGATGCAGTGCTAGACTTACCTATTCCCTATATCAAATCTGAAGGGTATGTAAGTTTTCTTACAAGTATCCGTGGTGATGGACAGAGTAAGGTGCATCCAACTTTCATTCCAGTAGTTCAAGAATTTCTGGATGTCTTTCCAAATAACCTACTGGGTTTACCTCCAAAGAGGGAGGTTGAGTTTGTTATTGAGGTGTATCCTAGCACCTCTTCTATTTCTATTACTCCTTATTGGATGGCACCAGCAGAATTGAGAAAGTTGAAGACTCAATTGAATGATCTTAAAAGTAAAGGGTTCATTCGGCCTAGTGTCTCCCCATAGGGAGAACCTATTTTATTTATGAAAAAGAAAGATAGTGCTTTGAGACTATATGTGGATTATCGACAATTGAATTGGGTAACTGTTAAGAACAAGTACCCTTTACCTCGTATTGATGATTTATTTGATCAACTTAGAGGGTCTTGTGTTTTCTCCAAAATCGATTTACGATTTAGGTATCATCAGCTGTTGATCAAGGATGAGGATGTCAAGCATACGGCATTCAACATTCGCTATGGACATTGTGAGTTCATAGTGATGCCTTTTGGGTTAACTAATGCGCTTGTGGCATTCATGGATCTGATGAATAGAATTTTTCACCCCTATCTTAATCAGTTTATAGTGGTGTTCATAGACGATATTCTGATTTACTCCCGAACCCTAGAGGAACACGAGACACATTTACGTATAACTTTGCAATTGTTGAGAGAGAATAGGTTGTATGCTAACAAAGAGAAGTGTGAATTCTAGATGCGCGATGTGAGATTCCTCAGGCATGTAGTATCTGAAGCAGGAATTTCTGTGGCTCTTGAGAAGATAGAAGTGATTCTAAATTGGGAACGACCTAGAAATGTCACCAAGGTCCGTAGTTTTCCTCGGTTTAGTAGGATACTATAGGAGATTTGTACAGGGGTTCTCTAGTATTGCTGCACCTTTGATAAGGTTGACATGGAAGGGATTTCACTTCATATGGAATGTGGAGTGTGATCAGGCATTTAACACCCTCAAGACATGCTTAACCACTACGCCGATGTTAATTATAACCCAAAGTAGAGAACCCTATACAATATATTTTAACGCGTCCTTGAAAGGGTTAGGAATGATCATATATTAACTTAGATGTAATGGACGAATATAATATGTCCAGTGCATAAAATAATTTTTCCTAGAGAACATATTTAGCTCCCTTCCCATCCTCATATGATTTGCCATGAACTCTTCTATAAATTGACCAAGAAAGAAAGGGCTCTTCAATGATCCTATATTTTATGTTTTGTTACACATTAATTCTTTTCTTTTATTTATTTATTTTCTTGTTATTCGAACCTTTAATCTAATTAATGTCTTGAACACAAATAGCATCAATGCCATTTTGCATCGGTTTAATGCCTAGTATATTCTCATCCAACTAGCCTGAATGGGGAGTTGCATGTAGAATTAGGTGTTAGACTTTTTATATATGTGGGCTTTACATTGATTGAGTTTTTGGATTGAAAAAAATGGGTTGAAATGTATCCTTATGTGATATACAGTATAGCCCACTATAATGCATGATCAATTAAGTAACTGGGCTCTAGTGCACTTTGGTCCATAATGAGGGATTATAAAGTGTGGGCCTATTCCTTGTAAGTTAAGGAGTCTATAATGGGAAAGACAGCATAAAGTTTCTTTATAAATAGGCTAGGTCCTCTCTACACTTCATAAGTTGAAAACCCTAGTAGCCTGTCTCATTGGTGGCTACATAAAGTAAAAGGAGCAAGTAGAGGAAGACTGGCCTCCTAACATGTTCTTTTGTAGAGAGTTGCTGGCATGTTGTTATGGCTTCTGTAGGTACGCACTTATTCTAATTTTTATTATTATTTTGTGTTCTAGTTTTTTAGTATGAATTTCATATTATTCTATCAAGTGGTATCAAAGCCATTATGCTAGGACTAGAACCAATGATTGAATATTCATGTTTTTGTATGGTGTTCTTATTTGAAATACACATGTTTGTATGCCTAAATAATATTTAAAAATAGTAGTTGCTGCAAAAGAGTAAGGTTTTCTTTTCCCAGAACCCTTGCCGCCACCGCCGATTAGTTTATTTGGCCAAAAATCTGACGCAACCATCTCCCTATAAAACCTAGAAAGGAATTTTTCTTGTTTTGGAAAAGCACATGCTATTATAATAGAAAATTATTTATAGATTTTAGCACTTATTGTCTTGTAGTACATATTGTACTACATATTAGTTCCTTTTGCAGCACTCCATGCCAAGCCTATAAGTAGGCTCTCATTGCACGGTTTTGGCTTGTACAGTTATTCCCAGAACCCTTGACCAAATATCTAAGGAAGCACTCAACGCTACTGAGCCACGGTTTTTGGCTTGCATGTTAACCAAAAAAGAAAAAAAAAAAACTGCTGATGCACTAAGTCCACATCTCACTCAGACACGTATGGACTCAAACCTTCATTTTTGACAAGCCTTTTTATAGTGGGTCCTACGCACCCTAAATTAGTTATCAGGAAAAAAAAAAAAAAAAAAAAAAAGAGGGGGTTTTTTTACTTTTCCATTTGGTTTTGTTCTAAACAATTAAAAAAATAGTTGGACCATTTTTTTTTTTTTTTAAATAACCATTATTTAATTGTTGTTACATTTTTATTTATTTATTTGGTCATTATTATTTGGTGGAAGTATATATTCTCCCTAGATAGCATAAATAAACAAATAAAAATGTGGAATTATTCTCAAATCACATATAAAGAAATTTTAGCATGCAAATAAAGAAACTTGTGATTGAGATTTTGAATGGACATAAAGACTATCCTAGTTTGGGGAATGTCGTTCGCCAATGTGAGTGGTAGCTACCAAAGTGGCCCATTCGTGGAGGTTGAAATAATTTCCCATTCAATATATTACGGGATAGAATTGCATTTTTGGGTTGTTACATACAATTACCTGTCCAAAGGGGGTTATTGTGTGTGTCAATTCAAGGATGGCATGGGGTGACTAATAGGAATGCATAGATTTAGATAGTACTTTCTGCCTAAAGGTGATGAATTTTACGAAAATTTGTGTAGTTTTTGTTAATCAGCCTCATGATAAAGGATTTAGAGAGCACCTGTTAGCATGTTGTATTCTCTGCCCAAAGGGGAGTTTATGATGATGCACCCAGGGCTCTCGCCATATAAAACTCATAAAGGTTTATTCGAGCTTATTTACAGGTATATCTAATCAATTGTCTATGTTAGTTAGATAAAGATGTAAATCATCCATTATTTTAATTGCATGCATTTTGTTTGGATGATTTATAATTTTTTGTTTATGAATTGTTTCTACAGTTTTCAATTCCTCTGCTCTTACTAGCCAAATGTTTGCAATACAAACTTTGACTAGAAATAACTATGAGAGATGGAAATGGGACGTTGAGATTGCACTTGGTTTAATGGACCTAGACATAGCTCTTGACCCAGAGCCTACCAAACCCACTGATAATAGCACTGCAGAACAAAAGGCATATTATGAAAAATGGGTGAAGGCTAACAAGTTGAGTCTAAAAATTATTAAGAGGTCCATATCTGATTCTATTTTGGGTGTTGTTCCTCATAGTGATAGTGCTTTACAATTCTTTGTTGCGATTGGGAAACGATTCCTAGAATATGACAAAGCTGAAACTAGAGACCTAATGGATAAACTCATGGATATGAAATATGATAGTCAATGTGGGGTTAGGGAACATATTATGAAAATGATCAATATTGCATCTAAGATAGAAGCCCTAAAAGTGCCTATAGCCAAACCTTTTCTTGTTGATCATGCCCTTAATACACTTCCCCCTCTATTTAGCCAACTTAAGGTTGCCTATAATGCCCAATGAGATAAATGGGATTTGAATGAGCTTATTTCTGTGTGTGCCCAAGAAGAAGAGAGAATTCATCGTAACAATATTCAGAATGCGAATGCTGTCTATCAGCCACGACCAAATAAGGGACTTTTCCACAACAATCAGAGGCCTAAATTTAACAACCGTAATGCTCATCACTCCAATTAGCACCACAAGAACACTGGTCAATCCCACCATCCTCCAGGTCCTAAACCTAACATCAGTAAGTATCAATATCGCTTGTGCAAAAGGAAGGGCCATTGAAAGAATAATTGTCCAAAGTATAAAGCTTGGTTAGAAAAGAAGAACAAATCTAGAGGTAATTTCTTTACCAATGTTTATTTTAAATCTAGTTTAGTAGATGTTCCCTTAGATTCTTGGTGGATTGATACTAGAGCGTCTATTCACATAACTAATTTTTTATAGGGGTTCATAAGCAAATGGAAACCAAATAAGGATGAAGTTAAACTGTTTGTAGGCAATGGAGTTTAAGTTGAAGTCGAGTTCATAGGAATTTTTAGGTTGTCATTAGAGTCTGGTTTTTCTCTTATTTTGGAAGATACTGTTTTTGTACTGTCCATGAGGCGGAATTTAATTTCAGTTTCTAGACTTGATAAATTTGGGTTTTCCTTTCATTTTGGTAATGGCAATTTTCAATTATTCTATGATTCTCAACTTGTTGGTTATGGTTGCCTATGTGATGGTTTATATAGGTTGACTTTAGCCCCTCAAAATGAATCCCTACATGTTGTGAATGTTGGAAAGAAAAGACCATTAATTAAAGAAACTTCTTTTACCTTATGGCATAGACGTTTAGGTCATATTTCTAAGCCAAAGATAGAGAGATTAATAAAATATGGTTTTCTTCCTTCTCTAGATTTTGATGATTTTAATATCTATTTAAATTGCAAAAGAGGAAAATTGACCAAAACAAAAAGGAAAGGGTCTACACGTAGTGAAGGTGTTTTAGAAGTCATTCATACTGACATTAGTAGACCTTTGTCTTCTACCTTGTGTGGGAATAAGTATTTCATAACCTTTATTGATGACTTATCACGTTATGAATATGTTTAGCTCATAAATGAAAAATCTGATGCTCTTGAAAAATTTAAAATTTTTAAATTGGAAGTTGAAAAACAATGTGAGAAGGAAATAAAAGTTGTGAGATTAGATCGAGGTGGTGAGTACTATGGTAAATATGATGAATCTAACCAAAATATGGGACCTTTTGCTAAATATTTATAGGATTATGGAATTGTTGCTCAATATACCAAGCCTGGTACTCCTAAGCAGAATGGTGTGGTTGAGAAATGAAATCATACTCTTAAGGACATGATGAGGAGTATGATGAGTAGAACCAATTTACCTAAATATCTTTGGGGGGGGAAGCAATTAAATCAGCCTTGTATATTTTGAATAGGATTCCTAGTAAAGCTATATCCAAAACTCCTTTCGAATTGTGGACTGGGCGTAAACCTAGTTTATGTCACCTTCATGTTTGGGGTTGTCCTGCTGAGATTAGAATTTATAATCTAGTTGAAAAGAAATTGGACCCTAGATCCACTGTAGGTTTTTCTATTAGGTATCCAGACATATCTAAAGGGTATAGGTTTTACTATCCTAATCGCAGCATTAGGATTGTTGAATCTATTACTGCAAAATTTTTAGAAAATGATACAGGCTATAGTGGGAGTTCTACAGTGAGAGAAGTTGTTCTTGAGCCAGAAAGAATTGTAGTTCCTATACCCATTGTGCAAGAAAGGATTATTCCTCAAACTGTTGAGAGGGTAAATATAGAACCAGTTCAGTAAATTGATCCTCCAAATTCTCCAGAGCATGTTGAGCCAGTTGTTGTTGCACCCGTTAGGAAACCCCAACGAGAAAGGAAATCTACGTTGCCTAATGATTACATTGTTTACTTGTTAGAGAGTGACTTTAATATAGGCCACCGTGTTGACCCCTTCTCAAATAGTCAAGCCATTACTAGTCCTAAATCAGAAAAATGGCTTAAAGCAATGGAAAATGAGATGCGGTCTATGGAGCATAACGATGTTTGGGATTTGGTGGAGATTCCTTTAAGTGTTAAACCAATTGCGTGCAAATGGGTATTCAAAACCAAGATGAATTCGAGAGGGAAGGTTGAACAACACAAAGCTAGATTAGTAGCCAAGGGTTTTACTCAACGAAAGGGCATTAACTACAATAAGACTTTTTCTCCTATTTCGTCAAAGGATTCTTTCAGAATTATTATGGCAATAGTGGCTCATTTTGATCTAGAGTTGCATTAAATAGATGTCAAAATAGCCTTCTTGAATGGGAATCTTCATGAAGATGTTTATATGCATCAGCCTAAGGGTTTTGAAGTGAAAGGCAAAGAAAGTAGTATAGTGTGTAAATTGAAGAAATCCATATATGGGCTCAAATAAGTGTCTCGATAATGGTACTTGAAATTTGATGAGGTAGTGACATCACTTGGTTTTGTTGAAAACATTATGGACCAATGCATTTATCTTAAGGTCAATGGGAGGAAATTTATTTTTCTTGTGTTATATATTAATGATATTTTGCTTGCTAGCAGTGACTTGGGATTGCTTCATGAGACCAAGCACTTATTGTCTTCTCATTTTGAAATGAAAGATCTTGGTGAGGCTTCTTTTGTGCTTGGTATTGAGATTCATCGTGACAGGTCTCGAGGGTTTTTAGGTCTTTCCCAAAGGGCATATATTGATCATGTCCTTGAGAAGTTTAATATGAAGACTTGTGCACCTGGTGATGTTCCCATTGTTGTAGGTGATAAGCTTAACAAGAGCTAATGTCCTTGGAATGAAGTGGAAAGAGAAGCAATGAAGAAATATCCATATGCTAGTGCTGTTGGGAGTTTGATGTATGCTTAGGTTTGCACTAGGCCAAATATTGCATATGTTGTGAGTGTACTTAGCAAGTTTTAGTCCAACCCGAGTAAAGAACATTGGCAAGCAGCAAAGAAAGTTATGAGGTATTTGCAGAAAACAAAGCATGTTATACTTACATATAAATCGTCTGACAGACTTGAGGTAGTAGGTTATTCAGATTCTGATTTTGCTGGTTGTCGAGATGATTTTAAATCTACCTCAGGTTATATTTTTCTTTTGGCTGGAGGAGCTATTTCTTGGAAAAGTGCCAAACAAACTCTTGTGATGTCTTCTACTATGCAAGAAAAGTTTATAGCTTGTTATTGGGCTACAATACAAGCAGTTTGGTTGTGAAATTTTATTTCTAGGCTCAGAGTAGTTGATTCCATTTCCAGACCCATCACCATATTTTGTGATAATAGTGTTGTAGTGTTCTTTTCAAAGAACAATAAAAATTTGAATGGTTCTAAACACATAGACATTAAGTATTTGATAATCAAAGAAAAATTTAAGGAAGGGCAGACACTAGTAGAGCATATAGATACAGAGGAAATGATTACTGATCCATTAACCAAAAGTCTTCACCCTAAATTTTTCAAGAAACGTGTTATAGGTATGGTTATTGTGGATGACTTTGATATACTTGGTTAGTGGGAGGTTCTTTTATTTTGTAAGGACCCATTAAGTTTTGATTAATAAAATAATTTTTGTTCTATGTGTTTTATATTATTGTGATTGTACACATAAAGTATGTTTGATGTCAATTTTGAGAATATGATGTATACCATGTACTTATGTCTTATTGTTGTGACATCAATAAAGATCTCGAGATATAAAGTAAAGACATAAGAGTCTCATTGGAGACATGTGGGCTTCGATTAGAAGCATAAAGACTTCCTTGTGCAGCATAAAGAGGTTTTATGAGAAACCATAAAGAGGACCAAAAATGAATTTAGCAAAATTTTGATCACTTTTAGTATGCTATTTTTATGTCACACTTACTCATCATTTAAAATCCATATTGATAGGGATATTAACATTTGTGACCGTGGAGTGGTCTTATATGGCTAAATTGATGTAATGACTTCTATGATTCGATGTTCGTATTTTTATTGGACCAGATTAGAATACTAAGGTATTTTCATTCAGACTATATGTATGTGTGGCCACTTAAGTAATTCAACCCGAGAGTCGTTTTCAAATAAAATATATATATATATGTATTATTTTATTCTTATAAATCAAATAACAATCAATGTTGCCCAAGTTGGAGAATGTTAGACTTTTTATATATGTGAGCTTTACATTGATTGAGTTTTCAGATTGCGAAAAACGGGTTGATGTTGCCTGATGTGATATACAGTCTAGCTAGCCCAATATAGTGCGTGATCAATTAAATAATTGGGCTCTAGTGCACCGCGGTCTATGATGAGAGATTATAAAATGTGGGCCTATTCCTTGTAAGTCAAGGAGTCCATAATGGGAAAGATTTCATAAAGTTTCTTTATAAATAGGCCAGGTCCCCTCTACACTTCATAAGTTGAAAACCCTAGTAACATGTTCCATTGGTGGCTGCATAAAGTAAGAAGAGCAAGTAGAGGAAGACCGGCCTCCTAACTTGTTCTTTTGTAAAGAGTTGCTAGCGTGTTATTATGGCTTCCGCAAGTACGCACTTATTCTAATTGTTATTATTATTTTGTGTTCTAGTTTTCTAGTATGAATTTGATATTATTCTATCATTAGGAGCATCTTCTTCTGTTCTTTTTTCTTTTCTTGAGTCGTATGTATTTTCCTACTTTTTGTGTCAACTGGATATTCAAATCTGCAACCTGATTAATTTGTGTAATACAAATTAAATGAGGTTACCACCACTCTGCATTGGTTAACGCGAGCCCAGTATAAACTCGACCAGCTAACCCGAAGAGAGATTTGGAAATAGAATTTAAGGAAATGCTAGTTAGTCTCACACTTTGTCCTACTATGATCGAGAGAATAAGGGTTGTTTTAATTTTTAGGATTTAACTATATCAATAAGGCTGGCAATTTATGCCCAAACCCACAAACCCGCCCAAATCCATCCAAGTTAAATGGGTGCAGACGGGCGATTTTATTAATTGGGTTGTAAATGGGTACCTATAATAACCCAACTAATAATTGGGTCCAATCGAGTTTGTATAAAAAAAATTGGGTGCTAATGAAACCCGATAGGGTTTGAAGTCTTCTTGACAGTCGCTCTCCTTCGAAGTCGCTCCTCCGCCGCCGCTCGTCTCCTTCAAGACCACAACTCTCTTGCTACATCATGCATCTAAATCGAGCTTCAGCGGCTTCAGTGCACCACCACTTCCACTTTCTTCTCTGGCAAACCACAAATAATCGATTTGTGGTCCCACAACTTTACCCCCTTATTCTCTCATAATAAAATAAAGTGTGGGACTAACTAGCATTTCCCTAGAATTTAATACTACGTGCTCCTTCTTGAAACTAATGTTGTCCATCCATTCTCACATATAACTGAGCAATAAGAATATATTAATATTATGTAAAATAACAATATTTCATTTTCAGTGCTTCCTTTTCAAATCATATTTAGAAGTATATATTTTAAACGTAATTTGGTATATGCTAACCGGTTTCCATCTCTATTCCTTTCTCTCTCTGCTGGGGCCCGGGGAAAATGAATGAATAATTCAGAGATAGACCTTTTCTATTGTTTGAAAAATGATTGCGAGAAAGACTATTTCTCACGTGGGAACTACCAAGCAATGCGTAAAAGTGGATAGTGGATGAAATTAAAGGCAAATGAAGCTAGCTACACTTGGTCTTGGTACGTGTGGCCTTGTAGGCAGCTTTTGCTTACTGGGTCCTGTTAGGACCTTACAAGCCTATAAATACTTTTGCCTCAGCCCTCAGCAAAATCACAAGCCAAAGCACTGTACTCATAAGTTCAATTTAGCAAAAGCCCATAGACTCTTTCGACCTAAACCCTTTGTATCACTCCCCTAGCCTCTTTTCCAGTCCTTGTTCCTTCACCTCAATGGAGGGCTGCTCTAACCCAACATTCATTTTGTCACTTCTCCTGCTTACCATTGCCACCACCTCAGTGCAAGGCCATGGCACCCTTGTTGGGTTCTACTCGCGTACGTGCCCTCAGGCCGAATCCATTGTTCAATCGACAGTTCAAGATCATTTCCAATCTAATCCTTCCATCGCTCCTAAGTTACTCAGGATGCACTTCCATGACTGCTTCGTCCAAGGTTGTGACGCTTCTATCCTTATAGACGGCCCTTCCACTGAGAAAACAGCCATACCAAACATCAACCTGAGAGGATACGAAGTTATTGATGACGCTAAGAGCCAGCTTGAAGCAGCATGCCCTGGGGTCGTCTCTTGCGCAGATATCGTCAGCCTTGCTGCCCGCGATGCAGTGGTTCTGGTAATTACATATCATATCATGCTTGATCAAATCATTTCAAAGAGAAAATAAGAAAGCTTATCACATTCCATAAGTGACTCTCTTTGCTTCATTCTTTTTAACCTGGACTCAAATCACCCTAATTATATTGTTTTAAAACATATATATTAACTTAGCTTCTTGAACATTGTATACAGACCGGTGGACCAAGCTGGCAGGTTCCCACCGGACGTAGAGATGGCCGGATTTCATTGGAATCCGATACTGCCAATTTGCCAGGCTTCGGTGACTCTATTGAGACGCAAAAGCAAAAGTTTAGCGATAAGGGTCTCAACACTCAAGATCTCGTCACCCTTGTTGGTAAGCATCACAAGATTTTTTATTTATTCCTATTGTAAATATAGATATGGATAAAAATGTATGTGGTACTAAACCAAAAATACAAAATAAAATATAATTGAAGCAGGTATATAACAATATATGGACTGGGAAAGCCCGGTCACAGGTCTGGATGTGTTATTTATATTTTTTCATTATGTTACTAGGAGGGCACACCATTGGAACTTCCGCATGTCAATTCTTCCGCAACAGATTATATAACTTCACCACAACTGGAAATGGTGCTGACCCATCCATCGACGCCACATTCGTTCCTCAACTACAAGCACTCTGTCCATCAAACAGTGATGGGACGGAGCGAGTAGGACTAGACACAGGCAGCCCCAACAGGTTTGACACCTCTTTCTTTACAAATCTGAAGAATGGACGAGGGATACTCGAGTCTGATCAGAAGTTATGGAGCGACGCATCCACAAGAACTTATGTCAAGAGCATTTTGGGCATCAGAGGCTTGCCTGGGTTAAAATTCAATGTAGAGTTTGGAAAGTCAATGGTGAAGATGAGCAACATCGGTGTGAAGACGGGTACTGAGGGTGAAATTCGCAGAGTGTGCTCAGCAATTAACTGATTATATGTTTTGATTTTTGAGTCACAGAGTTGATCGGTGACCAATTCTACATTTGTTAGCGTAAGCTTATCGAATAAGAAATTTGTTTATTTTATTTTTTTTATATGTACTTTCCCTCACTATCTAATAATGTATTCATGTTTTAAAAATATATATTCACATTCGTTAGCCTTCAATTGACAGGGATGCGCTGAAATAGACATTAGTGGATTGGCGGTCCTCATATTTATGAAGAATCGATAATATTGACTTTGTCATATTGTATTACTGAAATGTTGACCCTTAGACGGCAAAAATTGTGGAACTTGTCATGGTCTACGAATCCAACCAAAAAAAAGGGAAATTAGGATTAAGAAACAATTTTGCTGCTACTATCCCCGTTAATAAAAGGAACAAAAATTACAAATTGATGGAGAGGTGATGCCTAGACTATATATAATCCAATTTCCACAGCCTTTTTTTTTTTCTTTGGTTAATCTACACCTTATTATGGGTGTTTCTTAATCCATACCCCTCACATCCTCTTTAGCCTTTTAGGTCCTTTTTTTTTTTTCTTTTTTTTTTTTTTTTTTATTGTGTAAGAACATAAATTTTTTATCTTTGAAACAGTGAATACAAGGTGAAACGCCCATAAAAACACCACAATGAGCACTAAGCAAAAAGAACCATCCAAAGGCAACAAGAAACCCAGACAATACACCAAAACTCACAAAAACAAAAGCAGGCTACAATTCTAGCTCAGCAAAGAGTACGTTGCAAAAAGAAACCCAGGCACAAGCTAGCTACGAACACAAAACAAGTAACACCGAATCATAAAAACTATGGAATAAGCTGAGGGACACATCAACCAAAACCAACGACAAAACTGCCCCACCACCCACCAGACTTAAAACTCATAATCAAACAAAAAACAGACACTGATCTGCAAATACCTCCCTTGGCCGGCAAAGTGGTCAGCTACCATATTACCTTCTCTGAAAAGATGAGTATATAAAACTCCATTAAAGTGAGATTGAAGGGATCTAATTTCATTAAATACAAACCTTAGCTTCCACGGAATAGCCTCCTTACCCGACACCCACGCTAATGCCACCACCGAATCACTGTCCACAATAAGCTTAGACGATAAAGCCCAGATTGAATCTGCAAACAGATTTAATGCCTTGCGAATTGCCATCAACTCTGCCACAATTGTCTTTCACAAATAAATTTCCTCCACAATGCATCTTGCTCTGTACCAAATCTCCACCACCATTTGCACAATAAAGCTTCATTTTTTTCCATCAAAGAGCCAATACCCAAACCACCCCATTTATTCCTGTTGGCTATTCTACAGCTAATATTCAAGTTTTAACACCAACAACTCTTGAATAAAAACACACAGATCAGATTTTAAAGAGAGAAGTAAAAAAAAACAGAGGAGGAAGAACAAGGAGCTAAAAGAGGGTTCTAGACGTCTGGATTTTTTCATAAACCCTTTCAGCACATGTATAAAGTATATATATACTTCTAACATCCAATAAAAGCCCAACACCTGGACACAACTAAGCCACATCATAAAACTAGCTTACAAAGCTAATTAACATTAGTTTAACTTAAACAAGATTAGAAAAGTCAACAAAAAAACAGGGCACATTAGTTCAACATATCTCCCCTTTAATGTGCTGAGCTTGCACTCCCACTAATTCTCTGAAATACTGAAACTTTTCCTTTGAAAGTGCCTTTGTAAAAATGTTAGCTAGCTGCTCTTCTGACTTGCAATACTTGAGCTGAATTTCTTCATCTTCAATAGCTTCTCTGATGAAATGATATTGATAGCAATGTGTCTTGTGCGACTGTGATAAACTGGGTTATTTGCCATTGCTATTGCTGATTTGTTGTCGCAAAAGATCTCTGTCCCTTCTTTTTGCTTTTCTCCAACATCTTCCAATATCCTTCTCAACCAAATGGTTTGTGAAGTTGCTAATGAAGTTGAAATATATTCAGATGAAGATGAAGATTGAGTAACTGATTGTTGTTTCTTTGATGCCCAAGAAAGTACTCCGGAGCCAAAAGTAAATGCATAACCTAAGGTGCTTTTCATATCATCAGCACAGCCTCCCCAATCACTATCACAATAACCAACCAATTTCAGCTGAGAAGTATTGCAATATTTGATGCCAAAGTTACTAGTACCTTGTAGGTATCTCAAGACTCTTTTTGCTACACCAAAATGAATATGGCTGGGATTATTCATGAATCTTGATAGTAAGCTTGCTAAAAACATAACATCAGGTCTTGTGGCAGTGAGATAAAGTAAGTTCCCAACCAAACTTCTATATAAAGTTGCATCCACCTTCTTTCCTCCATCTTCTTTCATCAACCTTTCATTAACAACAAGAGGAGTTGTCACAGGCTTACAACCAAACATTCCAAATTTTTTTAGAATATTTTCAGCATACTTCTTTTAAGAAATAAAAACACCATCTTCTTCTTGATAGATTTCAATCCTAAGGAAATGATGCAGCAAGCCCATGTCACTCATTTCATACTTCTTCATCATATCTTTTTTAAATTCTTCTATAGTTTTCTCATTGTTACTGGTAAGCACCAAATCATCAACATACAATGCAACAATTAAAATATTGGGCTTACCTTGAGCTTTCACATACAAGGTAGGCTCACTTTTACTCCTTTTGAATCCTTTTTCATTAAAGTAGCCATCAATTTGACTATACCATGCTCGAGGAGCTTGCTTTAGCCCATACAAGACCTTTTTCAGCTTATATACCTTCTCTTCTTTTCCTTTGATCACAAAACCTTGTGGTTGTTCAACATAGATTTCTTCTTCTAATTCCCCATTCAAGAAGGCTGATTTAACATCAAGTTGGTATAAGAACCAACCTTTTTGGGCTGCCATGGCAATGAGAGTTCTTATTGTATCTAACCGAGCAACGGGAGCAAATGTTTCATGGAAGTCAACACTGGGCTGTTGTGAATATCCTTTTGCAACTAGTCTTGCTTTGTTTCTTTGAATTGAACCATCTGAATTTAATTTCACCTTGTAAATCTACTTCACACCAATAATCTCTTTGTTTTGTGGTTTGTTCACCAATTCCCAAGTATTATTCTTCTCAATAACTTCAATTTCATCTTCCATAGCTTTTCTCCAAGCTTTTTCTTTCATTGCTCCTTAAAAAGAACTTGGCTCAATTACACAAAAATTGCAACTATCATAGACATCATTCAAACTCGTCATTTTTCTTAGAGTTGAGGTCGATGATGACATGGATCGACTTAGAGAATCACTTAAGGGGGATGATGAATCTGACCTTGGAGAAAATTGGGACGTTTCTTCATCACTTTCATCTTTATGAGCAGATTTTTGTTGCTCTTCTTCAACAAGAGTTGCTCCTTTCTCAACTTTGCCTTCTTCCCAATTCCATGAAGCTTTTTCATCAAACACGACATCTCGGCTAATGATCACCTTGGTTTTTTTTCAAACTAAACAGCCTGTAGCCCTTTGATTTTGAGCTATAGCCGACAAAAATGCATCTTTCACTTGTTTCATCTAACTTGTGTCTCCTCTCCTTTGGAATTTGAGCATAACAAATACACCCAAATACTTTAAGATGCCTCACAGATGGTTTTCTTCCACTCCATGCTTCTATGGGAGTTTGATTCCAAATGGCTTTAGTAAGACTCCTATTTATTAAATACACTGCAGTATATACAACTTCAGCCCAGAAAGTTTGAGGTAGCCCTTTTTCATGTAGCATTGACTTTGCCATTTCTGTCACCAGTTTGATTCTTCCTTTCTGATACGCCATTTTGTTGTGGAGTATAGCCAACTGTTAATTGTCTTTCAACTCCTTCATCTTCACAAAATTTATCAAACTCTTTAAGTTGTATTCTTTTCCTTTATCACTTCTTAAAATTTTTATGTAATGGCCACTTTACTTTTCAACAAAATTTTGAACTTCTTGAAAATTGAGAACACTTCAGATCTTTCCCTCATAAAATACACCCATGTCATTCTAGTAAAATCATCAATGAAGAGAATAAAGTAGCTGTTATTACCATGGGAGAGGTTTATCATAGGCCCACAAACATCTGTGTGAACTAACTCCAGCACTTCTTTTGCTCTCCATGCAACTCCTTTTGGGAAAGATTGTCGATGAAGCTTTCCAAGAACACATCCTTCACAAACATCACGAATTTCTTCAATAGAGGGCAGCCTTTCCGCCATATTTTTCTGATGAAGTAACTTGAGGCTATGAAAGTTCAAATGCCCAAGTCTTTTATGCCACAACCAAGATTCATCACAAATACTGGCCTTCAAAGCAACATCATTCATATATTTAAATGTGAGAAGAAAGCTTCTATTTTTCTCCATATTTATTCTTGCCATCATTTGCCCATTTTCTCCTTTATCATAAATTTTGCACGAATGATCATCAAAATGGATAGAATATCCATGCTCAACAAGTTGCACAACACTTAACAAGTTTTGCTCCAGGTCTGGTACTAATAAAACATCCCGAATATATTTTACACGCTTCTTTGTTTGAATAGCAATTGTGCCTTTGCCTTTTGCTTCCACCAAAGTGCCATTTCCCAACCTTACTTGGGAGTTAGAGGATGCATCCATGTTCACAAAAATATTTTTACTACCCGTCATGTGATTGCTACAACCACTATCAAGATACCAAACATCATTCTTTTGTTCAGACGCCGTTTGACAAGCAAAAAACATGTTTGCATTACCTTCTTTTTCTTCAGGGAAATTTGCTTGCTGATTGTTTTTGAATCGGCAATCCTTTTGAAGATGCCCAAATTTTTTACAATTAAAACATTGAGGCTTTCCTTTGAACCAATAGTCTTTTTCAACATGGCTACTCCTTTTGCAAATACTACATTTTTGTGAAAACCCTTCATCATTAGATTTCCTGTCATAACTGGTTCTACCTCTTCCCCTTACATTTCTTCCTCTACCTCTTCCTCTTCCTTGTCTTCTACTTCTTAATGACTCCACTTGATTTTGTTCATGACTTGATGGCTTCTTTTCAACATTTTTGGGGCTGACATTAAGCTTAGATTGAAATGCACTCTCAATAGACTTCTCAGAACGTAGCATCAATCTTTGCTCATATGATTTCAAGGAGGCCATCACCTCTCGAACACTAATTTAGAAATATTTTGAGTTTGTTCAATCACAGCCACCACAGTATCAAATTTTTCTGGTAAACTAATTAAAATCTTTTCAATAATTCTCTTATCAGGAATTTCTTCCCCATATGATTTCATTTGATTTACAATATCCAAAAATCTGGTGAAATACTCTTGAAGTATTTCATTCTCCTTCATTTTCATATTTTCTAACTCTTTTCTGAGAGTTTGAAGTTTAACAGCCCTTACCTTCAGATTTCCTTGAAATTCTTCTCGGAGGATGTTCCATACTTCTTTGGCTTTGGTTGCTCCCATGATTCTTGGAAAAATAAAGTCTTCAACTCCTTGTTGAATAAAGAGAAGAGCTTTTGCATCCTTCCTTCTCAAATCATTCAATTTCTCTCTTTGGGCGTTTGTTAACGTGGCATCCGGATAGGGCTCGGCATCCCCCTTTTCCACCAAATCCCAAACATCTTGTGATATAAATAGAGTTCTCATCTTGATACACCAGATATCATAGTTCTCACCATTAAATAATGGAATAGAGGGTTGTTGGATGTTCAAACTCGAACTGCTGGTGCTGGCCATGAAGTTTTTCTACAACAAGAGTCACCTTCCTTCTTTGTTTCTTCTCACACAGCTATCTCCTTTCACCCAAGCTCTGATACCAATTTCTATTGGCTATTCTATAGCTAATATTCAAGTTTTAACACCAACAACTCTTGAATAAAAACACACAGATCAGATTTTAAAGAGAGAAGTAAAAAAAAAAAAAAACCAAAGGAAGAAGAACAGGGAGCTAGAAGAGGGTTCTAGATGTCTGGATTTTTTCATTCACCCTTTCAGCACATGTACAAAGTATATATATACTTCTAACATCCAATAAAAGCCTAACACCTGGACACAACTAAGCCACATCATAAAAACTAGCTTACAAAGCTAATTAACATTAGTTTAACTTAAACAAGATTAGAAAAGTCAATAAAAAAACAGGGCACATTAGTTCAACAATTCCCTTTGATTCCATTTTTCCATTCTACAATCTTTCTCCTCTCATTTGAACCACCCCATAAGATTCTTCTCTGAATTGCCTCAATTTTCTTTCCGACCCCCTAGGCATCCTAAATAATGATAAATAGTATACAGGAGGGTTCACCAAAACCGATTTAATCAATGTGACTCTGCCCCCCGGCCCATGGACAGATACTTTCCTTTCTATGCTGCTAATGTAGCTACTTCTTACCTTTTCAGCAAAGGATCCCAAGAATTCAAAGACCTTGGATTCGCACCTAGAGGCAAAGCTAAATATGTAGTTAGTGAGGAATTGAACCTACTTTGCACCACAGCTTGGATGCATACTCTGCCACCTTCTCAACCTCCACCCCAATCCCAATAATCGTACTTTTATGAAAATTAATCTTCAAACCAGACACAAACTGATAGCATTTCAAAATTCTCTTAATCGCCAACACTTCCTCAATATTATCATTGCAAAAAATCATTGTATCATCAGCGAACTGAAGGTGAGATAGAAAAAAAACAATCATCCCCTAGTTGGATGCCTTTTGATGATCAACCCCACCTCTCTAGCTTTCGCTAACATCCCACTTAACCCTTCTGCCACTATAAGAAACAACAATGGGGACAGATCCCTTTGCCCTAATCCCTTCTCAAGCTTGCAAAAGAGCCATTAATAAGGACAGAAGCAGATGCCGACGACACACATTCTCTAATCCACTTTCTCCATTGTATACCAAATCCATTCTACCCATTATATAGTCGGGAAATCCTCAATCCACACAATCATATGTTTTTCCAAAATCTAACTTAAAAATTAAGCCACGAACCTTCTTCTTCCAAAAATCTATTACTTCATTTGCAATAAGCACTCTATCAAAAATCTGCATACAGTAATGAATGCACTTTGTTCCTGACTAATCAACATTGGAAGGACTTTCTTCATTCTATTTGCTAAAACTTTTGCCAATACCTTGCAAACCCACCCCACCAAACTGATAGGCCTAAAATAAAAAAACACAATAGGGTTCTCAGACTCGGGAATCAACACCACAAAAGATGCATTCAATCCCTTCACTATTTTAGCATTTTGATGAAATTCTACCATGAACTGGATCACATCTTCTTTCAATATTGACCAACATTTCTTCACAAAATTTATATTAAAACCGTCTGGCTCAGGGGCTTTATTACCATCGCATTTCGAAATAGCCCCCCATATCTCTTCAAAAGAAAAAGGAAAGCCGGCCTCTTTATCTCCTTTGGGTTTACAATCATCCTCCCCCTCACCATAATATTAGCAATGAAATTTCTCCTTCCTCTATAACCTGCCATCATGTGAAAAAACCTAGTATTTCTATCCCCTACCTTTATCCAAGAAATTCACGATTTTTGTAGCCTTCTAGGTTTTAATGAAAGAAATGTGTAGATTATCAATAACATGAAGGGGTGTGGATTAGCCCAAAAAAAAAAAAAAAAAGCAAGATGTGGAAATAGGCCCGCTTTAATTATGAGTTTTTTCATATGAAATTATGGCCACTAAAAGTAAAAGTTAAAGAATATTGAAAACAAATACTATCTACAAAAATTTCTATAGTTATTATTTAACAAGCCTATTCATACCATATTCGCATCAAAACCAATGGGTGTTATATTTTGTTAATGTCATTTGTTTTTTAAATGTTGTTTTAGTTGGGGTTGCGTGTTATATTGTGAGTCTCCTAATGTTCAGTAGGTGAGGTGGTCTACATGTCTAGTTATATGTATTACGGTGTACTAAACTTCATTTTATTTTAATAAAAAAAAAAAAAATTTGCTCATCCAAAGGAAAAAATTGTTTTGAACTTGACAACCACAGTTAAAATCCCTGTAATAAAAAAGTTGATAAATTGTGGTTGTCTTTTAATATCATTCACTCCCTTCAGGTAAAGGCCGGATAAGGATAATTGTGATATATGCATAAAACTTTAATTGAAAAAGTTGCAAATCATGCCTTTAATTTCCCTCAATTGACTTAGTGAACAGCTAATCTGGGTTTTCTTCATAACTAGTTTTCTAGAGATGTCCGGACTTCCTAATTATAGGTTCATTTCCTGAGCTTTGTAGTTGTTTTGGGTGGGTTTATGAGTTGGATTGTAATGGTGTATAAGTCACCAAAACCAATTTGTGCTGATTATCTTTTTTTTGATTTTTCGACCTTCTTGTATTACTCGTTTCTTTATTTTTAATAAAATTCTTTGAATTGTAAGCACATGATGTTGAGGGCCAGTGGACCAACCTAATTGGGATGTTGGTTTCCTCTTTGATGCTTTATGCTCTTTTTCAAAAAAATATCAAAATAAAAAAATAATTGATATAATGGATAATTGTGAAACATGCAAAAACAATAATCACACTGCTCAATGGCACTTATTTGATTTTTGAGTTATATATGGAAAACATTAATTTTAGGGGTCTGTTCGTTTCACAGGAAACGAAACTCTCGAGACTTTGAAATTCTTGAGAGTTGAAACTCTCAAGAGTTATAATCCTGAAAGTTACCTAAAGTTAACTGAAGTTTGCCAAAGAAAAAGAAAGTGGGTGATGTGGGTAATTGCGGGCGAAACATTGCTTAAGTATTTTTTTTTTTTTTTTTTAAATCTGAGTTCAAAATCAAAGACCGTGACATAATTTTATAAACACACACACACACACACACATATATAGATATATTTATATATAAATATATAAATCTGAATTCATGATCTGAGTTCAAGTTGAGAGTGTGAGCCAAGATTGGAGTTTAACCCATTAATGTGCATTATTTTCTCATGGCATTCCTACTTTGGGTGGCTTACTACCATAGTTGGAGCAAGTCCACTCGCAATTCTAATTCATTTGAACAAGCATTCCTACCCATTCCATTTGGTGGGGTAACAGTAGATCTTGTCAATTAACTCAATCCAACAGAGCAGTAATCAACACCAGTATGCCTCCATGTATATATTTATATATATTTTATAAGTTCAATTGTTCAACCATGGTTATTGGATCGAGGCAAAACAAGAGAAGAGGCGTCCATGCTAGAACTCTTATCGGCATTCGAAGTTGGTTTGCCAATATTCTTACACACTCTATTTTGTAAAAAGAAAAGAAGAGGATGTAGAGTGAAGTTGTAGAGAATGAGTTTGGGTTGTGGTGAATAACATGTGGGAATTTTTAATTCCTGCATATTTCGACAGGATTTTTATCTCCTATGAATTACGAGAATTGAGATTTTACAAGAAATTAAAATCCCATGATTTAAATGAAACAAACAACCCACTTTTTATTAATTCCTGAAAATCTGCAACTCCCACCTCCAATTCCCGTCAAACGAACAGACTCTAAAGGATAAGGAGAATATCAGTGTCAACCGCAGGGGAAACATGTATAGTTATAAGAAGAAATTAACATACGTAGACATGTCAATTTAACTTCTAACCGCAATTTTAACAAGTGTGGAACCAAGTTTTAATCTTTGGCTAGTTGTGGGTGTGGCTAACAAACAAAACCATTCCCACATTAATTTTTTGCACGCAAACAGGCATTAATTAATTAATTAAATTTTTTTTTTTTTTTTTTTTCAGAAGCGTACAAAATGGAAAATGAAAAAAGGAGGAGCAATGCCATACAAAGTACAAATCGGATTTTTGACACAAATGTGGCCATCGTTTTTCTCTTCATTTTCAAAATCAATTATTTTGTAGTGAAAATCAATTATAAAGTGCACCTTCTGATCTCCTTATTATAGGTATATATGATCAATGTAATGTCGGTAATTAATTTCATTGCATGGCTGTTCAGATTTCTGACTCATTCGCACATTTCAATTCATTATTATGTGCTGCATGATGTGAGCATTTCGGTAGGAAAATGTTGAAGTGCTCTGTTTTTTATTTTTTTATTTTTTTTTATATTTTTTTTTTTTGTTGGATCAAATTTGCTTCTCCTAGTGACGTGATAGCCGCACATTTCGCCCACCATGAATAATTATCGTTCTAGTGAAATTAAAAAAATTCTAGAGTGCTCAAATTTTTCTTCAAATTAAATCTACTTCTCCAAATGATATGTCAACCACCATAGCAACCCACTACTAATAATTATTTTTTTAATGAAAATTTTAATTGGTTGACCAAGCTCCGACATAAATAGCTTTTGCAAAACACACAGATATAACATAACACAAAAAAGTTGGGGAATACCATATTAATCATTTTGGTAACATCTTGCATAATTTGGATTAATGCAACCACGAAGAATTCTAAAACCATTGATCGAAACATGGAAAGGTCAACCTTATCAACTGATCAATCAATTCAATCAATTCTTACAAATAATTGAACAATAAATACATCTTATATGCAAAATGACCACCCTATTCAATATTAATAATTGAACAATAAATCATCTTCAAAAGTAAATCTTTGAACATTATGTGGTCTTAACTTTTGCCAATGAACCACAATTATTGAACCTATTTAAAGAAATCGCCCATTAGTTAATTGCAGAGCATACTTTACGAATTTCACCCTCAGTAGCCTTCTTCAAGCCAATGTTACTCATCTAGCTTCACCATGGACCTTCCAAACTCAACGTTAAAGTTCAAAGCTTGCAAGCCTCTAACACCCAAGAGGCGTTGAACTAAAGCTTTTGTCGAAGCATCAGTCCATAACTTTTGGTGGGACTCTAGTATTCCTCGTCCATTTCTCAAATTGGTGAAGAAAGACGTGTCAAATCTGTTGGGGCTGCCGTTGTCCAGTCCAATTCGTCTCGTGCCATCACCATTTTTGGGACAGAGTGCTTGTACCCGTGAAATGAATGCGGGATTAATGGAAGGGTCAACGCCATTTCCAGTTGTGTTGAAGTTATAGAGTCTGTAACTGAAGAATTGGCAAGCCGTAGTTCCAATGGTGTGGCCTCCTAATGACATAAAAATTTATTACTTGAATTAAATGTGGAACTTAAAAATCATTTCCATGTATTAACTTATAACTAGAGCTGGAAAAATTAGGTCCATACATGCGATTCCCTCTAATCCTAGGAGGATTTTGTATCGGCTTTGAGACTGATCTTAATTATTCAATCCATCATCAGTTCTAATTATAGCTATAATTTATGTAATTATATATTTATTTAGTTTTCAAATGTCATGCTTACCAACAAGAGTAACAAGATCTTGTACGCTGAGACCCCTATCGATGAACTTTTTCTTTTGTGCCTCAATGGACTCAGTGAAACCCGGCAAAGCAGTAGTATCAGATGCGAGTGAAATCCGACCATCTCTACGTCCTGTAGGGACCTGCCAGCTTGGTCCATTGGTCTGCATGCAATTTATATAAAATAAGCATGTTTATTAATGCAATTCACATATAAAAGAAAAGAATGTCACAGACAAAAAGCAGCACACTTTCGAACGTAAAAGCCCCTTCTTTATGATAAAAGTTGATGAAATATGGTAATTACCAGAACCACTGCATCGCGGGCAGCAAGGGCGAGGATATCAGCACAAGAGACGACCCCAGGGCATGCTGCTTCAAGTTGGGTCTTGGCATCATCAATAACTTCGAATCCTCTCAAGTTGAGGTTTGGTAGGGCTGTTCTCTCTGTGGAAGGGCCAGCAATAAGGATGGAAGCATCGCAACCTCGGACAAAGCAGTCATGGAAGTGCATCCTAAGTAACCCTGGAGCGATGGACGGATTAGAACGAAAATGACTTTGAACAATGGATCGGACAATGGACTCTGCTCGAGGACATGTACGTGAATAGAACCCTACACGCGTGCCTTTCCCTTGTACTGAGGTTTCGGCCATGGCAAATAGGACTAAAATTAAAATGAACCTGTGGTAGGAGTAGCCCACCATCACGTTGAATGAACAAATGATGGAAAAGATAAAGAAGAATGATATATAGTTGAGATGAGCTCTAGGTTTTGCTAAGTTGAAAGTAGTGAGCAGAATGATTTGGCTTGTGATGTTACGGGAGGCAATTCAGAGGTATATATAGGCATGAGCAAGGTCAAAACTAAGGCTTAGCCAAAAAAAAAAAAAAAAATGAAAAAAGGAAAAGGAAAAAAAGTCAAAACTAAGGAAGAAGTAAGCGTGGCCGGCTACAGTAATTAAGATGATATATATATAGTGAGAGAGAGGGGGATTGAAACTTTTGTTGATGATGAGAGAGATTCAAACTCGTGTTGTTGTCCCTTTTTTTTTTTTTTTTTTTTTTTTTTTTTTTTTTATGATGAGTTGGGATGCACACTTATAGCTCGCCTCAGATTTGTCCAGTATTGACTTGCACGTATTGCATGGCGGTGTTCCATGTGAGAAAAGTCTTTGCTCTCTATTCCCATCATTCTTTTACCATTTCTTTTTTGGCCGCCATTGATTTGGTTTTAGTCATCATCAATTATTATTATTATCTTCTTTTAAAGTAAAAAATTAACTTCGCTTAGCCTTATACATTCCAGTTATGCATGTATCCCTGTCAAATAGTCAGAATTTTCGAAGAATTAATGATTAGAATTTCAAATTTAGCCTCAAGAGGCTAACAACTCGTTCAAATTGAAGATTTATGTCTGGAAAGGTGAAAGGTCTTAAGTTCGACTTTTCATTTCACATTGGGATCAATCTTCAAACATGTTTATTTTGAACATTAATAGATTTGAAGTAAGCATGTATTGACCTTATTTGTGTTCAAATTCATAATTAAGAAAACTAGACTAGACAATATTGATATACCTTTTAGACCAGAAAAAAAGAAAAAAAAAATGAAACGCTTTTAATAGTATTGCAAAGATCGTTAATAAATTCACATCTCGATCAAAACTAGGTGATTTATTGCACATTAATATCACATGATGAATAATTTAGTTAGCTCCAATTGTAACAACCTTTAAGATTTTAATAGGAACTTTTTCTTTTTTTTTTTAATTTGGTGCATGAAATTGAAAGAAATTGATGCCTTAAATAGAATATATTAATTCAAAATGGTTGTGCATTCTACCCTGGCAAAGTAAATACATTCACAAGGTTATACATTCGATCAAACACATTCTTCTTGTAAGGGTCAGTGTTCAAACAACTTTGCTGAGCATAAACATGTCATGTAGTTGAAACACTAATCAAACATGTGTTTTGGATACACCCTTCTTAAATTTAGCCTCAATGGGAAACAAAAATACATGTTGAATTGTACAAAGTAGGCAACTTTAACAACCAATTTTTTTCTAGTCAATATGTTTTTTTTTTTTTTTTAAATACTTAAGGTATAGATGTTGTTTTCTTGATGTTTTCAATTGTAGCTTGCTCTACATCTCTAAAATTTTTCGTGAGAAGCTAAAATTGATCATATTTGATCCTATCCAAAAACGAAAATGACCTGCATAATATCGAAGAGCAATAAGTGAATATAACAAAAGATATCAAAGATTCCATGTAATAAAAAATAACAATACAATAGCATCATATCAAATAAATGTAGCTAGAATACAAAAACTAACACTAAAAATAAATAAAAGATAAAAAAGAAGAAAACCATCAACATCTTCGCTAGAAAAGAGGGAGAGAAAAAAACACACACTAAATGACCATAGAAGACATTCAAACTTGATTTTGTGATTATTACCTTTCCTGCCAAGCAATCAAAGCACCACACAAAGTATCCTACTCTAGTAGTTATGGCGGTGATTGCCTTATGATTATTATTATTTTTAATGATCCCATTCTAGATAATGAATTAGTATTTTCAATGGCCCTCCAATTTGATTCCTACAGCACATCCAACTTGAACGAATCCCAAAAGAAATTATGCTTCAATGTCTCAATGATATCACAAACACTCATTGCCATGTGCATACTTTGCAATCTTATACATGGAATCTACTTTCCACTTTTAGACATATATATCAACCATGATTTCTTAATTTGCTCTCGACTATACTTAGTCATTTTTTTTTTCAAATAAAGTTAATTATTAATTCGTCTAGGATAGAGTTCAATAAAGAAAGGTATAATTTGGTAGGGAAAAAAAAAAATCCAAGAGAAGTCATAAATCAATACCATTGCCATATTTCTTATTATTATTTTTTTTTTTGGATTGCCTCATTCCTTATGGGTAGAAGGTTTGGTTTTTTTTTTTTTTTTTAATTTTAAATAAAAGAGCTTGAGCATCAAAAAAGAAGTCTAACATCTCAACTATATTGGCCTGCACCCTAGACCCTCACTATCGATCATGTGCATCAAAGCTCTAAATTTTAATAAGAAAAGAAAAATAATACAATTAATAGAGAAAATGGAATAGAGAATAAGAAACTCTGGTCTTGGTGACTCATAAACGTCTTAATCCAACTCACAACAAAATAAAACCTAATAAGGTCAAAGTCTATAAAAGAGAAGAGAGAGCGTGTCATGCATGACATAAAAAAGAATCCAGCTCTTTAGGCCAAGAGAGGCTGCCCACCACTAGTGAAAATCAAGAAATTGAACACCCATGTAAGTTGGCACATTAAACTGCAACAGAATGGCCTTCTCTATAAATATGACTAAATTGAACCATCATATAAAAGGGCGGAACATAGAAGGGACGAAGGGGCCTATTGTTATCCCAAGTGTAAAACCCTAGAGGGGGGGGTGAATAGGGTTTATAGCCAATTAAAAATAATTATGGCAAACTAAAAATCAGATTATTGCAACCAATAGAAAAAGTAACAATAAGCAATAATAAGAGAGAGTTAGAGAATGCAAACACAAGAAATTAACGAGGTTCGGCCTTCCCGCCTACGTCCTCGCCTCAAGAGCGCCGCTTGAGGATTCCACAATCCACTATGACAATCTCCTTCAAGGGTGGAGATCAAACCTCTTACAAAGAGAAGCTCTCTTCAAGACAAATCTCTCTTGTCTCACTAGGGTTCACACAACCCTTACAACACTTGAATTTGAAGTTGGTTTGTTGTAAACAATCACTTTAGCAGTAAATACAACTCTTGAAAGCTCAACAAACTTCTAATAATTGCTCAATTGAATGCTCTTTAAGAATTAGGGCTTGAAAGCTCTTTTTCAAAGGATGAGATTGATTGCACTTGTATGGATACTCATAAATGAGTTTAAAGCTTTGTATTTATACCCATAAGGCCTAAAATGGCCGTTGCAAGCATTAAATGCCGGGAAATAGCCGTTTAGTGGCAATTAATGCTCCATTTGGCTTTCAAAAAACTAGCCGTTACAGTTCATTCGAGCCATTTAGTCGACTAAAAGTCCTCATGTAGTCGACTAGAAATATCAGTAGTGAAAATATGGCATATCTGCATGATTTAGTCGACTAAATCTCTTCATTTAGTCGACTACAAATATCAGTAGTCATTATAGGCCATTTTCACTTGATTTAGTCGACTACATCAATGATGTAGTCGACTAAACCTTGGATTTCAAGGTTTAGCCTTGTTTTCATGTGATTTCAACACTAGGACCAATTTCTATCAACTTAGGCCTCTTATGAATGATAAATTGAGTTCAATTAGGGTTCCTAGAGTCCATCTAGGTCAATAGAGCAAAGTCATGAGCAATTATTTACATTTTGGAACCTAAAACCTCACTTATAGCCTAATTGAGTCTCATTGACGATGATTGCATGGCTTGAGGTGCTTGTAGGTCCATTTCTAGCTTTTTATGCTCTTGATGCATCATGCTTGAGTTTCCTTGACGCTTTGGACACGAGCCTTGAGTTCCATGTCTTGGTTGAGCTATTGAGTGCATGTGCTCGAGTCATTTGATCCTTAAGCTTGTGCTTGAAGCCATTTGATCTTGATTACCTAGCTTTGATCATGTTCTTGACATTTAAACCATTAGAACTTACATCGATCTTTTGTTATCATCAAAATCTCGGATATGCCCTTGGTTGAAAACCTTTAGGTCTAACAATCTCCCCCTTTTTGATGATGACAAACTATTGATGTTTTATAAAAGGATAATAAGCAATAAGTCTCTTAATTGGATATGAGAAGCAAAAGCTCCCCCTCAAAATATGCATTTCATCCATGGATTATCATACATATATCAAATGACATATACAAGATATGAATTTAAACCAAGATGCCATAGATAAAAGCATAAACCTCAAAATAGTCATATATATTGTGCATAAAAGCATAAAAATGTAAACAAACCAACAATTGTCCCATAAAAGCATAAAAGCATAAACAAACCAACAATTGTCCAAAAGAAACTTAAGCAAACCAAAAGTACTTTAAACTAGATAAACTAAAAACAAATAAGGTACTATAAAACATCCATCCATAATCTTCTCCCCCTTTTGACATCAATCAAAAAGATAGGACTAATCCTCGGGTGGAGGTGGAAAATAGGGCGCATATTGCTGCAAGATAGTCTCCACATTGCCCTGACGGCGCTCAAGGTCCGTGATACGGTTCCCAACATCTTGAAAACCCTGAGTCATGGTCATATGTAGGGATCCAATGGCAGTCATGACGGTCTGGAGGCTTGGGGCGTCTTCTTGTTCTGCGGGAGGCGGCTGTGGCTCATCCTCATGTTCCTCATCCATAAGATCCTCCTCATGTGGCTGTTGATGGGCAACTCGTGGGTCTCGAGTCCACTCACCATTGGCATTTTGCACAAACTTCATGCGTTTCAGAGTTGCTTCATCATAAATATCCGAAGCTTTAGCATTATATGCATCGGTTTCATTGCCCATATTGACATCAAAAATCTTGAAAACCTCGGTGAGGGCATTGCCATAAGGAAGACAACCAGAGGACTTCTTGGCACAGTCACGCATGTGGTAGAGGATGATGAAGGCTAAGTCAAGCATTTTGCCATTCAGCACACACCAAATAAGGAAAATATCCATATAGCCCACATAAGAACGGCTTCCAGCTCGCGGCATGAGATTATATGAGATAATATGATGAATGATGCGAGAGGTAACAGTCATATCATTCACGGAAGGAAGAAAAGCTTGTTGAATGGTTGAATCATTGCAAATTTGTCGGAGGGCTTGGATTTTGTCAAAATCAGGTCTAACGGTCCAACCATGAGTATCAAAACTTTGAATGGTATTTTCAGTAGGAAGATTAAACACAGCAGCAATGGTTGCAATGCGAAGATGAATTGGTGTCCCTTTAACCCAAGATTTGATTTCATAATCTTTGGTAAACTTGAAATTAGCATAGAAAACCCTAACAAGTCTAGGGTAGCATGTATTGTTCAATGTGAGAAAGAAATCCCACCCAATGGCCTTGAATAAATTGGAAATGTAAATACGTTGGCCATCAAAGAATTCAAAAGACACGATTTTACCGAATTCAACCCGGCGATTTTTGTAGGAATCTTGATATTTCTTGAGGGTTTCGGCGTCCTTGCACAACCCTTCATCGCTGTGCTTCACTTTGGATCGTCTCTCTTGTTGGTGAGATGGTTCTTCTTGAATCGGATTGGATGGAGGAGGTTGAGAAGTGCCGGAGCCACCCTTGCGCTTGGTTTGTGCCCTAGATGCGTCCATGGATGCTTTGAGAAGTTTCTCCGTGCGTTGAGTCATGATTTGGAAGCAATGGAAGAAGATGGGAAGGGTGGAATTTGAAAGGTTTGGCGGGAGATGAACAGTTGGGAGGAAGGAGAGGGAGTTTAGGCGACTAGAGAGAGAGAGAAATGTGAGAATGAGGGCAAAAATTCGCGGAAGGAGGGTTTTATAAGCCTTCCCCGATAGATTTAGTCGACTAAATCAATGATTTAGTCGACTACATAAAGCAGTAGCCATATTCCCATATATTTAGTCGACTGGATGAAAGATTTAGTTGACTAAAACTCATTTAGTCGACTATATCACATATTTAGTCGACTAAATGTGTTAAAAACACACAAATAGCCTATGTATGCAATCTATTTCCAACATATATCATCATATTGTTATGTTTTATCAAAAAGAAACTTTCAAACTCATGAAATAAATGCGTTTGATCAACAATTCATCAATGTAATAAGACATTAAGCTCCTGTAGCACAAATTTCATAGAGTATGGACATGAGATCATGTAATATGCATATGAATCATTGATTAATCACATCATGCATCAAACACATGCCAAGTTCTCTTTTAATGAAGTTAAAACGGTCTTCTTGAAGAGGTTTGGTAAAGATATCGGCCAATTGGTGGTCGGTACCTATGAAATCAATTTCAACATCTCCTCTTTGGACATGATCACGAATGAAATGATGTCTTATCTCAATGTGCTTAGTTCGTGAGTGTTGTATTGGGTTCTTGGTTAAGTTTATAGCACTAGTATTGTCACATTTGATGGGAATGTGATCAAAATGAAGTCCATAGTCCTCAAGTTGTTGTTTCATGTACAACACTTGTGCACAACAACTACCGGCCGCAATATACTCGGCTTCGGTGGTTGAAAGTGCTACCGATGTTTGTTTCTTACTAAACCAAGACACTAGTGAATGACCTAGGAAATGGCAAGTCCCACTAGTGCTCTTGCGATCATCTTTGCCACCGGCAAAGTCCGCATCGGAGTAGCTAATCATGTCAAATGATGTAAACTTAGGAAACCATAAGCCAAGGTTAATTGTGCCACTTAAATATTTGAAAATACGTTTTACGGCAAGCATGTGAGATTCTTTAGGACATGATTGAAATCTAGCACACAAGCAAACACTAAACATGATATCGGGTCTACTTGCAGTTAAATAAAGTAAACTACCAATCATACCTCTATATTTCTTTTGATCTACATCTTTCCCACTTTCATCCGTGTCTATCTTGATGGTGGTACTCATGGGAGTAGAGAATTTTCTTCCATCTTCCAATCCATATTTGTTGAGTAGGTCTTTGACATATTTGGATTGATTTATGAATGTTCCTTCCTTTGATTGCTTAATTTGAAGTCCGAGAAAGAACGTTAGCTCACCCATCATGCTCATCTCAAATTCCTCCTGCATGATCTTAGAAAATTCCTTGCAAAGATTCTCATTAGTGGATCCAAAAATGATGTCATCAACATAAATTTGAACTAGAAGCATATTATCATTGATGGTTTTAATAAAAAGTGTGGTGTCAAGTTTTCCTCTTTTAAAACCATTTTTAAGTAAAAATCCACTAAGCCTTTCATACCAAGCTCTAGGAGCTTGTTTTAAACCATATAAAGCTTTGCTTAGCTTAAAAACATGATTTGGAAATTCATGACTTTCAAAACCGGGAGGTTGTTCAACATAAAATTCCTCTTCTATAAAACCATTTAGAAATGCACTCTTGACATCCATTTGAAATAGTTTAAAATCTTTATGACATGCATATGCAAGCAACATTCTTATGGCTTCAAGTCTAGCTACCGGAGCATAGGTTTCATCATAATCTATACCTTCTTGTTGATTATAACCTTGGGCTACAAGTCGAGCCTTGTTTCTAGTAACAACTCCGGATTCATCCTTTTTGTTTCTAAATACCCATTTAGTTCCAATTACTCCATGGTCATGAGGTCTAGGTACCAAGGTCCAAACTTTGTTCCTTTCAAATTGGTTGAGTTCATCTTGCATAGCAAGGACCCATGATTCATCATTTTTCAGCTTCATTAATGTTTTTAGGTTCAATTTGAGATAAGAAAGCAAGGTGATCACATATATTTCTCATGGAAGAACGAGTTCTTACCCCACGTGAGGGTTCACCTAGGATTTGATCCTTAGGATGATTCCTCACGAATTTCCAAGTCTTGGTGACATCCGGATGAAGTGGAGTGTCTTCAATTTCTACTTCTTCTTCCGGTTTCTTGACTTCAATGACCTCATTTTCTTCTTTCTCTTTGTCTTTGTCTTGTGGATCTTGCTTATCATTAAGATTCAAGTTCTCAACTTGTTCTTGCAAGCTTGTACCTACATCATCATCATCATCCACATTTCTCTTGGGTGCAAGAGGGTTAGTTTCATCAAATACAACATGCATTGATTCTTGAACGGTTAAAGTTCTCTTGTTAAACACCCTATATGCTTTACTCTTCATTGAATATCCAAGAAACACACCTTCATCGGATTTGGAATCAAATTTAGAGAGCTTATCTCTATCATTTAATATAAAGCACTTGCAACCAAAGACTCTAAAGTAACCTATATTAGGTTTCTTATCATTCCATAGTTCATAAGGAGTCTTACCAAGTTTAGATCTTAATAGCACTCTATTCATTACATAACATGAGGTGTTAACGGCCTCGGCCCAAAAATATTGAGGTAAAGAGTGTTCATTAAGCATGGTTCTAGACATTTCTTCAAGAGTTCTATTCTTTCTTTCAACTACACCATTTTGTTGTGGAGTTCTAGGAGCGGAGAAGTTGTGACCAAAGCCATTCTTATCACAAAATTGTACAATATCCTTATTGACAAATTCGCTCCCCCTATCACTCCTAACATGTGTAATGGTATAGCCTTTCTCATTTTGGACTCTTCTACAATATGTAACAAATGTAGCATGAGTCTCATCTTTATGTGCAAGGAAGAACACCCATGTATACCTAGAGTAGTCATCAACAATTACAAATGCATAATGCTTCCCTCCAAGACTTGCAATAGCAATAGGTCCAAATAAGTCCATATGAATAAGTTGCAAAGGTCTAGTGGTTGAAATATGAGACTTTGTTTTGAAAGAAGACTTGGTTTGTTTTCCAAATTGGCATGCACTACAAACTCCATCTTTTGAAAATTTTGCTTTTGGTAAACCTCTTACTAGTTCATGCCTAGAGAGTTTTGAAATCAAATCCATGCTAGCATGTCCAAGCCTTCTATGCCATAACCAATGATTTTCATTTAAAGCGGAGAAGCAATGTACATTTTGTAAAGCGATTTCTTCGAACTCTATAGCATAGATGTTACCAATCCTATATGCAACAAATAGTGTCTTAACATCATCTTCAATTATGCATTTATTGGATTTAAAAGTAACTCTATAACCTTTATCACATAATTGACTAATGCTAGGGAGATTATGCTTTAAACCATCAACTAATAAAACATTTTCAACACAAAGAGAGGAATTCTTACCAACCTTGCCAATGCCAATTATCTTACCTTTGGCATTGTCTCCAAATGTCACGTAGCCGCCGTCCTTGGGCTTCAAAGAGACGAACTTTGATCTATCACCCGTCATATGCCTTGAGCAACCGCTATCAAGAAACCATTTCTCATTGCTTGATGACTTCAAGCATACCTACACAATTTCAAGTAACTCTCTTTGGTACCCATACTTTCTTGGGTCCATAGGGGTTAGCCATAGGAGGTGAGGTTCCCTTTACTACCCACACCTTCTTGGTGAAACCTTTAGGTCTTCTTCTCATGTTACAAGTATAAACATTGTGTCCTTCCTTATTACAATAAGTACATGAGATTTTAGGTGTGCTAAGAACCTTAGGCTTAGGAAAGAAATTAATGTAGGATTTTTGTTTAACATGTTCTTGATAACCAATTCCGGCCTTGTCAAAGCACCATCTTTGACTAGTTAATATCTTATCCAAGTTATCCCTTCCATTGGTGAACTTGGCCAAGGTATTAGTCAAGTCTTCAATCTTTTCTTTCAATGAAGTGTTTTCACTTTCAAGATTAGATTGAGAGATGGTAGGGGGTGAGTCTATCTTGCTTTTCAATTCTAAGTTCTCATTTTTTAAAGCATTTAGTTCTTCTTGAAGAGATGAGATATTCTTTTTCAAGTCATTGATTTTGTGAGAAAATCTTTTTAATTCAAGAAAAGTATCTTCAAGAGCATCTTGTAGTTCTTCATAAGTAGGAGGTTCTTCTATAGGATAATCACATGAGTTAGTTTCGATTACCTCATCTTCCTTTGCCATGAGACAAAAGTTTGCCACTTCTTGATCGCAAGAAATCTCCTCATCTTCTTCATCACTATTTGCCTCATCATCCCAAGTGACGGTGAAGGCCTTCTTCTTGAATTTTCTATTGTCTTTGAAATTGTTGTTGTTGTGGCTTGTCTTGTTGTAGTTGGTGTTGAGTTGAGGACAATTTATCTTAATATGTCCGGGCTTTTTGCATTCAAAACACACTTGTGAGTCTCTATTTGAGTTCTCCCCTCTACTAGGAATTCTTTTGGATGAATCACCCTTGTTGAATCTCCTTCCTTGGTTTCTTCTTGAGAAAAACTTCTTGAGCTTATGAGAAATGAAAGCAATGTCTTCATCTTCTTCATTCTCGCACTCTTCATTTGGTGATTCCTCTACATCTTGTGAGGCCTTAAGAGCCAAGCTCTTGGATGGCTTGCTTTCACTAACTTCCCGTGCTTTGAACACAAATTCTTGAGTGACCAAATTTCCATCAAGGTCACTAAGAGTCATTGAGCCAAGTTCCTTTGATTGAAGCACGGCCGTTGTGAATGTATCCCATTCCTTAGGTAAGCTCCTAAGAATTTTTCTCACCAATTCGGAGTTAGTGTAAATTTTACCAAGAGAATTCAAAGGATTAATAATAGCATTAAAACGAGCAAACATATCTCTAATAGATTCATCTTTCTTCATTTTGAATAGTTCATATTCACAAACAAGCATATTAATCTTTGCCTCTTTCACTTGAGAGGTTCCTTCATAGGTGACCTCTAAAGTATCCCAAATTTCTTTGGCACTAGTGCACCTAGAGATTTTGCTAAATTCATCATTAGTGAGTGCACAATATAGTAAGCCAATGGCTTTAGAGTTGAGCTCAAGAGACTTGTGATCAGCACTAGTGTATTCTTGAGGCACTTTAGGGAGTGTAACTCCATCTACCACTTTAGTGGGAATCAAAGGACCCTTAGAGGTAATATTCCATAGCTCATAACTAGTGGATTGAATAAAAATTTGCATTCTAATTTTCCAAAAATTATATAGAGAAGCATCTCCATTAAAAAGGGGTGGTCTATTGGACGATTGTCCTTCGGTGAATCCATTACCACTATAATTGGCCATATCGTCCCTCGCAAGACAAATGTGTCAAATGCAAGAGGTTAGGCTCTGATACCAATTGTTATCCCAAGTGTAAAACCCTAGAGGGGGGGTGAATAGGGTTTATAGCCAATTAAAAATAATTATGGCAAACTAAAAATCAGATTATTGCAACCAATAGAAAAAGTAACAATAAGCAATAATAAGAGAGAGTTAGAGAATGCAAACACAAGAAATTAACGAGGTTCGGCCTTCCCGCCTACGTCCTCGCCTCAAGAGCGCCGCTTGAGGATTCCACAATCCACTATGACAATCTCCTTCAAGGGTGGAGATCAAACCTCTTACAAAGAGAAGCTCTCTTCAAGACAAATCTCTCTTGTCTCACTAGGGTTCACACAACCCTTACAACACTTGAATTTGAAGTTGGTTTGTTGTAAACAATCACTTTAGCAGTAAATACAACTCTTGAAAGCTCAACAAACTTCTAATAATTGCTCAATTGAATGCTCTTTAAGAATTAGGGCTTGAAAGCTCTTTTTCAAAGGATGAGATTGATTGCACTTGTATGGATACTCATAAATGAGTTTAAAGCTTTGTATTTATACCCATAAGGCCTAAAATGGCCGTTGCAAGCATTAAATGCCGGGAAATAGCCGTTTGGTGGCAATTAATGCTCCATTTGGCTTTCAAAAAACTAGCCGTTACAGTTCATTCGAGCCATTTAGTCGACTAAAAGTCCTCATGTAGTCGACTAGAAATATCAGTAGTGAAAATATGGCATATCTGCATGATTTAGTCGACTAAATCTCTTCATTTAGTCGACTACAAATATCAGTAGTCATTATAGGCCATTTTCACTTGATTTAGTCGACTACATCAATGATGTAGTCGACTAAACCTTGGATTTTCAAGGTTTAGCCTTGTTTTCATGTGATTTCAACACTAGGACCAATTTCTATCAACTTAGGCCTCTTATGAATGATAAATTGAGTTCAATTAGGGTTCCTAGAGTCCATCTAGGTCAATAGAGCAAAGTCATGAGCAATTATTTACATTTTGGAACCTAAAACCTCACTTATAGCCTAATTGAGTCTCATTGACGATGATTGCATGGCTTGAGGTGCTTGTAGGTCCATTTCTAGCTTTTTATGCTCTTGATGCATCATGCTTGAGTTTCCTTGACGCTTTGGACACGAGCCTTGAGTTCCATGTCTTGGTTGAGCTATTGAGTGCATGTGCTCGAGTCATTTGATCCTTAAGCTTGTGCTTGAAGCCATTTGATCTTGATTACCTAGCTTTGATCATGTTCTTGACATTTAAACCATTAGAACTTACATCGATCTTTTGTTATCATCAAAATCTCGGATATGCCCTTGGTTGAAAACCTTTAGGTCTAACACCTATGGCCCCTGTAAAATTCTGGAAAAAAAATAAACCCTACCTATAGTTTTGCAACATGTGCAAAAAGTGTACTAGGTGGCCACAACAATTGGTGGGATGCACCTCACCAAATCGAACTTAATGCTTTAATTTTATCACCAAAACAACCCATGAAACTTTTCGAAGAAAAGGATGACTTTAATTAAGAGGGATAATTTTGTCAAATCACTTACCATTCTTTGATTATTTTTTTCTATTTCTTCTCTAATCCCTATACTGCTAACCATACCCATCTGTTTTTCGCCTTTTCTGATGCACCCCCTCAGTCCCTCTTGCTTTGGCCCTTTTTGCCTTGAAAAGGTGAAATCCCTAATTAAATCCCTTTTATCTCCTCCACTGCATGCATGTTTATGGGTGTTGTGGTTCACATGAGGCTTTACTATCTGTGTCATACTTGATTAGATATATGATGAAGATGCATGGTCTTTTTCCCATGTTTGATTTTGTAACATGTTCGCTAAAGTTGGTTCAAATATTTTTCCTTTTAATGTACTTAGTGGATTATGATTTATGAAGTCCTTTTGCAGTTTGCTTTATAAATAAGCTCATTTTAGTATTCTTTTTAATAGTATTTATACACCAATAATTTGTCGTAAAGGAAAAAACATTATTACTAGTCTACTATAACTTCATAGGCTAGCCGTTGGCCCCGGCAACCTAAAGTTCCTGGTTTTGCCCCTGTCATATGCTGGACATAGTGCAAACAATTAAGATATCTAATTCTTAAATCCCATGGATGAGCGAACTCATTATTCTTGAGACACAAAATAACTGCATTTGAATCACATTTCAACCAAATGGACCTCCACCCATTTATCCAAGCTTGTTCTATGCCTATCACTGCTAGCAATTCAGAATAAAAAGAAGCTAAGCTTCTATTAGTTCTCAATATAATTCATCCAAGCCCATCTCTCCATAAAAGTGCATTCTAGTTTTATCTTGAAAATTAGAGATATCACATCAACCTAAGAAAAACCTATTGATTCTCTAAAAAACAACAATGCAAAGAATTGCACAATAACCGTATGAACTAAATCTTTATATGGAAATTAAATCACATTATTATATTCAGGTTCACAAAGTGATTTGAAGCTAGTATCAACAGTTTTGAAATATTTTTCAATGCTTTGTCCTTAATTAGAAGGACTCAAAGTATAAGAGCAAAAATATATGTATGAAGCAAAAAGTAAAAGGTAATTGAAACTTACATTAGCTGTGAATTGGTGGAAGTAAGGAAATCATGTTTAGATCCTTTTCCTTTTAATGATCTTTTACCAAATCACGAAATCAAAAGGCACCAAATCATTAGACATTAGGCAAAAAAATGAAGTAGAAAGGGTCCGTAAGGGATTGAAGGCTTACATTCTAGGATATATTATCCAAAGATGGCAATAGATAAACAATACACATCTTCAAATCGAATATATGTCACACCTATCTTCATGATAAAGAACCTTGGATTTAAACAAACTCATAAGATATCAACCAAAGCCCTAAAACAAGATCAACATGCACTTACAATCGATTGTACTAAGATATGAAAAGGCACTACTACACAACTGAGGCAATATTCTCTAACCACGACAATATATTTAGACATTGTGTATTGAATAAATCACTATAATCAAAATGTAAAATATAAATTATAAAAAAATGTAAAATACACGATACGTGCTCATTGATGGGATATGCAAGGAAAGAAATATATGAAGTGATACAAGGCATAGTGCTTTGATGTTTGGGTATAATAAGGGGAAGGGAAAAGGAAAGGAACGTTATAGCAAAGACTATGTTAGAAAAGGAGATCGAAGAGATAGAGACGTAGAGACGTATGGATAGAAGAGATGTGTGAGTAGAAAAATAGATGGAGTAGGAAATACGTATAATTTATGAGAGTTGAGAATATTGTTGTTAGTATGGTTTTTTTTAAGGGTAATATAGGAATTCAAAAAATTTTCTTAGATATAGACATTTAGAAGTAGTGTATATATAAACAACGTTTTTAAAGTGAAAAATAATAATAATAATAATAATAAAATACCCTTCATCAAAAAATACTAAAACTATTAGTTCTACCCATTTTAATTTGTGGCTTGCTCCACCCCTTAGTTCTTTGAAGTTTAACGTGGACGGCTCCGCTAAGGGTAAGCCAGGTCCTGGAGGATAGGAGGTGTTCTCAGAAACGACCTAGGAGCCATTCTCTGTCTTTTCTCATATCCTATGGGCATTGTTGACTCAAATCTAGCTAAGTTGCTTACCATCTATGTTGCACGGACACTCCAAAAATGGAGAAAATGCAGTGTCGGACACGTGTTGGACACGGACACTTGCCCGACACGCCTACGACACATGTCCGACACTCCAAATAAGTGTCCAGTCAATTTTACTATTTTTTTTTGTCGGACACGGTCAGGACACGAGGGGGACAAGCCAAGGACACGGACGGGACACTCCATGGACACGGCGGGGCCATTTTTGTAAATATTTTTTAAAAAACCGTGGTACATAATGTTATGTTTTAAAAAATAAGGGGTCTTTTTTGTAAAAAAAAAAAAAAAAGGTTAAGAGGGAAGAATCCAACCTTCCCGATTCAATTCAAATCCCAAGCCAAAAAGCGAGAGAGAGAAAGAGGAACCCCTTCGAGCTTCATCCATGACCGACGGCTACGGTAACGGCAATGGCGACGGCGACGACAATAACCAACAGCCTTCCCGACGACGACGACCTTCGTTCCTCCGACGATAGCCAACAAGTCGACAACCATTCCAAACCCATTTAGCCATTAACAAACAGCAAAGAGAGAGAGAGAGAGAGAGAGAGAGAGAGGTCAGAATGGCGGAACCCCTTCGTCCATGACCGACGGCCTTCCCTCCGACGACGACAACCGACAACCCTTATCGCACGACCATCTGTTTGAAAGCTAGGGTTTAAAACAAGTAAGTACCCCTATTTCTCCTGCTTTGCTTCTCTTCTTCCTCATCTTCTTCTTCTCCTTCTTCTTCTCTTTGGGTAAACTGTGTGACTATACGCCTATTTCTCCTGAAAGTTAGGGTCTTTTTATCTCCATCGTTTTTGGGTGAACTACTGAAAATTTGTTTACTTTTCTTTTTTATTTCTTATATAGTTATATATGACTTGCAATTTTTTATATATTGTTGTTTGGGTGATCTTTGTTGGCTTTTTTTTTTTTTTTTAATAAATTTTTTATATGTAAGTTGCAATTTTTTATATATAACCTGCACTTTTTTCATGAGTTTGGTGTTGTCTGCTTGTCTCGGTATTGCAATAAGCCAACAATTTATATTAATTATATATAATTAAGCTGCACTTTTGTTTATTCACTTTTATAAGAATCAGTGACTCCATATTATTTAAGTAGTTATTTGTAAAAAATTCTTTGGTCCTTAATATTGTAGGAATGAACCAAGAAATGTCTGGGGCCAGTAGTAATGTTTCTGAACAGGATGATGAGACTAAGCTTCTGTGGAAATTTGTTAAAAAACTAGAAAATTTAGCTTCGGGTGGAGGATGAAAAGTTAGCCTCTGTGGAAATGTGTATAATGGAATTATATATATAATTAATAAATATTTATTTATTTATTGCCGTATCCCCGCCGTGTCGTGTGCTAGTTTTTTTAGAATTTGCCGTGTCAGAGTGTCCATGTCGTGTCGTACCTGTGTCCTGTGTCCGTGTCCGTGCTTCTTAACTTACCATCAAGGAAGCCTTAAGGATTTTCTCTCAATCAGCTTGGGCTAATTCCTGTAACCTGATAATTGAATCAGACTCATCCGTTGCTGTGTCTTGGGTTAATTGCTCTATCAGGATATGGAAATTCAAATTTATCCTCAATGAGATCTCTACCTTGCTTAGTCTGTGCAAATCTATTGAAGTACATTATGAGCCAAGGGAGGTGAACTGCATAGCGGATTGGATAGCAAAAGGTGGGGTTAGTAGGTTCTCACCGTTTTTGGCTTGGTTGTAAGAAGTTTGTGGTGCTTCTTTCAGGTGTGGTCTTTCTCTTGCTCCCCTCTGTTTTCCCCTATTTCTTGGTTGCTTTTTCCTTCTTGCTGTTTTTTTGATAAATTTCTTGCTTGCTATTTAGTGGCCTGCTATGCGCCTTGTTTGGGAACTTTTTTTTATCCTCTTGCTTTGCTATGGTGTGTCTCTTTTCATCTGCTTGGTTTTCTTTGGGTGGTAGTTTGTGGGATTGTATTTCTCTGGTTTTTGGGTGTCTTCTGTACTCAATATCCTTTTTAATAACATAACTTTTCCGTTAATCAAAAAAAAAAAAAAAATCATAGGAAGAAAAAAAGATCTCTACAAATGTGATGAAATTATAACAAATTGTGATGGATTATTTGTTGGTATCATAGGATAACTCCAAAGGTACCCAAGTTTGTGAACTAATTTAGAGAGTGAGAGAGGGATTGTTTGGCAAAGCTGAAAACCTATCCAACCATGGGCGGAGCTAAAGAAGAGGCTCCCCTAGGCTGTAGCCCAAGGCAGATTGGGCCATTTGTTTTTTTTATAGGTAATATGATTTGGGTTTTTGGTCCTTAGCCCAGGTAAGAAAGGTAAGAAAGAGGCCAACAACTATTAAGCCTTTAACCTTTAGATTTTTGCCTATCTAAAATTAACCCATGACATCTACCTAAACCCAAATCATTATTCCATTTATTATACCTACTTTTTTTAGTGTTTAGTCCATCTAAACTTAACTTATGGCATTTGTCTAAGCTAAGTCACTCTTCCATCTATCATACTTACTTTATATTTCATTTGAATTCTTAAATATAAGGTCAGGTCAATTAGTTTTATTCTGCTTGTGTATATATATATTTGTGTTTATTACTCATTCCGTTTCACTTTGTTTGATCATATTTTCTATTTTGGAAAGTCCCAAAATGTTTTATTATTTTTAAAAGTCAAAACCAAAAATACTTTTACTTTATAAAAATAACCTTCATTATAATTGTAGTTCTTTCTTTTGAAAAGCTTTACGAAGGGAAAATTGGAAAAATTAAAATTATATGGATGACACGATAATGCAATAAATGCCCCTCTTTAATATGTACTTGATAAAAAAAGTTATCAAACATAGTGGAATTGAAGAAATAATTTTTTACTTAGCCCAGGGCAATTTTAAATCCTGGCTCCACCCTTGTATCCAGCTATAAGGATAAGTTTGGCCAATTTCAATTTCATACTGTGTAGTAAATCTCTTTTTCTTGTTAAATAGTTCAGTGTTGTTCTAAAAAGATGACATAAACAAAAAAATTTTCAAATTAACTGTGGGTTGATTTATTTAAAAACCAGATAACAGTTATACATTGGACTTAATCTAATTCAATTTTTGAAATTGCCAAAGAGACCCGGAGAGAGTTGTTGTCTTACTTTGAACATCATTGGGACTTGGGAGACAGCATATCCAAAGACGGATGAAATACATTGAACATAATCGACGAGACGTGACCAACGCGTCATGCATAGGGCAAAGATACAAATAATATATTATAATTAAAAGGAAAGCATGTCTGATAAAGACATTTTGACCTGAAAAAATAAATAAATGAAAACAAAACGAAAAAAATATATAGAAAAACAATTTGCTAAATTGTACTTTTAGACTTTTTTGATGAAATTTTTGTAGTTAGCAAAGTAACACAATTAAGGTTCATGCTCCTACTTGTGTAAGTGTCCCCGCAACTATGATGATCCTAAAAGGTAATTTGATTTGATTCTACGCGTTTCATTAGTTTTGGTACTCCATACATAATTGTCAACCATTCCAACAACCATGCTTTTATTTTGCATGCCAATTAACGACGACTTTTTATGGCGTGCATGCTCATGCCGCCGCCGTAGAAAGTCAACGAATATAAGCCATGTACAATGTGCAATGCGCGCACAACGGTTTTTTTTTTTTTTTTTTAGTTTTTTTTTATCAGTATAAGAGATATATATATTGTTGAAAGATGAGAACAATGCGCGCAATGTATGCCGCTAATTTAACATGGTTAATACTTCCTTTTATGAATGTTAACTTTCGGAATTGGACTAAGTATTCCATTTTATATTTTAAAACATTTTGCGTTAGTCATTCGGAATTAGTGTAAGTTTTCCATTTTATATTTTAAAACATTTCGGGTTGAAGTTGCCGAAAAAAATGTCTACCCTTAGTGGACGGCTCCGCTAAGGGTAAGCCAGGTCCTAGAGGAATAGGAGGTGTTCTCAGAAACAACCTAGGAGCCATTCTCTGTCTTTTCTCATCTCCTATGGGCATTGTTGACTCAAATCTAGCTGAGTTGCTTACCATCAGGGAAGCCTTAAGGATTTTCTCTCAATCAGCTTGGGCTAATTCTTGTAACCTGATAATTGAATCAAACTCATCCGTTGCTGTGTCTTGGGTTAATTGCTTTGTCAGAATATGGAAATTCAGATTTATCCTCAATGAGATCTCTACCTTGCTTATAGTATGTGCAAATATATTGAAGTACATCATGAGCCAAGAGAGGTAAACTGCATAGCGGATTGGATGGCAAAAGGTGGGGTTAGTAATTCTCTCCGTTTCTAGCTTGGTTGTAAGAAGTTTGTGGTGCTTCTTTCAAGTGTGGTCTTTCTCTTGCTCCCCTCTGTTTTCCCCTATTTCTCAGTTGCTTTTTCCTGCTTGCTGGTTTTTTTGATAAATTTCTTGCTTGCTGTTAGTAGCCTGCTACGCGCCTAGTTTGGGGACTTTTTTATCCTCTTGCTTTGTTATGGTGTGTCTCTTTTCACCTGCTTGGTTTTCTTTGGGTGGTAGTTTGTGAGATTGTATTTCTTTGGTTTTTGGGTTTCTCCTGTACTCAATATCCTTTTTAATAACATAACTTTTCTGTTGATCAAAAAAAAAAAAAAAAAAATCATGGAAAAAAAAAAAAAGATCTCTACAAATGTGATGAAATTATAACAAATTGTGACGGATTATTTGTTGGTATATCATAGGATAACTCCAAAGGTACCCAAGTTTGTGAACTAATTTAGAGAGTGAGGGAGGGATTGTTTGGCAAACCTAAAAACCTATCCAGTTATAAGAATAAGTTTGGCCAATTTCGATTTCATATTATTTAGTAAATCTCTTGTTCTTGTTAAATAGTTCAGTGTTGTTCTGAAAAGATAGCATAAACAAAATTTTTTTCAAATTAACTGTGAGTTGATTTATTTAAAAATCAAATAACAATTATAAATTGGACTTTGTCTAATTCAGTTTTTGAAATTACTAAAGAGAGCCGGAGGGAGTTGTTATCTTACTTTGAACATCATTGGGACTTGGGGGACAGCAGATCCAAAGACTCAGATGATTCACATTGAACATAATTGACGAGACGTGACCAACGCGTCATGCAGAGGGCAAAGATACAAATAGTATATTATAATTAAAAGGAAAGCATGCCTGATAAAGACATTTTGACCTGAAAAATAAATAAATGAAAACAAAAAGAAAAAAATATAGAAAAACAATTTGCTAAATTGTACTTTTAGACTTTTTTGCTGAAATTTTTGTAGTTAGCAAAGTAACACAATTAAGGTTCATGCTCCTACTTTTATAAGTGTCCCCGCAACTATCATGATCCTAAAAGGTAATTTGATTTGATTCTACGCGTTTCATTAGTTTTGGTACTCCATACATAATTGTCAACCATTCCAACAACCATGCTTTTATTTTGCATGCCAATTAACGACGACTTTTTAGGGCGTGCATGCTCATGCCGCCGCCGTAGAAAGTCAACGAGTATAAGCCATGTACAATGTGCAATGCGCGCACAACGTTTTTTATTTTTTTTTTAATTTTTTTTTATTATCAGTATATGTGCAATGCACGCACAACGTTTTTTGTTTTTTTTTTTTTTTTTTTTTTTTTTTGTTTTTTTTATCAGTATAAGAGATATATATATTGTTGAAAGATGAGAACAATGCGGGCAATGTGTGCCGCTAATTTAACATGGTTAATACTTCCTTTTATGAATGTCAACTTTCGGAATTGGACTAAGTATTCCATTTCATATTTTAAAACATTTTGGGTTAGTCATTCGGAATTAGTGTAAGTTTTCCATTTTATATTTTAAAACATTTCAGGTTGAAGTTGCCGAAAAAAATGTCTAACAGGGGATTATATACCGGCCTTTAAGTAGAATGCAATGGTAATAATTGAAGAAGATTTTTATCATTTGACAAAAAATGTAAAAAAATATTATTTAACACCACAGTTAAACTAATTAAATATAGGGTCACTGTTGAAAGGGCTTCTTAGGAGATCGAGGGTTATCTGGAATACTATGTCAACCATTCCGCGTAAAAAAAAAAAAAAAATTTAAAATTTTAAAAAAATTTAAAAAAAAAAAAAATGTCACCTGTCAAACAAAATGAAACCAACCCAAAGTGAAAGCGATTGTGGACGGCAGCTGTGGAAGTGTGATGGCCTAGCTTGTTACAATTTTAAAAGTTACAGGTTTTTATTTGACGCATTTCATTATTGTGTAGGGTCTTGGGTGTATTACATAAATTGGTCAACTTTCAAAACATCCCACATAAATGTTTGGTTTTTTTTATTTTTTTATATTGAAAATATAAAAGAGTGAATTTTTAAGCACGGAGAATTGATTTGGCAAAGCATGACACAATTTTAAATACAATGTCAACCCGACATAAAAGACACATAGATAATTCGAAATATTTGGGGAATACAACATTAATCATATTGGTAACATCTTGCATAATTTTGATTCATCCAACAAAGAAGCAATCGAAAACCATTGACTTAAAAACGTACATGTCTTAACTTTAAATTGAAAAATGGAAAGGTTGAACTTATCAACTGATCAATTATCAATTCAATCCGCTCTTACAAATAATTGAACAATAAATACATCTTAATTAATATGCAAAGAGACAACCCTATGCAATAGGGAGTATTAATTTCCTTTTCATTGCTTCACTTTCAATCAAAAGGCTAAATCATTTTCAGAAGTAAATCTTTGAACATTATGTGGTCTCAGCTTTTGCCAATTAACCACAATTATTGGATCAGACCTGTTTAAAGAATTGGCCACTAGTTAATTGCGGAGCATACTTTACGAATTTCACCCTCAGTGCCCTTCTTCAAGCCGATATTACTCATCTTCACCATGGACCTTCCAAACTCAACGTTAAAGTTCAAAGCTTGCAAGCCTCTGACACCCAGGAAGCGTTGGACAAAAGCTTTTGTCGAAGCATCCGTCCATAACTTTTGGTCGGACTCTAGTATTCCTCGCCCGTTTCTCAAATTTGTGAAGAAAGAAGTGTCAAATCTGTTAGGACTACTATTGTCTAGTCCAATGCGTCTTGTGCCATCACCATTTTCAGGACAAAGTGTTTGTAGTTGTGAAACAAATGCTGGATCAATGGACGGGTCAGCACCATTTCCAGTTGTGGTGAAGTTATATAGTCTATACCTAAAAAACTGGCAAGCAGTAGTTCCGATTGTGTGCCCTCCTGTTGACATAAAAATCATAGGTTACTTGAAACGTAAAACTAAGACATCATTTCCATGTTGCAAGTTTATAACTGATCCTAACCAGATTTCATATAATGGCTTTGAGAATGGACTTAATCTATCATCAGTTTGAATTATAAGTTTATAACTATAATTTACATAGATTTTTTATACTTTTTTTTCAAAAAAATTGTCAGGCTTACCAACAAGGGTGACAAGATCTTGTGCGGTGAGACCCCTGTCGGTGAACTTTTTCGTTTGCGCCTCAATGGACTCGGTAAAGCCCGGCAAAGCGGTAGTTTCAGATGCCAGTGAGACACGGCCATCCTTGCGCCCTGTAGGGACCTGCCAGCTTGGTCCCTTGGTCTACATGGAATTAATGTACGTACAAGAAACATGGTTATTGATGTAAATGCAACTCGAATATAAAAGAATGCAAAAAAAAAAAAAAAAAAAAAAATGATAATAATAATAAAACTAGACTTTTGAACGTGAAACACCCTCCATCAGGATATAATATCTCGCTAGGGAGAGAGAAATAGTAAATAACTCAAATTTTTTTTTGTCCGAATGACATAGCAGCAACCACATCGGAACATTATGGAGAGTTTCTTTTTTAGTGAAATTTTTAATTTTTTATCCAAGTATGGACAAGTAGATTTTGGGAAAAAAAATGGGACTACGTAACATTACATTACTCTATGATAAAAGATGGTAATTACCAGAACCACTGCATCGCGGGCAGCAAGGGCAAGGATATCAGCACACGAGACGACCCCAGGGCATGCTGCTTCAAGCTGGGTCTTGGCATCATCAATGACTTCGTATCCTCTCAGGTTGAGGTTTGGTCCGGCTGTTTTCTCAGTGGAAGGGCCAGCAATAAGGATGGAAGCATCGCAACCTTGGACAAAGCAGTCATGGAAGTGCATCCTAAGTAACCCTGGAGCGATGGACGGATTAGAACGAAAATGAGTTTGAACAGTGGACCGGACAATGGACTCTGCTCGAGGACATGTACGCGAATAGAACCCAACACGCGTGCCTTGCCCTTGAACTGAGGTGGCGGCCATGGAAAGCAAGAATAAAATTAAAGTGAACCTTTGGAAGGATGAATAGCCCTCCATTACGTGGAATGAACAATGACAGAAAAGAAGAGAGGAATGATGTGAGCTCTTGGCCGGGTTTTGTTGTGAGTATAATGATTTGGGTTGTGTTGTTATGGGAGGCAATTCAGAAGTATATATAGGCATGAGCAAGGTCAAAACTAGGGAAGAAGTAAGCAAAGCCGGCTACAGTGATAAAGATAAAGATAGTATAAATATATATAGAGAGAGAGAGACAGTGAGAAAGAAACGTTCAAACTTTTGTCGATGCTGAGAGAGAGATATTCAGACTTGTGTTGTCGGTGAGTTGGGATGCACTCGTATTGACTTTGCACATATTGAATAGTCTTTAATTTGATCCATCTGTCCCTCGAATTCTTTTACCATTTCCTTCTTGCCGCCATGATTTTGTTTGAGTCATCATCGATTGTAATTATTATTGCTTTTAGAATAAGAAATTAACTTCGCTTCATTTTATACGTTCACATCACTTTAGTCTCTTTAAATAGCTAGAGAGTTTTAAGAATAATTATTTACAATTTTGAATTCAGTCTGAAGAGCTGGATATGACAACTTATTTTTAGGACTTCCCAGAGGTGGAAGATTTTAGGTTTGATCTCACATCGGTTAACCATTTGACATGTTTACCTTAGATATTAATTGACATAGTGCGAGCAATGACATTATCCATACTCCAATGATTATAAAAACCAAAGGTTTGATGCCGTTGTCAGCCCCAAGAAAGAAAAGAAAAAAAGATTCAAATTTTATTACTTCTTAATTACTCCGTATGATTGAAGTTTGCTAAAAATCAGTTGCTTATTTTCTCTAATCTCTAATATTTTATTCACCTTAATTTGTTTTGCAAATTTGCAATCAATAATGATTTTGATACAATCGTAAATAATACACAGTACTAAAACTAATCTGATGTGGGTAATTAAAAAGTGAGTTTCTTTTGCTTTGAAAATCTGGAATATCACATCACCTAGTAAATGAAATCTGGTCACCATGCATGAACCTTTCTTTTAATTTTTACGTTCATAGGAACTTCTTGCTTATGAACGTATGCCGGAGGTACTAGTTTGCAGTGGCACAGACGTGAGTTCAAAACACCAGAATCATTTCTTTTCTTTTTTGTTATAGGCATCAAAATCATTTCTTAGAACAAATGGTAATCACGGGTTACATTTTTTAAGAGAGTATACTTTTCAATTTGAGTTAAAGGGGAAAAAAAATTGGGCTTTCTCTATCCAAAATGTGGCCATTTTGTCAGGTGATGAGGCCCACATGTGACCCGACCCATGATTTCTCGTATCACTTATGCAAGCCGAAGGCAGATATAACAATTCGAACATGGAATCGTATTTTACTTAAATTAAGAGCGTGGTTAGCTGAAGTAATTAAGATGAGTTTTTTGGTTTAGTTATTTATTTAAGCATGATGATTGGTTTAATTTGTGGTAACATTTTGCAAAGTACAAACAAAACAAGGCCACAAAAACGGTTCAAATCGGAGATTTGAGAGAGATTGTATATAATATTGAAAAATTCTTTCAAGACGGTCTGTCATTGTAAAAAAAAACAAACGAAAATGACGGACCAAGTATAATGACGGCAATTAATGAATATGACAAAAAAAAACGGTTCAAAAACGAAAATGCGGCCATGCAACACATGTTCATAGAAAGACATGGGGCTTAATATATAGGGCTCCAATATTTGGAGAGCAAGTGTCACATATCTGATATTGCCTTTAACAGTAATGATGCACGGTCATACTAGTTATACTATTTATATATTTTATTATTTTTTTCCCTCTTAACAAGGATATCCAAATCTTTAGTCATATTCATTATTTTCCCACTTCCCTATTCTTGATATGCATGTCCATCATTAATTGCCGTCACGTATTTTAGTTAGTTAGCAAATTAAGAATAGATGAGAATCAAGAAATTGACGGACCAAGTATAATTATTGAAATTTAATAAAGTCATTAGCCTAAGTCAGCCATAAATTAGAAATTCAATACACTTCCATATCAATGCCAAACAAATAAATATAGATGCATAGGGATTGCTCTCAGTCATCCAAAAAAATAATAAATAAAAAATTAATAAAATAAAATATATGAATGCATAGGGACTTACATTTTAATTAAATAAGGGGATGGATTTTTTAGCTGCTAGAGGACTTTCGTAGGAAATTTCCAATGCATCTTCGCTATCTCTGGACAATGAAATGTTAATGAGAATGGAACTATAAACTAATCGATAGAGGAAACCTATGGGCTAATTGACCTGCAATCTTTAAATTTTTACATTCCTTTCCCACAGAAAAGTGGGTCCTACATAAGAAAGAAACGTAGGAATCATATGAAAGTTTCATCGCCATTTGGTATATAATTAAATCTATGAAGGAAAAAGAATAATTAACTTGGAGACTTTGGATATTTTGATATTTAATTTTATTTCAGAAATAATTAGTCTAGGTTTCTCTTATAGATGAGAATTATAGTCACGGGATGCCTCTTGATTGAGCCGGGTTCTTATCCTCTTTGGTCATATATGAGGTGCATGGGTCTTATTATATATATATATAGATATATATATATATATATAGATAGGTACCTTATCATGAACTTGGATCTCTGAATAGAAAATTGAATTTTAGGGCAAGAAAATGGATAGGAAATGGAAAGGAGGATGTACATATGGTGTTAGTCTAACATTATACTAACTAATATAAGAAGATTTTAAATTATTTGGAAGCCACTCATGTGTACCATACTATTTTTATTTTATTTTTATTTTTATAATAAAGACTTAGTTCATATATTTATGCAAACAACTCTAAATATTTGTTAATAAAAAGAAAGAAAAGAGAGAAAGAAGACAGTAAAAATTTGGTCATTGTAACTTGTAGTATGTCATAATCCAGTCAATTTCTCAGATACATAAGAGATTAAGTTTGTGAAGAAAACAAAGAAAATATAACTCCCTCATGCATTGAGGATTTATATCCAAGTCCTCTAACATTTAAGAACAAAATCTTCATATTTAATGCCTTTTGTAGAATTCATGTCCCAAAAATGGTAGGACACATTATTATTTATGGATGGGTACTATACATGTTCCTTTGAATCAAAATCCCAAGACATCAAAGGTAAGTTGTCCTTGGAGATTTTTGGAGGATTGTGGATCTACTCCTATCGGTGAAAATCAAAACACAAAGCCCAAAGCTTCTTTTGCTTCTCTTCTTAAACAGCAAGTTGTTGATGACCCTACTAGTCAATTACCTCCTCTCATGATGGTTGGTGATATGGTTACTGTGCGTATCAGCGAACAGCCGTACAAGACAAAACTTGATGATTGTAGAACTCATGTGATTAGGAGACTGCTTCTTCCAAAGGCTCTTAAGCCTCCTACTCTATTGTATTTAAGGGTCAAGCTTATTCCTTTATGGAAAACGATTGGGGAGGCAAATATTTCCATTGGGTAAAAGATAGTTTGACATCCACTTCTACCATTCTGATGACATGAAATGAATTTGGGCAGGGGGAAGTTAGAATTTATCCCCTAGGAGTTTTGTGGATTTCGTAGTAGGGTTCTTGAATTTAACCCTCACAAACAAGTGCGTTCTCATTCTCAAGTATGAAGTAAAATTTATGGTCTTTCACATGAATATTGACATCGCCAAAATCTATTAGAAATTGCTAGAGGAGTTGGGATCCCACTCCAAACAGATAAAGCTATGCCAAATCAAATTTATGGATATTATGCTCGTATTTTAGTAGAGAAAGATTTATCTAAACTGTTGCCTGACAATATCCCAGTTGAGAGACAAGGTTTTGGGTTTTTTGTTGATATATATTATGAAAATTTACCTTCTATTTTCTCTCATTGCCATTTGGTTGGTCATGATCTTTTAAATTGTCGACTCATGGTAGACAAAGGTATTCGGCCGCCTGTTAAGCCTAAGATTAATGAACAGCAACCCAAAGTAGTGATGCAATATCGCACCAAGCTTAATTCAGATGACGGCCCCTATAGATGGAGAGGGTGCAAAAGGCATGAATGGGATCAAGGTTGTAAACGAGCAAATTGCACCCCAGGTGTTTGACAGAAAACCTAATAGGAATGTTGTTGATAATACACTTGTGTTTAATAAAAATCTTGATTATAAGAATAATGCACACCATGTGTTTGATAATGAGCATAACAAGAAGAAGACTGAGGCTAATGCATTGAGAAAGGCAATTGTTGTTAATACCTCCCTTGCTCATAATTGGGGAGATCTTTTGGATGAGGAAAGTTTAGATGATGAGGAAGAGAATATCATGCCTATGAATTTGACGACTACTGCTACTAATGAGACTGAAGTTGTTACACATTCTCTTAGTTCCCATCAAGTTTGTGTCCAACAGTTTGCTAATTGCATTATTGAGAGTGCTATCAACCATATTTTAATGGATACTACAAGTAAGATTGTTGATAATGTCTACAGTCCTACTTTGGTCCAAAATTCTAATCCTGTTACAGCTTTGAATGGGGATAATGTTCAAAGCTGGCCTTTTACTTCTCAAGAAGGTAACTTTTCTTCTACTATTCTTGAGCAAAACAGTTTAGTTATTAAGGATGTGGAAGAAAAAAGGGCTACTAAAGACTCTTTTATTCTTGTTTTATCAAAATCGCAACCAAAAAAAAAAAAAAAAAACTTCGTCAAGAGGCCAAACAGGTCACGTCTAGTGTGCCTTGTCATTTTCGAGACAAGAATTCTTCAAAAACCTCCAAATATGACGATTTTGTACTTGACTATTAGAAGTCTTAGATTTATATCCTCCTTATGAATTGGATTGTGATATTCTATAAATCACCAAGACCAATCCTATTATTTATCTTTTATTGTCTTATTTATTTATTTTATTTTCTTTCCTTTAATAATATTTTGAGTTGTTTGCTTTTGTGCAAACAACTCTTTCATTATTATTTTTTTTTAAAAAAAACATTATTATTTATAAATAAATAAATAAATAAAATAAAAATTAAAAACCCCTTTCAGCTAGCTGTGCGTGTGGCCAAAATTCAAGGAATTCGAAATTGTGGTGGTATGCCCATACAGTCATACATGAAACCCTCATGGCAAGCCCATTAGGATGCCCATCTTTTTCAGACTTTTTTATTAAAAAAAATAAAAAATAAAAAATAAATTTATTGGCATTTTACAGCCTTATTCTACTAGTCATCCAAGTTTGTTTGTGGAAATTCTATGGTACCCAATATAAAAATTAATATATTGTATTACAATGGATTATATTTTGTGATAATATAATCACATTTTGTGATAATTAACTTGATAATATTTGCGGTAAACTCGGGATCTCCACAAATATGATCAGATTAGCATAAAATATGACCAGACCCAAAATGTCATCAGAATTATCACAAGATTTAATGAGATCGATTAGCCTGATCGAGTATAACAAAATGTTGTGATAAATTGCTTCTTAAGTTACGGTACCCAAGGATACACTGGAATTTCCTAGAGAGAGAGAGAGAGAGAGAGAGAGTCGCTGTCTTACTTTGAACTGTTGGAGAGTCACTGTCTTACTTTGAATTGTTGGGAAATTTATTTAACCACTACACTATGAATAATTATACAAATATAAATTACACAAATATAAATGATTATACAATTAAATAGAATATCAAATTAACAATATAATATAACAAGATGTACACCAATCAATATTAACACATAAAGTAAAAGAAATAAAGCAAAGAAAACATAGTCTAAGGGAATCAGTGAGGACACGTATTCGTTGTCCTAAAGTCGTATACGTCTCCCCATGTACGTGCAGGTATTGATGGTTGTATACAGCTTCAAGATACAACCCAGTTCCTCTCAGGCGGTCTAATTCATAGTGTATATCTACAATAGATAGGTGCCAAGAACGAGTCTAAATTGCTCAAAGAAAATAGATAAAATAAAATAGAAAAGAATATGAGAGTTGGAGAAGAAGAGAAAAAGACAGAAAGGGAGAAGATAAGAATGTTGAAAGAGACTCACAATATGACTGTAACATTTAGTTTTATAGATTCTAGGTATTCCCAAACCAAATGTTTCAGTCAAAAAAATTAACCCAATATATAAGTACATTAACACCTAAACGGTTAATACATTAACACACAAATGGCAATAAACATTATCATTAGAATGGTAATGGACAAAGGAGGAAATAAAAATATTCTTTAAAGCTGAAAAATAAATTCTCTAAAAATAAAATTTTGTAACTTTCTAAAAATAAAACTTCTGAATTTCCAACGTGAACATCATTGGGAGACAGCTGATCCAGAGAGAGAGAGAGATTACATGTTTTATTGTCGTTGTCCAACTTTGAACATGGTCGTCGAGACGCGTCCAACGCGTCACCACGACACCATGCATAAAGCCAAGATACAGACATTATATATTATTATAAATAAGAAGGAAAGCACACGTGATAAAGACAGTGTTTTTTACCTGAAAAAAATGATAACAACCAAAACAAAAGAATATAGAAAACCAATTTGCCGAAATGTACTTAGACATTTGATAGAATTCCCTTTTTTTTTATAACTAGTAACCTTACTATATATAGTAAATTAAGGTTTTTTTTTTTTTTAAAACCAAATAATAAGAGAACCCATACACCCACATACTTACATGCACATCCATACTGAGTTAAAATCAATAATTCTACAAACCCACACTTTTATTCGAATAAGATATACCGGCCAATAGAGTGCCATTAGTGTCTGTTTTGTTGGTGTCCCCAAAAAAGTGATTTGATTTGATTTAAATATTTAATTTGTTTCTTTAGTTTTGGTACTTTATACAAAATTGCCAACATTTATAGTAGTTTTATTTTTTATTTTATATCAAGAGATTTTGAATGTTTTGCACCCGATTAATCTTCTGGGCATGTGTAATCCCCCATCCAATATGCACCAGACAATTATAGGACAAAATCCATGAAAGTGGCCTTGAGAAAAAACGGTGAGAGTTGAACTCAAAATCTCTTACTTAACATGATGTCATAAGACCACTCAGTCTACCCATCAAAGATAAATATTCGTACCATTTGAAATTATAGCAAGTCTTCCATTTTATTTTTTTAACATTAAGGGTTCAAGTTGCAGAATATAATGTTTAATAGAGGGTTAGCCTCAAGTAGAATATAGAGGTCAAAAGTTGAAAAAGAGATTTTTTTTTTTTTTTTTTTTTGTTAGACAAAAAAGATTAAAAAAAAACAAAGGATAATTTACACCACAGTAAAACTACTTAATTATATTATATTAATAAGGAGGTAGTACTGTTGAAAAGGCTACTTAGGAGAGGGTTATCTAGAATGGCAGTGGTATATGACTGAAGCACCTTTCATATAATGCCCCTTGTCGCACCCAGTTCACATCAGCCCACGTACGTTAGCAAAAAAGCCAATCGTTGTGGAGCGAAAAGAGAGAAGAAAAAAACTCTCCCTTCCCTAACGAACTCTTCACCTCTACAATAAACCCTCCTTTCCCCCTCCGACAAACGGCCACCCACAAACCCTCCCTTCCCTGACGAGCCCTCCACCTCTATGACAAACCCTCCCTCTCTCTAGTACATATAACCGCAGTAATTAAAAAAACAAAAAAAGAAGAGAGCAAAATAAATCAAATTAGAGATCCATGGCCATGGCTAAGGACCATGGAAGCCATGGCCATGGTTCGCTCAACGTAACGTAAAACACGAGATTTATCACAAACATATAATTTCAAATTTATAACAAATAATTTCAAATATCACACGAATATATCAATGATAAAATTTGAATTTATTTGTGACAAATTTCAAGCCATGCTGCCATTGTGAATTTGTCAAATAAATTTATGAACTTGCTAAGGGCCTGTTTGGTTGTCAAATTCAAAATTAAATAATTTAAGAAATTTAACATAGTATGTATTGATGGTACACTCCATCATCTTGAATTAACAAATTCAATAAAAAGACAATTATCATCTCAAATAAAAGTGACAATTCAAAATAGTAATATTTCATGAATTCCTTAAATTTGATTCTATAACATCAATTATAGTGATAAATATAATATTTTAAAAATATTCTAATTCATAGTAATAAATTTATACTTTCATGCAACCTTATGTAAAATTTCTTGAATTATTAATTAATTTCGAATTTACAACCAAACATGCCCTAAATTTATTGTTCAAATTAACACAATTTTCTCCCCTTAAAACCATTAATTTCATGAACTTAGAATTCAAATTTGTAAAATCAAAGGATCAAAACCAAATATGGATGCACATATATATACCAGAATAGCAAATCCTTCTCGAGCTCCGCATTCAAACTCATTCTTCTTTGTCGCTTGTTTTTTCTCCTGCATCTTGCCAGAGTCATCATCTAGTTGTCAAACTGCCGCCATCATCCCCCCGAAAAGCCACCTCCTAGGTAGATCTGAAGTTCTGAACCAAACACGTATACATAGAGAAATGGAAAAGGTGATCGAAAATGGCAGAACTGAACCAAACCACCGTCATCTCTAGAAAATGGTAGATCTTCACCTCGTCAAGCTTATGGAATAGTACGTGTGGTTTGTGGTGGGGCTAGCGACGAAAATGGTTGGTCTGAACCAAACATTGGTTCATAGCTGCTTCTTCATGTTGGGTATGGAATCATGTGGTCGACGGTGAAGTAAGAGGCGAATCCATCTTCAGATCTGGGTGCCGGATCGCTGGCCACAAAGGTTGGCGGCGTTGAAACGTCGGTGATGGCGTCATCTTTTTGGATGAAAACTGAGCGCTCTAGCGAGAGGGAGACCTTCCGGCAAGATGAAAGTTTCGATCAGATCCGACAAGACGAAAAGCTTCAGATCCGGCTAAGATGGAGCGTCACATCTGGAGGAAGATGGAAAAAAAGATAAAGGGGGAAGGAAGATGATGAGATGCAAAGAGAGAGAGTGACAGAGAGTAACGGATGGAGACAGAAGTAAAGAGTAGGAAAAAAATGTGAAGGCCAGATAAGTTTAAAAATTGAGGGCATTTCAGTTTATATAAATACTCCGTACGTAATATCAAATAAGATGTTGTATTTTGATTGTACATAACATTTTCCATCTTGAATATTCAGGATGTAAGCCATTCCACATAAGAAAAGAATGTGACCTGTCAAATAAAATGAAACCTATCCAAAGTGAAAGCTACTATGATAGCAACTGTAGAAGTATGATAGTTTGTAACCATTTTAAAAGTCACAAGTTTTGATTTGATGCATTTCATTAGTCTTAGGCTTTTGCCGTAGTTAAATATGGTGAACTTTCCTAACACTACACACAAAATGGTTTTTCTTTTTTTTAAATTATTATTTTTAATTATAAAAGGTTAGATTTTAAAGAGAGTGAATTTTTTTAAGCAAAGCATGGAGAATAGCGTGGCAAAACTTTGACACAATTTTAAGGGTAATGTTAGGTAATCTTATATTTTTGCCCTACATTTTATCTTACCAGTGTATTTAAGAGGGTAGGGTTGTGGGATTTGTGTGGGACATTCTTAATCGTCAAATAAGACCCCGACACGTGTAGTTCCTCGGTATTGAGCTCGGGTGAACCATGCATCTTCGGTCGCCCGGAGGCTGTCCTCGGGCCAGCGACCTTTTCGGGCCAATGAGCCCTCGGGCCGATCCCTCCTCGGTCCAGCAACCCTTTCGGGCCGCTGAGTCCTCGGTTCGAAGGATCCTCGGGCCAGATTAATTCCTGTAAGCCATACGAGCGCATGTCTCTCACGTGCATTGAGCTTGTCTTCTTTCCTAGATCCGACAAAGGAAACCTGGCTGGGGCAGAGCACGCTCCCACAAACTGAGTCAGGCAGCAACTGTCAATGATCAGGCCTGTAGCCCTGAAATATCTGCGATCCGGTCCGAAAACCCTCAGTTAACTATGGTTGGCTTGAAACCCTAAATTGACCACGGTAAGGTCCAAACATTGGCCTTATCTGGACCCTAGTCTTTGCCTATAAAAGGAACACGATTCATGCCAAAGAAGGTGAGTTCCCTTGACACAAAACCCTAGAGATTCTCCTCTTCTTTTTGCTTTCTTTCTCTCGACACTGAAACTGACTTGAGCGTCGGAGGGTTTTAGATCGGGAAACCCCCGGTCTCCCTTAACGATCCTCTTTGTTTTCAGGTCATTGTTCACCAAAGCACCTAGCACTATTGTTCATCGAAGAAGCCCAACATTTCGATACGTCCGGGAGTTATCTCAGCCCCTACAACTCGCTCGGGCCGTAGTCGAGCAACGTTCCGGATCTTCTGACCTCCTTTTTCAAAGCGCTCCGTCGACTGTCCGGATTTTTTCCCGTACAGTTTGGCGCCGTCTGTGGGAAATCGAGCAAAAAGCTGTTCTCGAAACTCGAATTCTTGCTTTATAAATGGCGGAGCGAATCAGGTCCGGAGCAACTTGCAGTGGAATAGAGGGTTGTTTATGGAACAAAGACCAACCTCCCTTTGTTGTCGCGAGGTCTGCCTTTGGTGAACGCTGTTCACATCAGAGAGAGAAATAGATTGAACGCGTGTCAAAGTCATCGGCCGATACCCAAGCTGTCTACCCGAGGACAGTGGGTCACTCTAAACTGGAGGTCATAATGGAGTTCGTGATTTCATACCAATAGTAACAACTGGCAGCGTAGCGCAAGAAGTTGGCTCTAGAACAAGAGCATTTCAACATTAGGGAGCTCACCTCATATGCGGCGTACACGCGTTGCACCCATTTTTATTGATAGCGGCCACAAATGAGGTAGAGGTCTCAACCGAGGAATCGCGAGAGCAAAACGCACTATCGAGCTAACAACGACAGACAACATCACTCCGAAAAGCTTGCGGGTTAGAACTGAAGGGAAAGTTTAATGTAAAACTTTCAAACGTGGAAACTTGACAACCGAAGAGCTCGCTAAACGATCCGAGAAGAGCTTAATGATTTCAAAGGAGTCAAACCCCGCACTCCGAACGTACAACTGCAAATCGGGTATTTTCTTTCCATTCTAAGCTTAATTTAATTTTATAAGACCTTGGCATAGAATTATAATGCATTGAGCTTGACTATACTAGGCCAGTAAAAATATAGTTACCTCACACTATTGCTCTACGCGTGGACCGAAGAACATCGAACCGAATAGAATACCGACATGCATGTGTTGGCAGCCCGTGATTTTTCTTGCATGAAGACCAAATCTATAGGGGCCGATTAGCTACCAATGGATCACTATTCCAATCATCTTTGCACTTGTGTACATACAAGGACACTCCCAATTCATCGGTCAATTCATTATCTGATCCAAAAGCTTAATTAGCAGCATGAATTGATTAATTTATTTTGATCAAACTCACGCATAGGGCCGACCATCTTTTAGTAACCGTGAGCGCGCATGGACTGAAACATGCACTACCCGTATTGTTTCGGAGCGCATGTATATATATATGCACTGTATTGTTTTATGGTGGGACACGACTTGACTATAACCCCATGGACTTACTCCAGCTTTGCACAATATTTTATACCTTAACCAAAAAATAATAATAATAATAATAATTGTGAAGAAGAATGAGGGCCCCACATGCTCACTCACTTAGAGCTAAGATCCTGCAAATCTGATGGGAAAACCATTACCAACCTGAGATTCCTTCTTTACCTATATATATATATATATAAAAAGAGATCCCATGTGTTAAACAAACACTTAGCCTATTTGTTTGGTACGGTGGATGCATGGTGAAATCCACTATGGTAACTTGTATTTTTTTATTACCACCCAAATAATGGAAACATGCATGGGAATTCGAGTTTATTCACGCTAGACTTTTACAAGTAAAATTATTTTATGTATACACATACAGGCTTATATATACCAAACAAATTTGTGAGCCCATTCCTTCCGAACTTATTATTCCACAAATTAATCGACACGTACACATGACATGTACACGTACCCAAACAATATTGGACCAATTTAGACCGACTAAAACAAAGCTGTTTAATCGTCAGCTCGTACCAAAAAATATTGGATGCATAATTTTGAAATTATCATCTCGATTCACTACCATACCCGACCCCATATATAAAGCTCACCGAAGATGGAGATGTGCTGTTCGACACACGAATTAGACTTTATTTGAATGAGTGAGTTGATGTCTAGTTTAACAATGGCTTCATGAACCTATCTACCCGAGAAGATTGTCAACTGAATTATTATAACCCATGAACTAAACAACTTAAATTCTAACATGACAACAACACATTTGAACAATTTAAAGTTAGATCCGATTTTAAATTGAATTAGTCTATTTCGGTTCATATTTTCCATGTGCTGACCGTAGCTTGGGCATTCACCGACGAGAAATGACAAACTTAGCTTGCCCGATCAATTAGAATACCGAGCAGTCCATTTGGGCCACCTTTCGGGTAGTCCCATCTCGGGTGGGCTCCCTATTTTACGGATTTAATTTTTACACAACAAATGATGATGCATGATTCATATGCTTGGAAATGAACCTGCCATGGATCTAAACTTGGACCCACACGTGAGATGATTGCCAATGCCTAGACACCGACCAACACAAGACCCGACATCAATACATATCTTCCTGTACTTGGACCGACTCATTACATGGACCGAACAACCGAACAACCCGAATTTTGTTTGGAACTCAAGAGCTATAAGCTCAAATCTATGTACCTATTCTTGAATTCGGTCCATGTGCTTTTCGATGTGTGCTATTGCAGCCGAACATGATATGAATATCAACCTCACACATGGTCGCACGCAGGACTTAACACACCTGGCCGACTCGATTACACCGAACAGGTGACCAATTTCTACCCACACACGACACCTTGTGCTGCCCGAAATGGCACGCATCGATCGATCAGTTTATGAGAATGGCGCCCGACGTCCTAAACTCTATCGCAGCTCACATGATCTACCACATTCATGAACTTATCATTTTTAGATTTTTAAAGTTCCATGATGATTTTATTACGTGACCCACACATGCCCTTTTATTAGTACATGGGCCTACATCAATGCTTGGACCGGACAAACTCCGTCCGAGAGAATAGACCGAGAAAATATTATTTAATAATTTGTTGATTTATACCGAAGAGCATTGGATGTAGAAATTTGAGCTCATTATTTGATTATCCCAACTAATGAATTACCAACTTTGTACCGACTCTTGCACACTCTCGAGTGTGACCAACTTATTAATTGCATGAGATATTTTCATCTACATGCCAAGGATGAATAAGTTTATTTATGAGCTTATCACTCCACGTGCCTAGCTAAAAAATAAGAATTATAAGAAACCTACTTCAAAACAAAAGCATGTAGCTGGATAGTGGGCTGGTTTTATAGTCTATACACTACATATATGTGACAACACACAAAGTTGGACGTTAGTGCTTTAGTTCTACAGCCATGCACGTACATCCGAACAAGTTTAGTTTGGCCCAAGATAACACTTGGTTAGCTACACACACCGAGTATATTCCATGTTTAGTGAGCTTGCTATTTCTTGACGAACCGAACATATTATATATTTCTTGGGCTAATTATCTTATGATTAACCAAGCTTGTTATTTTCACAAGCATATTATTTTATTATCGACCGAGCTTATACACACCATGCCTACTTATACTTACCCAACACATATGGGCCCACAAGGTCTACACAAAATTCTATATTGATAATATCAAAAGCAGTAAATATCTCGAAGGTTTTAGCATGTTATGCTATTTTGATCAAGACCTGGGAGTGTTTCATACTCTCTCATCTCGCCCCTTACTTGATGCCAATGACTCCAAGTAATTATATATCATGCACTGAATATGATAGACATGCACCGACCATTGCGTGGGCATACACACCGACGAGAAAAAGCAAACCTAGCATGCACCGAATATATAGACACCCTTATTAAAAATTTTGGTCCTAACCGATGCATGGACCAACCAACGTACCACCAGATGTCATAAGCAGTGTACATGGTAAAGTGTAAAGGTCCACATGCATGAACCAACGAGTTTGAAAACTTGCTACTTTACACACGCGATCTAACTAAGCCGTCCATTTGTACCGCCTTTTGGGCGATCTCTTCTCGGTGATTTGGCATAGCCCGAAGGAGTGCATAGCCAACTACATGGGCCCTACTCAATAACCACAACCACGTGCATACAAATTCATTTTGTGCAAAGACGGAGAAAAACTACTTAATGACCAAACCGAAAACTATGGATATAGTCTTATTGCTTTTGGTAGGCACATTTGATAGTATCCGATGATAACCGAACGAGATGCTTTACTCTACATCATACACGGACCGACGTTGATGTCTCTACACTCGGATATATACCTCAATACACCGAGTATCTCATTTGTGCTATGATTTTGTTATTATTAACCATAAAGTGTCTCTTCTAGAATTCATTATTGATCGTACGAAGCATAAGAATCGAGGTCTTACATCTCGCATGCCTTGAATAAATCCAACCTCACAACTGACGAGCTAATAAAGATGATGCGCACCCGAACTCCTTAGTCTCACCAAAGCGACGAGGGCTGATCACCCTAGCCTCGCCGAGGTGACGAAGGATCATCGACACATTCCTTAGTCTCACCAAAGCGACGAGGGCTGATCACCCTAGCCTCGCTGAGGTGACAAAGGATCATCGACACGTTCCTTAGTCTCACCGAAGTGACGAGGGCTGATCACCCTAGCCTCGCTAAGGTGACAAAGGACCATTGATTACGCTTGGGCATGAGCTCAGAGAGGATGATCGTGCTCGGACATGAGCTCGAATTCATAATCACACTCAACATGAGCACAAAAACGATGATCGTGCTCGGACATGAGCTCGAATTCATAATCACGCTCGGACATGAGCTCAAATACGATGATCGTGCTCGGACATGAGCTCGAACCCATAACCATGCTCGGACATGAGATCTTATTAATAATTATAATTCGGACTCAAAAAGACTAAGCTTTGATGCTAGGCCGTACTCGGTCCGGTTGTGCTCGGATAGTATCTGTTTGGCCCACAATCGCGTTGGTGAATGTTTCAACTCAATCATAGCTTTACTCGGAATACGGACCATGCATTGCTCGGTCCAAGCATGCTCTGATTATATATTATTTGAGACAAAAGGACCATTTAGGCTCAATTTATCAATCTGACCAAAAAGATCCTTCTAGGTAGAAACATACCTTCCTGAATAAGCGTAAACCGAGGCTTGATGTTCTCGGTATACCTAAAACGCTCGAATGTGAGCTTGGATTCGTGAAACGTGTTCGGATTCAAACATATAAAACAATTTTTCATACTTAGATGAGAAGATGCACGCACCATAGAAACGTGCTCGGGTACAAACTCGGATCTATAGGATCACTCAGACACAAGAGTGTTCGGACGTGCTCAGCAACTTAGCCCGATCATCGCAAACTTTCTTGGTTGGGAAACACGCTTGGACATGACTCTGGATGTGCAGAGATCGCTCAGACATGAGTGCCCAAATAAAGATAAATAACACCACTTCGATTGAGAAGAGCGCACTCGCATGATAGCTCGTACCTGAAAATATGCACAAGGATGAACACCACTTTGGTATCCCTGACCTTACGAGAATATGCCCGAAAAGAAAATCAACTGAACACACACACAATGAAAAGCACATCGGGCCAAAAAGCAGCATATATTCATAAGTAAAGATTCTTTACAAAAAATGCTAAATACATACTGAGCCTCTCGGGCAAAAAAAAAAAAAAAAAAGAAAAAAGAAAAGGGTCATGCATCCTCGATGACCAGAAGCTCAGAGTCTTCGGTGGCAGGGTGTTCCGGAATCTCGGTCGGGGGATGCTCGCTGGAAGGCCTGCTCGGTGGACGCATCCTCGGTGGGAAGAGGTTTCTCGGATACCTCATCCATCCCCTCGGTTGCTTCCCTCTCGGCAGGAGCTTCAGCTTCATTCTCCTCGAGTGGGGCCTCCCCGTCATCGATTTCATCTCCGTCTTCCTCGCCCTCGTCATCCGAGATGGGCAGCATGGCCCTCTCGTAAGGAATGCTTTCTAAGTCAATCTCGGGAAAGGCCTCCTTCACCCGAGCACCGAGGGTGTCCCAACCGAGCTTGTAGTTGCGGTCCAAGTATGGCTCCATCCGTTCCACATACTCGTCGGCGGCCTTGTCCTCGGCTTGCTTGATCAACGTAGCCCAAGATTCCACCTCGGTTTGCCATTGATCGTACCACTCGTCAGCCTGCTTCTTCCAGTGCGAAGCATCACCCCGAGACTCGTCAAGCTTAGACCTCAGGTCCTCGGTCAAAGCTTGGGACTTTGCCAGCTCATCTTGAGATAACCGAGCAGCCTCTCGATACACTCCAACTCCGAGCTCACCTTGGCCAACTCCTCCTGCAGCTGAATCACCTCGGTTTTCAGATCGGCCTTCTCGGTGGACCACTCGACCACCTCTCTTTTGTACCGGTCCTCGGTCTTGAGGAGGCGCTCAGTGAGAAGCATCGTTTGTTGGGCAGCCTGCATTCACCGAGCACAATTAGAGAATGAAAGCTCAAAGAAATTTCCTAAGTGTTTGAGTACCAACTTACCAAGAATTGATGAATGAGGGCCTCATAGCCCAGGTCCACCGACTTGTGCTTCTTATGGCTCGACATGTCCGAGGGGAATTTTAGCAAATTCCCGATAGAGTGGTAGGTAAACTCGGGGTCAGTCAAGACCGAGAGCCTGCGGTCGATTGGCACGGGAAATTGAGGCAAGTCCCTCATTATTTCTCGGCGCCCTCGGTCTATCGTCAAAGGTTGATAATCCGAGGAAGCAAAAGGGAAGTCCTCCATCTCCTCCCTCTTCCTCTTTTTTGCTTGCTCGGGGCCTTGGTCCTCGACCACCACTGTTTGTTCTGGCCTCTTCGAGGCCACCGTCCCCCGAGAGGATTGCGGAGCATTGCTCGGCTCAGAGGACTGAGAAGTGTGGGAAGCTTTCTGGTCGGTAGACCTTGGGGTCGGAGCTTTCGGTGCAGGACACCCTTTTGGAGGAATCAGAGGAGTCTTCCCCTGTTGTTGTTTTCTGCGCATAGCCTCCTTGATTGGGTTAGGACCCTTCTGCTTGCTCGGGCCTGCCCCCTTCTTCTTGGGTGCTGGAACTTTATAGATACGTTGGCTCGGTCAGCCATGTCCTCGGTCGATCCCTCTTGGCTAGAGGCTGAATGATCTTCTTCTCCTCGGCTCTGTATACCGAGAGCAACAACTACGCTCGGGGTCTTCTTCTTTTTGGCTTGACCGAAGGTGGGGTACCCCTCGAGGACGCTCGTCGCCAAGAAGCTTCGGTACCTCGAGAGTTATTTGAGAAGTACGTGGGTAGCCCGACCAAAACCGTTCTCTCCTCGGTAGGCTAGAACTTTTTGGATTTCGGACTCCTTCACTTCAACTGGGAGCTCAAAGGCAGCTTTAGCTGTGGAAAAGGAAGTAAATCATAAACCGAGAAGAAGAAGAAAAACAAAAAAGAAGCATAATTGAGATAACCAAAATTCAAAAACTTATGGGGTTCCCCGAGCTCCCGAGGGACCCTTCGTCCCTCGGCCCCGAGCAAGGAAGGCTCAAAGTCGCCATAAATGAACACCACCTCGGACTGGTACCCCTGGCTACTGTCCGGGATGTGTGTAACGAAGACTCTCTTGGCGTCTCAGGACCTCAGATAGAACCCTCCTGGCGACCGAGAAAGCTGATAGCAGCTCAAAATTTCCTCAACACCGAGGTTGGTGCCGAGAATCCTATTGAGTTCTACGACACCGAGCACTACTTTATATGTGTTCGGTTTTAATTGGATAGGGGCCAAGTTGATGAAGTGGAGGAAGTCTACTAAGAGTTCGGGGAACGGAACCCGAACACCACCCTCGAAGAAGTTGATGTTGTGGATCGGTACTCCCCCTCGGTCGTCGGTGGATCCTATTTCTTCACCAACATCGGCATACCGAAAAGTTATCCTAGCACCGAAGCCGAACTTCTTCCCGAAGTCCTTCTCCTTGTTCGGGTCTCCTCGGATTTTGTGAGCCATCTGTTAAGTACAGAGCTCGGTGAGGATAAAGTCCTAGGGCACATGGACAAGATAATAATCCTATTTTAAGGGGGATCCCCGAACAGTACTAGGCATTTTTCTCTCTCGGTCTAGGATTTCGGGCTTAATGGAGCACATATTTTTTACGCTCGGTTTCAATTCATTACAAACAACCGAGAACATACTTTGTTTTTTACGAACGGATTAAAAAAGTGAGATCTAGGGCAAAACCAATGGAAAAAATGAAGAACACGAAGAACAGATAAAGAACTTACCGGAAAACTCAAGAAGGGCGATTTCCGGCGAGATGTCGGTGATCGGAATCCTTTTTCTGGCAAGATCTCTTCGGTAAACAAAGCTCTGGCTCTGAGAGTGAAAGTGAAGGAATAAGGGAAGCAAAACCCTTATATACCTAGCCTCCCGAGGGTGATGTTATCTCATCGATCTTCGTGCCCAGCGGCTGCCTCGGGCACACGAAACGACACTTTATTAATCAGTCTCATCATGTCAGAACCATCACGTCCTCGGTAACTTCGTGACCGAGGACATGGTGGCTCGGGGGAAGTTGTGTGGGACATTCTTAACCGTCAAATAAGACCCCGACACGTGTAGTTCCTCGGTATTGAGCTCGGGTGAACCATGCATCTTCGGTCGCCCGGAGGCTGTCCTCAGGGCCAGCGACCTTTTCGGGCCAATGAGCCCTCGGGCCGATCCCTCCTCAGTCCAGCAACCCTTTCGGGCCGCTGAGTCCTCGGTTCGAAGGATCCTCGGGCCAGATTAATTCCTGTAAGCCATACGAGCGCATGTCTCTCACGTGCATTGAGCTTGTCTTCTTTCCTAGATCCGACAAAGGAAACCTGGCTGGGGCAGAGCACGCTCCCGGAAAACTGAGTCAGGCAGCAACTGTCAATGATCAGGCCTGTAGCCCCGAAATATCTGCGATCCGGTCCGAAAACCCTCAGTTAACTATGGTTGGCTCGGAACCCTAAATTGACCACGGTAAGGTCCAAACATTGGCCTTATCTGGACCCTAGTCTTTGCCTATAAAAGGAACACGATTCATGCCAAAGAAGGTGAGTTCCCTTGACACAAAACCTTAGAGATTCTCCTCTTCTTTTTGCTCTCTTTCTCTCGACACTGAAACTGACTTGAGCGTCGGAGGGTTTTAGACCGGGAAACCCCCGGTCTCCCTTGACGATCCTCTTTGTTTTCAGGTCATTGTTCACCACAGCACCTAGCACTACTGTTCATCGAAGAAGCCCAACATTTCCGTACGTCCGGGAGTTATCTCAGCCCCTACAACTCGCTCGGGCCGTAGTCGAGCAGCGTTCTGGATCTTCTGACCTCCTTTTTCAAAGCGCTCCGCCGACTGTCCGGATTTTTCCCCGTACAGGATCCATTGATATGATTATAATCTTTACCATCCTAAATATATTGGTAGAACAAAATGTAAGATAAAAATGTGGAACAAAGTAGCATTATCCCAATTTTAAATACAAAGTCAACTGGATATGAAATTAGGAGTTTGTCATAGTCTAAAAATTGATAATAATGATGGGTCGTAGTAATGATAGGTGGTCGGGGATCGATGCTGGGGTTTGATGAGAGAAATGGTCAATAATGATAACATGGTGAGATGAGAATAACATTTTCTTTTTCTTTTCTTTTTTTTTTCTGTCAATATATCTTTCTCGTTTAACTTGCTTGTAGAGTATGACAGATTTCCAAATATTAGGAGGATAATTTTTATTTTCATTTTTATTGTCTTCTTTTTATGTTGGGCCGTTTCAAAATTAATGTCCTAGTAAAAAATTGAGGCTTCATTTTAATCAATTTTCTAAAATACCCATAATCACATAATACTATTTATATGATATAGGACAAAACAAACTCAACTATTGATTGTACTACACTTCAGAGCAAAATTAAAAGATTTAAGTATAAGGAAAATACTACTTCACTCATCTTTTACTATCTACCTTATGTGTCAAAAGTGTATAGACGCACTAAGTATGGAATAAGGAAAAATTACCACATATGGATTAGTGGGAGAATATATATGAGTGAAATAACATTACTCAAAGTATAAAAACAGTTGTGAAAGCATTTAAGAGTAATTCCTTAAAAAAAAATTTTCTTTTCAAATATGACAAGTCAATTTGAAACCGAGGAAATATTAATTAAATATATTAATACTAAATGATATGTTTTTGGACTCGCTATTCAAATGATGCAATTTTGGTATCATCTCACATAATTGGGATTCATCCAATAGGTAAGAATTCTAAAACCATTGACGTCTAGGGTCAAGGGTCAAGGTTTTGCTAATTTGAAATATGGAAAGGTCGACCCTATCAACTGATGAAGCAACACAATTCATTAGTTCTTGGTTCTTACAAATAATTGAACAATAAATACATCTTAATATGCAAGATTAAAAGACAACCCTATTCAATATTAATTCCTTTTCATCGCTTCACTTTCAATCAAAAGGCTAAATCATCTTTAGAAGTAAAGGTCTTGGCTTTGTTAGCTTTTTTATATATGTGGGCTTTACATTGATTAAGTTTTTATATTGCGAAAAACAGGTTGATATGTAGCCTGACATGATATGCGATATAATCTAATAAAGTGTGTGATCAATTAAGTACTTGGACTCTAATGCACCTTGGTCTGTGATGAAGGATTGTACAGTGTGAGCCTATTCCTTGTAGATCAAGAAGTTCATAATGGAAAAGACTAGGGCAGGTCCCCTCTACACTTTATAAGTTGAAAACCCTAATAGCCTGTCTCATTGGTGACTGCATAAAGTAAGAGGAGCAAATAGAGGAAAACCGGTCCTCCTAACGTGTTCTTTTGTAGAGAGTTACAAACGTGTTATTATGGCTTCTACAGGTACATGTTTATTCTAATTGTTATTATTATTTTGTGTTTTCATTTTTTAGTATAAATTTAATATTATCTATTAAGTAGTATTAGAGCTATCATATTATTATTAGAACCAATAATTAAATATTCATATTTTTTTTTTATGACATTCTTATTTAAAATACACATGTTTGTGTGCCTAAATAATTTTCTTTTAAGATAATAATTGCTGAAAAAATGGTAAGATTTCTTTCCTCCCAAGACCCTTGCCCCGCCGCCGATTTATTGATCGATGAAAACCCTCTATTAGATTCAATTGTTTTATGTGGAATCGTGTGGGTTGTTCTTAGGCCTGGCACGTCGTCTCTTGTGGGGCTATAGGATTCAATTGTTTTATCACTTTTATGTGGTCTCTTGTGGGGCTATTACCTGGCACGTGGACTCAAACTTTGACTTTTTCTTGTCTGACAAGCTTTTTTGAAGTGGGTCCTACGCATCCTAAATTAGTTATTGAAAAAAAAACTTGTTCTGTCTTTTCCTTTTGGTTTGGTTTTAAACAATTAAAAAATTATCGGAGCACTTTTAAAGAATTATTATTTACTTATTGTTACATTTTTATTTATTTATTTGCTCATTATTATTTTATAGAAGTATATACTCTCTCTAAATAATATAAATAAATAAATATGTGAAATTATTCTCAAATTACATATAAAAAAAATTTAGCATGCAAATAAAGAAATTTGTGATTAAGATTTCGAATGGACGTAAAGACTATCCCAATTTGAGGAATGTTGTTCGTCAAAGTGGGTGGTAGTTGCCAAAGTAGCCCTTTCATAGAGGTTGACATAATTCCTCATTCAAAGTATTGCAGAATAAGATTACGTTTTTGGGTTGCCACATACAATTACCTGCCTAAAAGGGGTTATTGTGTGTGTCAATTCAAGGATAGCATAGAATGACTGATAGGAATGCATGGATTTAGATGGTACTTTCTGCATAAAGGTGATGGACTTTTTGAAAATCTGTGTAGTTTTTTGTTAATTAGCCTCATGAATAAAGGATTTGGAGAGCACCTATTAGCATGTCATAGTTCTCTACCTAAAGGGGAGTTTATGATAATGCACCCTAGGACTCTCGTTATATAAGACTCATAAAGGTTTATTTCGAGTTTATTTACGGGTATATCTAATCAATTTTCCATATTTGTTAGATAAAAAGGTTAATCATCTATTATTTAATTGCATGTATTTTGTTTCGATGATTTATAATTTTTTGTTTATGAATTATTTCTACAGTTTTCAATTCCTTTGCTCTTAGTAGCCAAATGTCTGTAATTGAAACTTTAACTAGAAATAATTATGAAGATAGAAACGGGATGTTGAGATTACACTTGGTTTAATGGACTTAGACATAGCTCTTGACCCTAGAGCCTACAAGGTTTTGCCAATTAACCACAATTATTGGACCTATTCAAAGAAATTGCCCATTAGTTAATTGCAGGAGCATACTTTACGAATTTCACCGTCCTTGCCCTTCAAGCCGATGTTACTCATCTTCACCATGGACCTTCCAAACTCAACGTTAAAGTTCAAAGCTTGCAAACCTCTGACACCCAAGAAGCGCTGGACAAAAGCTTTTGTCGAAGCATTAGTCCATAACATTTGGTCAGACTCTAGTATTCCCCGTCCATTCCTCAAATTGGTGAAGTAAGAAGTGTCAAATCTATTGGGGCTACCATTGTCCAATCCAATGCGTTTTGTGCCATCACCATTTTCAGGACAGAGTGTTCGCAGTTGTGGAATGAATGCCGGATCAATGGACGGGTCAACGCCATTTTCAGCTGTGGTGAAGTTATATAGTCTGTACCTGAAGAACTGGCAAGCCGTAGTTCCAATGGTGTGCCCTCCTATTAACATAAAAATCATGTGTTACTTGAAATGTGGAACTTCGATGTATCAAGTTACAAGTAGGTCGAAACTTACCAGTCCTAGTAATCCCAACCAAATTTCATATATTGGCTTTGAGAAGGCCTTATTCAATCCATCATTGATCGATTTAAATTATAAGTTTATAACTGTAATTTACATAGCTTTTTATTTTTAATTTTCAAGGAAAATGTCATGCTTACCAGTAAGGGTGACAAGGTCTTGTGTGTTGAGACCCTTATCTGTGAACTTTTTCGTTTGCGCCTCAATGGACTCGCTGAAGCCCGGCAAAGCGGTAGTTTCAGACGCCAATGAGACGCGGCCATCTTTGCGTCCTGTAGGGACCTGCCAGCTTGGTCCATTGGTCTGCAAGCAATGTACATACAAAAACTATGGTTATTAACTGACGTAAATTAAAATGCTACTCAATAGAAAAGAATGCCAAAGACAATAGCTAGACGCCCTCCTTTGGAATATAATATCAAGGGATGAAAAAAAATGCTAGAGAGTTCAAATTGTTTACCCAAATCATGTAACAACCACCTCAGGAATCCATTAATCATGAAGAGTTTTTGTTTAGGAAAATTTATAATTGGTTAGCCAAGTTACCGCATTATTGGGACAAGTAGATTTGACCCAAAAAATTTGGGCTACCTAACATTGCTTTATGACTGATGAAACATAATAATTACCAGAACCACTGCATCGCGGGCAGCAAGGGCAAGGATATCAGCACAGGAGACGACCCCTGGGCATGCTGCTTCAAGCTGGGTCTTGGCATCATCAATAACTTCAAATCCTCTCAGATTGAGGTTTGGTGGGGCTGTTCTCTCAGTGGAAGGGCCAGCAATAAGGACTGAAGCATCGCAACCTTGGACAAAGCAGTCATGGAAGTGCATCCTAAGTAACCCTGGAGCGATGGATGGATTAGAACGAAAATGAGTTTGAACGGTCGATCGGACAATGGACTCTGTTTGAGGACATGTACGCGAATAGAACCCTACACTCGTGCGTTGCCATTGTACTGAGGTAGGAGGCCATGGCAAGCAAAAGAAAAATTAAAGTGAACCTTTTGTAGGACAAATAGCCCTCCATTACCGTGAAATGAACAATAACAGAAAAGAAAGAAAGCAATGGTATGAAGCAGAGGTGAGCTCAAGGGTTTTGATGTGTTGAAGTTGAGAGTAGAATGATTTGGGTTGTGATGTTATGGGAGGCAATTAAGAAGTATATATAGGCATGAGCAAAGGTCAAAGCTGGGGAAGAAGTAAGCGAAGCCAGCTACAGTTTTGAAGCTTAAAATAGCTTTTGGTCCAATTTGGTAGTTTAAATTGTAATCACTTTTAAGCTCAAAAAGTGATTTTATAATAAGCAGACTGTCCCTTAGGTTTTAATTAAAAGCTGGTGTCAGCTTTTGCGGAAGGATTTTAATAACTTTCCTATATTTGCAAAACTATCCTTAATGCTTGAGTATGGAAACAATTTTTTTAATCCATATCTTTTAACAAAACGATAATAGCCCACCTTAGACCCAAGTCCTCTCCTCTCCTGCTACTGTGCTCCTTTCTTCTGTCGATATCAATGTCTTGGTAACTTCAAGCAACTTGGACCCATAGATCCTAATTTAAACTTCAATTTTTTTTTCTTTCTCCCTCCATACATTCATTTATTTATACTTCTTGGAATTTTTTCAAGAATTGATCCCATAAAATTTGGATTTGTAATAAATTTTTTTTAAAAAAAATATCAGTTCATGCTCTCTCTTTTTCTTTGTTTTAAGTAAGGAAAAAAACTAAAAAATAAAAACGTAAGCAAAATCCCTAGTAATACACCTTTGTGGGGTTGGTCAAGAGGTCAAGTCTTGTGCACGTGTGTTTTCTAAAGATTATCGTTTTGATGCCTCGCCACTCTTGTTGTTTGTGTGGTTATGAGATGTCTCACTGAAACTGTGAAGGGAATAATCTGAGCTCAAATTTCGATAAGAGTACGGCCTAAGGGTACCCTCAATCATTAATATTAAAAAAAAAAATTTACTTACTAATACCAAATAGAGGCACAAAAAAAAAAAAAAACATTTATTATAAGGGACAGTTCAGTCAATTTAGGGTTACAACAATTACAACAAATGTTCTTCCCAAATAGACAAAAAATCACTTTTCAGCTCTAATAGCACTTATGAATACAGTTTCCAAATAGAGACCGATTCTCTTCTGCTACTTGTAATTTTTTATTCTCTTCTACTTTCGCTTAAAAGCAAAAATTATAGTTTTCCCAAACAGGGCTTAAGAAAGAGACGTTCAAACTTTTGTGGATGATGAGAGAGAAAGAGATTCAAACTCGTGTCGACGATGAGTTGGGATGCACTCTTATTGCATGGTGCATTGGTGTTCCACGTGACTACGTGAGAATAGTCTTTGCTCTGCCCCCCAATTCTTTTACCATTTCCTTTATGGCAGCCATGTTTTTGTTTGGCTCATCACTCATCATCGATTATGGCCATTTTTGTCGGGTGATGAAGCCCCAATTTCTCGAATACATCACTAATGCAGCCGAAGGCCCCGAAGGCATCTTATAAGAGAAGAAAATCTCCCTCCTTTCCATAAGGCTGTGTATGGATTGAGAAAAATGGAGAGAAGAGAAAAGAAGAGAAGGGAAGAAAAGATAAAAGAAAATAACTTTCTCTCCACCCTGTTTGATTAGTAGACTTCATTAATGAAAAGAAAATGAGAAAAAGTAATCATAATTACATAATTACACTTTTTTATATATTAAACAAAAGTTGTGTGGGGGAATAATTGTTATTTCATCACTCAATAATTCATTTTCTCTCCTATTTCTTTCCAAATTGGAGGTAAATGACCTTATTTAATTTTTCTCTCCATTTCTTCCCCATTTCTTTTCTTTTCTCTCATAACTTAACAATCCAAACATGGAAAATGGGTAGAAAGTCATTTTCTCTTCTCTTCTCTTCTCTTCATTTCTCGCAATCCATACATAGCCTAAAGATCGGTCATTTTTATTATTTTTTCTATTTCAAAATGTTTGTTCATTTTGAAAACTTAAATCATAAATTTTAAAATTTTTCTATATTAACCTTTGTTATTTCAATAATTACTCTCAACATAAAACTAAACTAATAGGGTATTTTTGGAAAGATGAAGATTAATAAATGATAAGTTAATGCAATAATGGTTTTTCTTAAACTGTGTGTTATGTTAAACTTAGCCTATTTTTATAGGACGATGGATTAGAATATAAAGTTGCGGTGGTATGTAGAATTGTTAGCTAGCTAGCTATTTTACTTAAATCTATGGAGCTGAAGAGTATGGTTAATTAGCCCATGTCCAATGGATCTACGGAGTCCAAACAGAATTCAAAACAAGATGGGTTGGCAAAATAGTTGGCTATGCTTTTAATTGTTTGTTCATGCAAAATGCTAATTAACGAAGCTAGCTATTTGTCATGCTTGCTGGGACTAAAACAAAATAGCCAATATTTCAAATATTTCCCCAAAATTTTGATAAAGTAACGAAGACGAATTATTTATTATTTAGACATGAAGAAACAAATCAAGGCTGCAAAAAAGGTTCAAATTAAAGATTGAGAGAAATTGTTTATTATCAAAAAATTCTTTCATGATAATGATAAACATGAGGTCATGTAATATGTGGGCATAGAGGAATATGGGGCCCAATAGGGATCAAATACTTATAGGGCAGGTGCCAAGTGTCTGATATTACTTTTTATCAATGAGGATGGACCATCATGCTAGCTGTATGTATTCTCTCCTTTCTTTCATTCATTATTTCCAACCTTATAGCTGTCTACTTCACTTCCATATCCTTGATATGTCTATTATTAATTGCTCATGCATGTATTTCAAATATCTGAAGGTACCGTTGTAATTATTTATCAAAGAATTTATGAGAATCAAGAAAGAGACGGACCAAGTAATTATATATATATATATATATGGAAATTTAAGAATTTATGAGAATTTTAATAACTTTTCATATTTGTAAAATTATCCTTAATGCTTGAGTATGGAAACAATTTTTTTTACCCATATCTTTTAACAAAACAATAATAGCCTCACCTTAGACCCAAGTCCTCTCCTCTCTTGCTGCTGTGCTCCTCTCTCCTGCTGACATCAATGTCTTAGTAACTTCAACCAACTTGGACCAGTAGATCCTAATTTAAACTTCAATTTTTTTACTTCATTGATTTATACTTGTTGGAATTTTTTCAAGAATTGATTCCATAAAATTTGGATTTGTAAATTTAAAAAGAAAATAAAAAAAAAATCAATTCATGCTCTCTCTTTTTCTTTGTTTTAAGTGAGGAAAAAAATAAAATAAAATAAAAACGTAAGCAAAATCCCTAGTAATACACCTTTGTGGGGTTGGTCAAGAGGTCAAGTCTTGTGTGTGTTTTCCAAAGGTTATCGTTTTGATGCTTCGCCACTCTTGTTATTTGTGTGGTTATGAGACGTCTCACCTACATTGTTAGGGGAATAATCTGAGCTCAAATTTCGATAAGTGTACGGTCTAGAATACCCCCAATCATTAATATTAAAAAAAAAAAAAATTCTCTACTAATACCAAATAGAGGCACACAAAAAAAAAAAAACAAAAAAATTTATTATAAGGGACAGTTCAGTCAATTTAGGGTTATAATAATTGCAGCAAATGTTCTTTCTAAATAGACAAAAAATCACTTTAAATTTTAATAGCACTTTTGAATACAGTTTCCAAACAAAAATCGATTTTTTTCTACTACTCGTAACATTTTTTTTTTTTTTTGATAAAGAAGTGTTTATTAAGAGAGCATTAAGCTAATGTCAAGTTGAACTTGGTTCCTTGCTACTCGTAACTTTTGATTCTTTTTCTACTTTTGCTTAAAAACAAAAGTTATAGTTTTCCCAAATAAGACCTAACAATGAAACGTTCAAACTTTTGTGAATGATGAGAGAGAAAGAGATTCAAACTCGTGTTGACGATGGGTTGGGAAGCACTGTTATTGCATGGTGTTCCACGTGACTACGGGAGAATAGTCTTTGCTCTGCCCCCCAATTCTTTTACCATTTCCTTTATGGCGGCCATGCTTTTGTTTGGGTCATCACTCATCATCGATTATGGCCTTTTTTGTCGGGTGACGAGGCCCCAATTTCTCGTATATAAGAGAACAAAATCTCCCACCTTTTCATAAGGCTGTGTATGGATCGAGAGAAATGGAGAGAAGGAGAAAGGAAGAAAAAATAACTTTTTTCTCTACTCTGTTTGGTTAGTAGACCTCATTAATGAAGAGAAAATGAGAAAAAGTAATCATAATTACATAATTACCCTTTTTTATATATTAGACAAAAGTTGTGTGGGGGTATAATTATCATTTCATCACTCAATAATTTATTTTCTCTTTATTTCTCTCCAAATCTCTCCAATTTGGAGAGAAAGGTAAATGGTTTCATTTTCTCTCAATTTCTCCCCATTTCATTTCTTTTCTCTCCTAACTTAACAATCCAAACGAGTAAAATGGGGAGAAAGTCATTTTCTCTTCTCTTCTCTTCTCTCCATTTCTCTCAATCCATACATAGCCTAAAGATCGGTCATTTTTATTATTTATTCTATTTCAAAATGTTTGTTCATTTTGAAAACTTAAATCATAAATTTTTAAATTTTTCTATATTAACCTTTGTTATTTCAATAATTACTCTCAACATAAGACTAATACTGATAAGGTATTTTTGGAAAGATGAAGATTAATGAGTGATAAGTTAATGTAATAATGGTTTTTCTTAAATTGTGTGTTTTGTTAAGCTTAGCCTATTTTTATGGGACAATGGATTAGAATATAGAATTGTGGTGGAATGCAAAATTGCTAGCTAGCTAGCTAGCTATTTTACTTAAATCTATGGAGCTACAGAGCATGGTTAATTAGCCCATGTCCAATGGAGCTACGGAGTCCAAACGGAATTCAAAACATGATGGGTTGGCAAAATAGTTGGCTATGCTTTTAATTGTTTGTTCATGCAAAGTGCTAATTAAAGATAAGCTAGCTATTTGTCATGCTTGCTTGGACTAAAACAAAATAGCCAATATTTCAAATATTTCCCCAAAATTTTGATAAAGTAATGAAGACGAATTATTTATTTATTTATTTATTTAGACATGAACAAACAAATCAAGGCTGCAAAAAAGGTTCAAATTAAAGATTGAGAGAAATTGTTTATTATCAAAAAATTCTTTCATGATAATGATAAACATGAGGTCATGTAACATGTGGGCATAGAGGAATATGGGGCCCAATAGGGATCAAATATTAATAGGGCAGGTGTCAAGTGTCAGATATTGCTTTTTATCAATGAGGATGGACCATCATGCTTGTTGTATGTACTCTCTCTCTCTCTCTTTCCTTCATTATTTCTCTCTTGTTTTTTTTTTTTTTTTTTTTTTCCAAGTTTTTATTTCATTTTTCAACCGGATATGCAAACTTTCAGTTGTCTACTTCACTTCCAGATCCTTGATATGTCTATCATTAATTGCTCATGAAGGTATCGTTGTAATTAGTTATCAAAGAATTTAGGAGAATCAAGAAAGAGACGGACCAAGTAATTCTATACATGGAAATTTAAGATCACTTGCCTAAGTCAGTGTTAAATTAGAAATTCCATACACATCCCTATCAATGCCAAATTAAGAAATAAATAAGGTGCAGACTTTGGATATATAATTTTGATTAAGGAAAAAGAATAATTAACTTGGAGACTTTGGATATTTAATTTTGATCTTTTTATTGCGGAAATAATTAGTCTAGATTTCTCTTCTAGATGACGATTATAGTCAGCAGTCAGCACTCTTTTAGGCCAGCCTAGCTGTGGGGTCGCGGAATCCCACTTGATCGGGCCTGGTTCTTATCCTCTTTGGTCGTATATGAGGTGCATGAGTCTTAAAATATTATATATGTACTAGCCTATAATTAATGAACTTGTATTTATATAATGTTTAAATTTTGAGATAAGAAAATGGACAAGCTAAGAAAAGGAAAAAAGAGGATGTACATATGGTTTTAGTCTAATATTATACTAAGGTGCAGCTATTTACTTCCTTACACCATTTTATAAATTTTTTATTATTATTTTAGCCCTTGAGCAAAATAGTTGTCAAAGACAAAATGATTTAAATATAAAAATAAATATGCTTTCCACCCCTACTAATACATGCATACCCACAATCGTGAAAACTCTTTTACAAACTCTAATCACAAATCTATAATGTTTCTTAAACTTTAATTATTATTTATATATTTTTTTTACGTTTTTTTAATAATGGACAAGCAAATCAACATCTAGAATACTTCTAGCGATGAAAAAAAATGTGTTTTCTCCATTAAAACTTGCTGTATTTTGATTTGTATTCTATGGTAAGTGCATTAGGATGCCATCTTTTTCAGCCTTATTCTACCAGTACTTTCTACAATGCAAGTTTGTTTGGGAAAATTCTACGGCTCCCCATATAAAAATTAATGCACTATACTCTAGCTGATAATTGATCATATTTTGTGATAATCTGATCACATTTTGTAGAAATTTAGTATATTTATGGTAATCCGCGGTTATCATAAATGTGATCAAATCACAAATATTATCAAATTATTACAAAATGTAATTAGATTATCAAAAAATGTGATCAGATCGATTAGCTCTTAAGGTAAGGTATCCCCAAAGATACATGCAATTTTCCAAGTTTTGGAGAGAGAGAGAGAGAGAGAGAGAGAGAGAGAGAGAGAGGAGAGAGAGAGAGCCTACTTTGAACATCATTGGCACTCGGGAGACAGCTGATCCAGAGAGAGAGAGAGGGGAGGATAGCTGATTAAATGCATCCCGTTATCCAACTTTGGCACTTGGGAGACAGCTGATCCAGAGAGAGAGAGAGGGGTGGATGGGCGATTAAATGCGCTGATCCAGAGAGAGAGTGGGGGGTGGATAGCCGATTAAATGCGCTGATCCAGAGAGAGAGGGGTGGATAGCCGATTAAATGCATCTCGTTGTCCAACTTTAAACGTAGCCGTCGAGACGTGTCCAACGCGTCACCATGCATAGCAAAAACGGAAAGCACATGTGGTGAAAGACATTTTTGACCTGAAAAATTGAATAATAACAAAAACAAAAAAATATAGAAAACCAATTTGCTGATTGTACGTAGACTTTATTGATGGAATTTTTATACTTGGCTAGTAACCCAGTTAAGGTTCATCCTCCTAATTTTGTTGGTGTCCCCGCCTTGTCCATGTTATAATCCTAAAAGCCGATTTGATTTGATTTGATTTAAATATCTAATATATTTCATTAGTTTTTGCACTTTATACATAATTACCTAACATTCATAGCATTTGGAATCAGAGGAAGTCTTCCATTTTATTATTTTACACATTTCGGGTTCTAGTTGCAGAAAATAATGTTTAGTAGAGGCTTACCGGCCTCAAGTACGTAGAATGCAGTGATCATAGGTTGAAAAAGAATTTTTTTGTTGACAAAAAAAGGATGAAAATGATTATTTAACACCACACTAAAACTACTTATTTTATGTGCAGAGGCACTGTACGTTGAAAGGACTACATAACGAAATTAGGAGAATGTCATAATCTAAGATGATAATAAGATGGGTCGTAGTAGTGATAGGGGGGGATGGTAGGGTTTGATGAGCTAGAGAAATAGTCAATGATAACATGGTAAGATGAGAAAACAAACATTTTTTTTTTGTCAATTTTTATTATTATTATTTAACTTGCAAATAGAGTATGATAGACTATTAAATGCTAGGAGGATAATTTATATTAACTAAATATATTAGTACTAATCATGTGCGTGTTTTTGTCCCACAAACCAAATGATGTAATTCGATTGGATATATATACACATAAGTTATTTATATATATGGTCTAATGAGGATGTGTTGATATAAGTTATATCATTATTATGCTTTCAGGTTTATTTTTTGCATTAGTGGATTATGGGATACACTATTGGGTTAATGCGCTTAAGGGGTATAACCCCCAATGCATGGTACTAGTAAAATTCGTCCGCATGCATAGGATCGATTCTATATATATTATGGTGTGAATATAATGTATATCAGCTTATTTTAAAGAAATAAACAAACTTTTTTGAAAAATATCTTAATAAATCAAAAAGCAAGATGACCCCAATTTTGAAAAACCAACGTCTTGAACCACAAAGAAGATTTCGGGGCTAGGTTTATGATGTAGGAGAGTTCAAGACAAAGCTTGTAGGCACCCACTTAATTATATTGAGTTGGTCTCATTTTATCATTTGGGCTTAATATACTTTATAATTTACACATAAGTACATAACAAATCATGCATATATATCAAAAATAAAAGAAGGAATTGAAAAAAAATCCATTCTAAAAGAAGGAAAAAAAAAATCCAATCTAGAGGAACTTTAATAATCCAATAAAACATAAAAGCATATTTAGGTTCAAATGAACGACCCACATACCTCATGAAGAGGATCAAAGTATATATGTTGTTCAAATCATAATTAGGGAACAAAAACAAAGCAAAAACCTACTACTTCCATAAAGAACATTTACAAAATTCAAAACCAAAAACCTTAGAACCTATAGGGGATAAAATCCCCACATAACCACGCAGCAGCTCTTTAAGGGTAAATCTAGGAAAGTAGCCTTTTAGGGCTTACCTAGTAAACCAAGCATTTATTAAGTGTAATAATAACAGTTGTCAATAAATGGCAGCAGATGTAACGACTGCAAACCTAACTGTCACATTGGAGAATGGAGTGTGTTACACCCTGTTTTTGCACCACCTTACTAGGGTTTGTCATTTTATGTAGGTTTTTATTTTGTTTTTTAATCTAGTCACTCGCATTAGTTTTTTAGAGTCCTAAGGATAATGGGTATGAATTTTGGTTCAATTTGGAGTTGATCTTGAGGGTTAATAAGAGCTTTTGTGACTTGAGGGGCATAATTGTCTTTTAGATCACAAACTTTTCATTTGACCTTGAAATGATCTCCAAATTGTCAATTAGACATCATATTGATGCATATGATGTATTTCTACGTTCAATTTCGTGAATCAATGGCTTAGGGTTATCTAGGCTCAATATGGTTCAAGTTTGTTAAAAGACCCATTTCGGGTTGGCTCAATTCGAATCACAATTACCGATCAATTTCCTTCAAATTGACTTTAATTAGTTTTTATTTTATCCCTAAAAGTGTTTTGGAATGTTTAATTTTGGTTTGGAAAGCATTTGGTTCAATCCTATGTGCATACCTATGCTTTGCAATAGTAGTGCATAGCGGTTAACAACCTTTGCAAAACCTAACCATGCACCTATGGTTAGTGGTTTTTGTCCTAAAATGTTTAAAAATGTATTCCTCATCAAAGCACTGTCGTTTTGGCTTTTATTTCATAAAAATCGGAGTTAATTTGACCTCTAAAACACTCCTAGAAAGAAAATAGTCCAGAAAGAGAGAAAACTGAAGTGGGCTCGGGTGACCACCCAAGCCTGGGCGGCTAGCCGCCTGGCCCAGGTGGTCATCTAAGTCACTTTCTTATTTTTGCTGAAGCGGGACTCTATTGCCTATTTTAACGGTTTTTTACTCTTTTGGATGATTTTCCTTTTAATTTTTAGTAACTTTTGAGTTCCTTAAGCACTATGAGAGTCTTTAATAACCCTTGGATTAATTTTTAAGGTTTTAATCCTAACCATTGATTTATTCCAATTAAACTCTATAAATACCCCACTATGTTTCAGCATTAAGAGAGCTACTTTTATGCATTAAACCTAAGTTCTAAGAGAGAATAAGAGAGAGAGTTTTAAAGGAGAGCTGGAGTTATTGCTGTAGTTTTGAAAAAAGTTGTCTCAAGTTGATTCACAAGTGAAAGAAAGAGTCTCTACAGCAGCAAAGGAAGCTTTCCTAAGGTATATATGCTTTTTCTCTATCTATGCTGAAATTAGGGTTTCTTATAGAATAGGCTTATTGCATGCTAAAGTTAAGATTTTTATCATGTATGAATGCTTTAGTTAGTTAATATACATGAAATAAATGATGTTCATGATGAGTATAGCATGCTGTAGGTGTTGGCCCCAAGGTTATATAACCAAGGGCAAATCCGAGATTTTGATAATAACAAAGGATCAATGTTAGTACTAATGGTTTATTTGTCAAATAATAATCAAAGCCAGGTACTCGAGCATATGGATCCAAATGAAGCACAAAGGCATATCCATACCATGGAACTCAAAGCATACATGTTTATGATATCAAGGATAATCAAGCGTGAAAGCATACGAGCATAAAAAGTATGCAAAAGACCTACAAATACTCAAGACCAAGCTACCATCGTCAATGAAGATACTTAAATAGCTATGAGTGAGATTTTAGGTTCTTCATGTACTTGATTGCTCAAATGATCGCTTCATTGACCTAGATGGACCTTAGGATCCTTGGGTAAACTTAATTCATCACTTGAGCAAGGCCTAAGTTGACACAAATGAACTTGACTGATTTAAACTTGTGGAATAATCATCATAAGTTCATTTCTGCCCAAATCAGTCGACTCATTCTTGAGTTAGTCAACTCATTTGAGCAGAAGAGGTCCCCTGCTCCTGCCCTTTGATTTTGCTTAAATCAGTCCACTGAATTCCCAATTCAGTCGACTGATTTAGCAAATCAGTGGACTGAATTGAGTATTCAGTCGACTGATTTTGCGATCTCAGAACTCCAACGACTAGTTTTTAAAAGGTTGTTGAGGCATTAAATGCCACCAAACGGCTCTTTCCCGGCATTTATTGCACCAAACAGTCATATTATGCCTATTGCCTATATAAACAATGATTCAAATGCATTTATGAGAACTAATACAAGAGAATTCATTGTTTTCATTCTTCTAGCCCTAAATTCATTAAGAGCATTCATTGAGCAATAAATTAGAAGAGAGCTGAGCTTTAATCTCTGTGTTATTCATTCTTTAAGAGAGTTTTCTTTGTATACAAATCTCATATCTACAAACTTGTAATCAAGGGTTGGTGATAACCCCATTCTTTGCACTTGAGAAAATGTGGCTGAACAAGTGTTGGTTGAAAGCACTTGATTAGTAAAGGTTTGCTGCTCCACTTTAAAGGAGAGTGATAGTGGATTAGTGAATCCTCAAGCGAGCTCTTGAGGCGAGGACGTAGGCGGGAAGGCTGAACCTCGTTAAATCTTGTGTTTGCATTCTCTTTCTCTTATTCTCTTTACTATTTATTATTGAGATATCTCTATTTGCAATAATCAGATTTTAGTTTGCTATTATATTTTTTAATTGGCCAATAACCCTATTCACCCCCCCTCTAGGGTTGTTTACTTGGGACAACAATTGGTATTAGAGCCCAACCTCTAGCATTTGACATATTTGTCTTGCGAGGAACGATATGGCCAACTATAGTGGTAACGGATTCGCCGAAGGGCAATCGTCCAATAGACCACCACTTTTCAATGGAGATGCGTCTCTATATAATTTCTGGAAAATTAGAATGCAAATTTTTATTCAATCCACTAGCTATGAGCTATGGAATATCACTTCTAAGGGTTCTTTGATCCCCACTAAAGTGGTAGATGGAGTTACACTTCCTAAAGTACCACAAGAATACACCATAGCTGATTATAAGTCCCTTGAACTTAATTCTAAAGCCATTGGCTTACTATATTGTGCTTTAACTAATGATGAATTTAGCAAAATCTCTAGGTGCACTAGTGCCAAAGAGATATGGGATACATTAGAAGTCACCTATGAAGGGACATCTCAAGTAAAAGAAGCAAAAATCAATATGCTAGTTTGTGAATATGAAATGTTCAAAATGAAAAAGGATGAATCTATTAGAGACATGTTTGCTAGATTCAATGCTATCATTAATCCTTTAAGTTCTCTTGGAAAAATCTACACTAACTCCGAATTGGTGAGAAAAATTCTTAGGAGCTTGCCTAAGCAATGGGATGTCCTCACTACTACTCTACTTCAATCAAAGGAGCTATCATCAATGACCTTGAGTGATCTTGATGGCAACCTAGTCACACAAGAACTCTCATTCAAAACTCGTGAAATTGATGAAGGGAAGAGATCCAAGAGCATGGCTCTCAAAGCCTCATAAGATGAAGAAGAACCACCAAGTGAAGAGTGTGAGAATGAAGAAGATGAAGACATGGCTTTCATATCTCACAAGCTCAAAAAGTTCTTCTCTAGAAGAAATCAAGGAAGGAGATTCAACAAGGGTGACTCCTTCAAAAGAACTCCAAATAGAGGAGAGAACTCAAATAGAGAACCACAAGTGTGTTTTGAATGCAAGAAGCCCGGACATATCAAGATAAATTGTCCTCAACTCAACAACAACTACAACAAGACGAGTCACAACAACAACAATTTCAAGGACAATAGAAAATTCAAGAAGAAGGCTTTCACCGTCACTTAGGATGATGAAGCAAATAGTGATGAAGAAGATGAGGAGATTTCTTGTGATCAAGAAGTGGCAAACTTTTGTCTCATGGCAAAAGAAGATGAGGTAATCGAACCTAATTCTATTGATTATCCTATAGAAGAACCTCCCACTTATGAAGAATTACAAGATGCACTTGAAAACACTTTTCTTGAATTAAAAAGATTTTCTCACAAGAACAATGATTTGAAAAAGAACATCTCATCTCTTCAATAAGAATTAAATGCTTTGAAAAATGAAAATTTAGAGTTGAAAAGCAAGATAGACTCACCCCCTACCATCTCTCAATCTAGTCTTGAAAGTGAAAATACTTCATTGAAAGAAAAGATTGAAGACTTAACTAATACCTTGGCCAAGTTTACCAATGGAAGGGATAACTTGAATAAGATATTAACTAGTCAAAGATGGTGCTTTGATAAGGCTGGAATTGGTTACCAAGAAAATGTTAAACAAAAATCTTATATTAACTTCTTTCCTAAGCCTAAAGTCTCTAGCACACCTAAAATTTCATGCACTTATTGTAAGAAGGAGGAACATAACATCTATACTTGTAACATGAGAAAAAGACCTAAAAGTTTCACCAAGAGGGTGTGGGTAGTTAAGGGAACCTCACCTCCTATGGCTAACCCCTATGGACCCAAGAAAGTATGGGTACCAAAGAAAGTTACTTGAACTTGTGTAGGTATGCTTGAAGTCATCAAGCAATGAGAAATGGTTTCTTGATAGTGGTTGCTCAAGGCATATGACGGGTGATAGATCAAAGTTCGTCTCTTTGAAACCCAAGGACGGCGGCTACGTGACATTTGGAGACAATGCCAAGGGTAAGATAATTGGCATTTGTAAGGTTGGTAAGAATTCCTCACTTTGTGTTGAAAATGTTTTACTAGTTGATGGTTTAAAGCATAATCTCCCTAGCATTAGTCAATCATGTGATAAAGGTTATAAAGTTACTTTTAAATCCAATAAATGCATAATTGAGGATGAATATAAGACCCTATTTGTTGCATATAGGATTGGTAACATCTATGCTATTGAGTTTGAAGAAATCGCATTACAAAATGTACATTGCTTCTCCGCTTTAAATGAAAATCATGGGTTATGGTATAGAAGACTTGGACATGCTAGCATGGATTTAATTTCAAAACTTTCTAGGCATGAACTTGTAAGAGGATTACCAAAAGCAAAGTTTTCAAAAGATGGAGTTTGTAGTGCATGCCAATTTGGAAAACAAACCAAGTCGTCTTTCAAAACAAAATCTCATATTTCAACTACAAGACCTTTGCAACTTATTCATATGGACTTATTTGGACCTATTGCTATTGCAAGTTTTGGAGGGAAGCATTATGCATTTGTAATTGTTGATGACTACTCTAGATATACATGGGTGTACTTCCTTGCACATAAAGATGAGACTCATGCTACATTTGTTATATATTGTAGAAGAGTCCAAAATGAGAAAGGCTATACCATTACACATGTTAGGAGTGATAGGGGGAGCAAATTTGTCAATAAGAATATTGTACAATTTTGTGATGAGAATGGCTTTGGTCACAACTTTTCCGCTCCTAGAACTCCTCAACAAAATGGTGTGGTTGAAAGAAAGAATAGAACACTTGAAGAAATGTCTAGAACCATGCTAAATGAACACTCTTTACCTCAATATTTTTGGGCGAGGCCGTTAATACCGCATGCTATGTAATAAATAGAATTCTATTAAGATCTAAACTTGGTAAAACTCCTTATGAACTATAGAATGATAAGAAACCTAACATAGGTTACTTTAAAGTTTTTGGTTGTAAATGCTTTATATTGAATGATAGAGATAAACTTTCCAAATTTGATTCTAAATCCGATGAAGGTGTGTTTCTTGGCTATTCCATGAAGAGTAAAGCATATAGGGTGTTTAACAAGAGAACTTTAACCGTTTAAGAATCAATGCATGTTGTATTTGATGAAACTAACCCTCTTGCACCCAAAAGATATGTGGATGATGATGATGATGTAGGTATAAGCTTGCAAGAACAAGTTGAAACCTTGAGCCTAAATGATAAAGAAGATCCACTAGACAAAAGTAAAGAAAAGGAAGAAGATAAAGTCATTGAAGATAAGAAACTGGAAGAAGAAGTTGAAGTTGAAAATGCTCCACTCCATCCGAATGTCACTAAGACTTGGAAATTTGTGAGGAATCATCCTAAGGATCAAATCCTAGGTGAACCCTCACATGGGGTAAGAACTCGTTCTTCCATGAGAAATTTATGTGATCATCTTGCTTTCCTATCTCAAATTGAACCTAAAAACATTAATGAAGCTGAAAATGATGAATCATGGGTCCTTGCTATGCAAGAAGAACTCAATCAATTTGAAAGGAACAAGGTTTGGACCTTGGTACCTAGACCACATGACCATGGAGTAATTGGAACTAAATGGGTATTTAGAAACAAAAAGGATGAATCCGAAGTTGTTACTAGAAATACGGCTTGACTTGTAGCCCAAGGTTATAATCAACAAGAAGGCATAGATTATGATGAAACTTATGCTCTGGTAGCTAGACTAGAAGCCATAAGGATGTTACTTGCATATGCATGTCATAAAGATTTCAAATTGTTTCAAATGGATGTCAAGAGTGCATTTTTAAATGGTTTCATAAAAGAGGAAGTTTATGTTGAACAACCTCCTAATTTTGAAAGTCATGAATTTCCAAATCATGTTTTTAAACTAAGAAAAGCTTTATATGGTTTGAAACAAGCTCCTAGAGCTTGGTATGAAAGACTTAGTGGATTTTTACTCAAAAATGGTTTTAAGAGAGGAAAACTTAACACCACACTTTTGATTAAAACCATTAATAATGATATGCTTTTAGTTCAAATCTACGTTGATGATATCATTTTTGGATCCACTAATGAGAATCTTTGCAAATAATTTTCTAAGATTATGCAGGAAAAATTTGAGATGAGCATGATGGGAGAATTGACATTCTTCCTTGGACTTCAAATCAAACAAACAAAGGAAGGAACTTTCATCAATCAATCCAAATATGTCAAAGATCTACTCAAAAAGTACTGATTGGAAGATGGTAGAGAGTTTTCTACTCCAATGAGCACTTCCATCAAAATTGACAAGGATGAAAAGGGTAAAGGTGTTGATCAAAAGAAATATAGAAGTATGATTGGAAGTTTACTTTATTTAACCGCAAGTAGACCCGATATCATGTTTAGTGTTTGCTTGTGTGCTAGATTTCAATCATGTCCTAAAGAATCTCACATACTCGCCGTTAAACGTATTTTTAAATACTTAAGTGGTTCAATTAACCTTGGATTATGGTTTCCTAAGTATACCTCTTTTGATATGCTTAGTTATTCCGATGCGGACTTTGCCGGTGGCAAAGATGACCGCAAGAGCACTAGTGGGACTTGCCATTTCCTAGGACATTCACTAGTATCATGGTTTAGTAAAAAACAAACATCGGTTGCATTCTCAACCACCGAAGCCGAGTATATTGCAGTCGGTAGTTGTTGTGCACAAGTGTTGTACATGAAACAACAACTTGAGGACTATGGACTTCACTTTGACCACATTCCCATCAAATGTGATAATACTAGTGCTATCAACTTGACCAAGAACCCCATACAACACTCACGGACTAAGCACATTGAGATAAGACATCATTTTATTCGTGATCATGTCCAAAGAGGTGATATTGAGATTGATTTCATAGGTACCGACCATCAATTGGCTGATATCTTTACTAAACCTCTTCAAGAAGACCGTTTTAACTTCATTAAAAGAGAACTTGGCATGTGTTTGATGCATGATGTAGTGAATTGATGCATGTCTTTGTTTTTCTACTCGTGTCTTGATGTTTTCTATGTTGTACATTGCATTTTACTCACACACGCAAATGAATTAAGTTGAAATTGAATTACCTAGCAATTCAGTTGATTGAAAAGCCAAATCAGTCGACTGAATGGGCAATTCAATCGACTGAATTGGCATTTCAGTCCATTGAATCAAGTCCTGCTATTGAAAGAACCTACTGGCTGATTCAGTCGACTCAATTGACATTTCAGTCGACTGAAATGTCAAATAAGTCGACTGAAATGAACTTTCAGTCTACTGATTTAGGCAGTAGCCTATGCCACCTTTCACAGGACAATTCAGTCGACTGAAAGAACAATTCAGTCAACTGAATCTGCGATTCTATAAATATAACTCGCGGCTTTTCATTTCAAATCACACCCATTCCCGCGACGTTTTCACTTCTCTCTCTCTCTAACCTCCCAAACCCTCACAACAATGGCTCCCAAGATGAAGAATCCAGCCAAATGCCCTCACACCAGTGAAGGTTCATCACGAAACCTACGACCCAGGGTTCCAAACCCTCCACCACCGTCGGTGCAACCACCCGTTGAGCAACAACCCGAAGAAGAGGAAGGCGGAGAGTTTGTTTCTCTTGATGCACAGCGAAAGTTTAATGAGGACTTCAGTCGCCGCACCGTCGCGTTCGGTAAATATGCCCCTTTGGATTTCTTTGAAGAGCATTTTGTTCTCATTGCGAATTATTTCCGTCTTTTAGGTTGGGATTCATTCATTTTTCTGAAAAAACCCATGTATACTTATCTTGTGCGCATCTTTTACACCAATCTTGACTATATTAATAATCATATCCCTTGGTCTCAAGTTGGCGGTAGAATTATCTCTATAAATCAAAACCTTCTTGCACAGATCTTTCATATTCCTCGTGGTCAACATCAAATCCTTGTGACCAACGAGTGGACTCACTTTCAAGGGTATGATCCTATCCAAGCCCTTAATCAGATCTGTGGCCGCAATGATATTGTTAACCGCTTTAAACCCAAAGCCAAAGAACTAACTCTCAATGCTCGTTTAATTCATCACATGATTACGTACAACATCCTTCCACGGGGTGGCAGACGTGACCATGTCTCATATTTTGATATCTTTCTTATCTGGTGCATCATGAATACCATTCCCATTGATTTGCCTTTTATCATTTCCAATCACATTGTCAATTGCCAAAAGAAGAAAGTGGCTAGTCTCCCCTATGGCTTCGCCTTGACTTGTGTTTTTGAACATTTCCAAATACCTCTTGATGAGGAAGCCGTAGTCGCCTTTTCTCACACCAACACCTACTCCGATATGACTCTTAAACAAATGCACTACAAGTTTACCTCTAGGGGTTGGGTACCGAAAGATGATCCGGATGAGGCGACCGATGAGGAACAGGAGGCGGATGATCCTATTCCTCCTGGCGGAGAAGAGCAGCAGCCACATGAGGAGCCTGGTGAGCATGGCATGGATGTTGAGCTTCCACAGCCCCCTCCTGAGTTCGAGCCTCCTCCCTTTGAGCCTCCACAGCAGCCCACTATCCCTCCTGCCGGCGTTCAAACCATTTTGACAGCTATACAGGGTTTGCAGGTCTCCATAGATGGCATTGGCACTCGTCTCTTGGCTCTTGAGAACCGTCAGACACAAATCGAGAATGACATGAACACCTTGAAGCGCTATATGGTGATATCTTTACGACTCAGGTGGATCAGCGTCTTGCCAGGACAGAGACTGACATACGCACTGTGTGTAAATCATTGACAGCCATTGAGCGATATGCCCGTCGCAATGCACCACCACCTCCTGCCCCGCAGGTCTATACGCACCTGGTCTTCCTGAGCATATTAACTTGGACCCCTAGCTTTTTGTCTAATGACAAAAGGGGGAGATATATTTTGATTGATGTATCTTGAACATCTAACTTATTTTGGACACACAATTGACTTGACACATTTTTAGTTTACCATAGCTTATCTAATTTTTAACTTATAACTTTTGGATATGTATTTGAACTACCTTCACAGTTGATTATATTCAGTTTATTTGCTTTACAATGCTTTGTGCCCATTGATTATTACTTGTATTTCATCTATGCATAATGTGAGGGGGAGCTTGCTCCATATAATCATATGTTTTATATCCTTACCTGCCTTATACATCAATAGTTTGTCATCATCAAAAAGGGGGAGATTGTTGGCCCCAAGGTTATATAACCAAGGGCATATCCGAGATTTTGATGATAACAAAGGATCGATGTTAGTACTAATGGTTTATTTGTCAAATAATAATCAAAGCCAGGTACTCGAGCATATGGATCCAAATGAAGCACAAAGGCATATCCATACCATGGAACTCAAAGCATACATGTTTATGATATCAAGGATAATCAAGCGTGGAAGCATACGAGCATAGAAAGTATGCAAAAGACCTACAAACACTCAAGACCAAGCTAGCATCGTCAATGAAGATACTTAAATAGCTATGAGTGAGGTTTTAGGTTCTTCATGTACTTGATTGCTCAAATGATCGCTTCATTGACCTAGATGGACCTTAGGATCCTTGGGTAAACTTAATTCATCACCTGAACAAGGCCTAAGTTGACACAAATGAACTTGACTGATTTAAACTTGTGGAATAATCATCATAAGTTCATTTCTGCCCAAATCAGTCGACTCATTCTTGAGTCAGTCGACTCATTTGAGCAGAAGAGGTCCCTGCTCCTGCCCTTTGATTCTGCTTAAATCAGTCTACTGAATTCCCAATTCAGTCAACTGATTTAGCAAATCAGTGGACTGAATTGAGTATTCAGTCGACTGATTTTGCGATCTCAGAATTCCAACGGCTAGTTTTTGAAAGGTTGTTGAGGCATTAAATGCCACCAAACGGCTCTTTCCCGACATTTATTGCACCAAACGGTCATATTATGCCTATCCTATATAAACAATGATTCTAATGCATTTATGAGAACTAATACAAGAGAATTTATTGTTTTCATTCTTCTAGCCCTAAATTCATTAAGAGCATTCATTGAGCAATCAATTAGAAGAGAGCTGAGCTTTAATCTCTGTATTATTCACTCTTTAAGAGAGTTTTCTTTGTACACAAATCTCATATCTACAAACTTGTAATCAAGGGTTGGTGATAACCCCATTCTTTGCACTTGAGAAAGTGTGGCTGAACAAGTGTTGGTTGAAAGCACTTGATTTGTAAAGGTTTGCTGCTCTACCTTGAAGGAGAGTGATAGTGGATTGGTGAATCCTCAAGCGAGCTCTTGAGGCGAGGACGTAGGTGGGAAGGCTGAACCTCGTTAAATCTTGTGTTTGCATTCTCTTTCTCTTATTCTCTTTACTATTTATTATTGAGATATCTCTATTTGCAATAATCAGATTTTAGTTTGCTATTATATTTTTTAATTGGCCAATAACCCTATTCACCCCCCCTCTAGGGTTGTTTACTTGGGACAACAGTAGGGCTATTCTATAAGATTTAATGCATGTTTGTGAGTTTAAGATTTCCATTATTCTGGTTTTAGGGAAGTTTCATATAGCATGCTAGGTTAGGATTTTTGTTTGGTTTTTCTTCATGGTTGTCATATATGTATTGTAGGGAATCAAACTAAAAGGAAAACAAAGTGCGGAATGAATTGATAAACAAAACTTTTCCTAATCGATTCCTTAACTCATGAATCCAATTATACTTAAACACAAACAAAACCTTAACTAGAAGAGGGTAGAATTACTTATAGTTTGAAAAGTCTTCTCCTTTTTGCTCCAAGGTTTGCTTCTAAACAGTAGTGAATGAGTAGTCCAAGTGTACTGCCTCCAACAGTATCCACACCTAGCTAGAGCTTCAAGTCTTTTTTCTTTCTTCCTTATTGTTGCTAGAGGTGGAGAAGAGAAGAGAGAGAGAGAGAGCTCCTTGTGAATTTTGGCCGACCCTTTGGGAGTGTGCTTGTGATTGTAGTGATGTCATCACATCATAAGAGGCTATTTAAAGCCACTAATAGGGCCGGCCCTAGGGGGAATTCCAATCCCTAATAGGTTTTGTGTAATTACTCTTAATTACATAATAACCCTTTAGTTTGTATCCTATACAAACTTGGCCCTTAAGAACTCTTCTTTTATTCACTTATGCCCTTTCTCTCATAGACTTTAAAGCTCTCTTAGCATGATCAGTGTGTGACCCATTGGGTTCACATCATCAAGTAGTAGGTATAGCACAAGTTGTGCACAATGGAACTCTTTCCATTAAAGGGTATAATTGAAACTCCTTCCAATTCCCTAATTGATTATAACTCATTTATATCAATTAGGGCTTCTACTAACCATAAGTAACACCTAGCATATGGCTCATGGTGTGGTCCTTAATGAGGTGAATAGTTATCTTTACAAAGAAACCTTTTGTTATAGCTTATAGGTTACAATTACATCCTTCCATCCACTTAATGTTTCCAATTGAACTAATAGGACATGGAAGTCTGTCAAGTCTCTAGTTCAATTACTTTATACTCATTCATGAATATCAACTCAACAATGAACTTATGGAAACTCTTTTCCATATTCGTTCTACCATGGGCCCATGGATTTAATGAGTTATATCACTGAATGATATATGAAAGATTCTCTCTCTTTTTCCTAAGAGTGATGGATTGTTTTTTGATCACTCACATGCCTTCACACACATAGCAGTAGAGCTAATGAACACCCTTGTAGACCCCTAGAAGGATCTGTACTTAGTGTTATCAAACTTCTAAAGCTATATGCATAAGACAACTATGGTGTCTCAGGTCTAAGGATTACTTGTACCACTATAACAATGAGAAACTGATTGACAGGCAGGTTAAAACTCTATTCAGTTTATCTCATATCTTTGGTCACATTCAGTGTACCTATTCTTATAATAGGCACCCATTTGTTGGTTGTAGTGTCTCCACACAAATAGCTTGAGATTAGCTATCCTCCTATAGAGTCAACCTAACAGGTGCTAGTCCTATGTTTCATTACCGTCCATCATAATGAACCTTTAATTAAGAACGATTTAGGAGTTTAGTACAGAGATATATTAACAGTCTCAAAATTACAACTCTTTATAATTCCATATTCTCAACTCTAACTCCATGGACATATTATGTAAATATAAATGATGCATATAAAAATAATAGAATAAACCCTTTTATTAAATCAATAATAATGTGACATACATAAATAAAATCAAATTATTGGTCCTAATCCCTAAACAATCATCTCTATGATTGGCTCTAGGGCATAATCCTAACATATATTACATATAGAATAACTATGATGAGTATTGCTTTCATATAGTTGGTTTTCTAGGGTTTTTATGCATGTCATGGTATTAGGGTTACATTAGGGTTTATGAAAATTCATTATTCTTGTTATTTGCATGATTAGTGGATGATTTAGGCCTTAATTCAATTCTGTCTAGATTTCTATTTTCTTCTTTTTGCTTTATTTTGAGCACGTGTAAGGGTGCAAATAGGTGTGGTAATTGCTTTATGGCAAGTAAGGATGCTATCGCTCAAATTTGCTATTGCTTGGAATAAATTACACAAGGTAAGTAGGGTATGAAAGTGCCCTAACTCTATCCCTAATCTTTCCTTCCTCCCTCCTAGGGTTATTTCTTAATATGGCCAGACACATGGTAATTATTAGGGGTTTCCTTGTTAAATAAAGTATCTTTTTCTCAAAAGTTTCCATCTTGTGGAAGTTGCCTGATGTCAAACTTGGTTTATTTATCATATTTTCTATCTTTTTCAAATAAGGAAACTTAGGTTTTTTACCATGAGTTTATATTAGGTTGTAGCCCTATTCTAATCGAACTACGTGGACTTTTATCCATGTATTTCTATGCATAGTATGTAAGCGCTCACTTTGAGGTTCTAGTCCGCTTTAGGATCCAAGTATCCTAGTTTTTTTTCTTCTTTTCTTTTTTGTTTTGTTTTCTCTTTCATTTGGTTTTGTGGATGAATAGATGGAATATATGATATGCATGCAGCTCTTGATGTGATATATTTGCTAATTATTGTATGGAAAAGACTTTAATTTAGCCCAAATAAACTATGAGACCGATTAGGGTGACATGGGTGCCTATAAGCTTTGCTTAGAACCTTCCCATGTCATAACTTAGCCTCCGAATCCCTAATTTCTTTAGTTTCCAAAAAGATTGTTTTTGCCTTTCCTTTTTAAACATGGAGTTATTTAATTGTTTTCTTTAAAACAAAATGGTTTTTAAGGTTTTCCTTGTTTCCTTTAAAAAAATAAGGTGGCGACTCCTTTTCTTTTTCAAACAATCTTTTTCAATCATGTGGGCCACTTTCCGGGGTTCACAAAGTGGTGTATAGTAACTTCATTATTAATGAAGAAAAGACAAAACCCGCTCAATTCCTTCTCATGATTAAAGACAGCTTGTGCCAGATATACCCGAGCTATTGAGTAGTTCAGTTTCTAGCATAAGAAAAGCATTACCAAAGATGCTAAGTATACGCGATGACAAGACACCATCTATTGAGCATTGATAGTGCTTAAAAACGACCACGACCTAGGCACTTGCACGTATAGCATGGCTATAATTGGAGCATGGCCCATAAAAGCACAATTAATTGTGCTGAGCTGTTTCCCGCCATTTAAACTCGAAGTGTAGACACCTGGATTAAGATTTGCTACAGTTGGTGAAAAAAACTATAGCATCCAGTAGTCGTGGATGGGCTACCACATGGCAAATGGCTTATTGAACGGATGAGATGAATGGCAAGAATTTAGGGGTGATAGGCTTAACGCCGTTTACTTTTTGGGATGGAAAACAAAACGCAACGTTTTGATTTAGAGCAAAAAAAAAAAACGAAAATCACAGATCTTGTTTTCAAAATCGAAATCGACTCTCCTTTCCGTCCCCTATCGGACTCTCTCTACTCCTCTCCAGCGACGTTCCCTTCTATCTTCTTTGCGTTCTCGTCGGACTATCCTCGTCGAAGAAAACCCTCATCTCTCCCCACTCATTTCTGTTGTAGGTGAAACCCCAAAAGTTTGCAACTCCCATTGGCAACAAGTTCCTTCCCCTTCATTGAACAGTTGGATCCTCTCTTCCATCGACGGCAAGCCCTTCAGTGATGAGTTTAGGATTTTTTTTTTCTTCGATAGCCCTAACCTCAAATTTTTTTATCTTTTTTATTTTTGTCTGTGATTTCTTTGTGATTATATTGCTATTTGGTTGATATGTAATACATTGTAACCTCTGTTGTAGAGTCAAAATGGCAATTTGTTGAAATTCAATTACCTTATTATAGAGCCGAAGGGCTAATCTGGGCTCTATATTATCTAAAATAAATTGGAAACATGTGCTATTATGTTGTTGCTATTTTTCTTTTCTTTTTTTGCTGTTACTACTAGTGTTGAGCTTAACTTCAGTTGTTAATTTATGTTATGCTGTTTTGATGTATATATGGTTTAGTAGTTTTGAATATTTAGCATGTTTGAAAGTTGGCTGCTGTTTGTGTCTTTGATCCGTTTGCTTGAGTTAATGACCTTTTGTCTTCGTTTGCGTTCAATTGTGGGTTTGATTTGTGGAGATGATTATTTTGAATTAGGCATTTTCTATTTGTATTTTTGTACTATGATAATTCATGCTGCAGAGCTTGTTGACGAGAGTGGTTTAATTGTAGTTAAGTTGATTCTTTTTTGGTTTTTTGGAAGCAAGGGAGTTATCATGTTCATGGTCTTAGGTTTTAGTTATGGAGGGTTGGTGGAGTTAGTTTTTATTGCAAAAATGAAACTCTGTTTGGAAAAATATGGTTTGTGTGTTCTTATAAAGTTTGCAAGCTCTCTTGTAGAGACAACTGCTGCAACTCTATACCTTTTTTGGGGTGGTTTTCTGAAAAAATGAAAATATTGATCACATGGTTTTGGATAATTTTTCCATTTTTATATTTTTTTTTGTTTGTGCTACTAGTGCTGGGCTGGGTTGGTTTATTTTAGGAGTTTTGGAGTACATTAGGATTAAAGGTTGGGGTTTTACACTGCTGCTGCTGCCGTTTTATTTATTTATTCATTTTTGTTTGTGCTACTAGTGCTGGACTGGGTTAGTTTATTTTAGGGGTGTTGGGGTACATTGGGATTAAAGGTTAGGGTTTTACACTTCTTTTTTTCTTCCTAAACCTGTTCTTATTGTGAGTGTTGGATTTAAATTTTGTGGGTGTAGGAATGGAATTGGCATTACATGACAATGTTGAGCAATTGGAATAGAAGCTTAGGATCGGTATGGAGTTTGATATTGAAATAAAGGCCTATGAATATTATAATGAATGCGGTAGGAGAGTAGGCTTTAGCGTCCGAAGGCATGATACCAATAAGAGTAAGAGAGTTGGTTGTATTAGTATAAGTACTAATGTTTGTTCAAACGAGGGGTTTCGAGTGAAAAAGAATGGAACGACATCCCCTAAGAATCCTAGGAGCCACACAAGGACGGGGTGTTTGGCTAAAATGGGAGTATAGTTCAATGAAGACACTCGGAAGTATGAAATTAACATCTTTGTTGAGGAGCATAATCATGAGTTTGCTCCTAGGAGATGCTCATATATGTTGCGATCTCAACGGTGCATTTCTGAATTGTAAGGCAATGAATTAGTTACGGCTGAAGAAGTTGGGCTTTCCAATTGGGATACATATTCCTTAATGAGTACACAAGCTGGAAGAAGGGAATCCCTTGGATTTATTAAACTCGATCAGAAGAACTACCTTCGAAGTAAGATAATGAATAAATTGGCATATAGGGAAGCAGGTAGTTTGATGCGATATTTTAAAACAAACAATTAAAAATCCATCATTTTATCATGCTATTCAGTTTGACAATGATGAACAAATTACTAATATTTTTTAGGTAGATGCTCGCATGATTATTCATTACAGTCAATTTAGTGATGTTGTAAGCTTCGACACAACTTACAAGATTAACAAAAAAAATCACCCATTTGTTGTTTTCATCGGATTTAATCATCACCGAGAGGTTGTGGTTTTTGGTACTGTACTAATGTATGACGAGACCATCGACTCATTAGAATGGTTATTTTAGACATTCTTAGAGGCTATGTCCAATAGGCATCCGCAAATCATCATAACCGATTAGGATGCTACAATGGCAAAAGCTATCCCTAATGTGATGCACAATACTTTCCACACGCTATGCAAATGGTATATAATGCAAAATGCCACAAAGCATGTGAGTAGAATTGCTACTGAGATTGAGACTGATTCTAATATGTCGACTAAGTCTATCAAATATAAGTTGGCATATTTTATGGACCACATTAATAAGAAGGCCAATTTTTTAGCTGCCTAGGAACAAATGCTTGATGATTTTGATATGCGTGGAAATCATTGGTTGGCCATTTTATATAAAGTGAAAAAAAATTGGGCACATGCATATGTTAGGTTGCATTGGTGTGTAGGTATAAAAAGCACTCAACTGAATGAGAGTTTTAATGCCTTCTAAATTATTTTCAATCAGATCATGATTTGATGTAATTTCAAAAGCACTCTGAGAGATTGCTGTCTAACAAGCACCACAAAGAATTAGAAGACAAATTTGCATTGTCTCAAAAGTAGTCAAAACTGAAAGAGCATTATAAAGTGTTGGTTCAAGCGGAAAAAATTTATACAAGGGATATATTTGAGGCGTTCCAAGCTGAGTTTTTCAAATCTGTTACACTATAGATTAAACGTGATGTTTTTAATGATGGTGAGAATACAATTTATATAGTATGTGATGATGAGAGATGTGGAATTGAAGTCTAATGATAATCTCTCTTGTAGTTGCAAACTATTTGAAATGAGTGGCATCCTATGCAAACATGCTTTAAAGGTCTTTAGAGATGTATTACTTGGCATGGAACTCTTTGCCCAATATATATTGACAAGGGGTGGACAAGAGATGCAAGATCTATAGATGTATATAATATGCGTGGCTACAATATTGACATATATGAAAAGTTGGAAGAAACCGAACGATATTATATAATGATGATAGAGTGGAGGAAGCTAGTGGACAGGGTTTCCAAATATAAAGATGCGTATCATTGTATTCTTGAAAGTCAAGTCAATTTGCAAGCAAAGTTGGAAGCTATAATACATGCACATCTGAATGGGGAAGTGCAAGAAATAGAAGAAACGCATGAAACAGGGGAAGTGCATGAAACATGTGACCAAATTCTTTTCTTTTGTTTTCCTTGCTATTTGGACTCTTTGTATTTTTTGTATTCATCTTCTTGATTACTATAATTTCTTTCTTATACCAACCAAAACAAAAAACAAAACAAACAAATAGTTGACCAACTTGTTAATGATAATAACTCAATGGATACACACTAAAGAAAAGAAAGGACCCATTTAAGGGGAAACATAGGGAAATGAGTAGAATAGAAAAAACCATAGACAAGGCAAAAGCGAAAGCCAAATCAAAGTCTAACGCAAAATCCAAATCAAAGTCCACATCTAAGGTATGGATACAAACACACTGAAGAAAAGAAAGGACCCATTTAAGGGGAAACATAGGAAAAGGAGTGGAATGGAAAAAACCATGGACAAGGCGAAGGCAAAGGCAAAAACGAAAGCCAAATCAAAGTCCAAAAGAAAATCTAAATCAAAGTCCACATCTAAGGTATAATGTTCACATTATTATAGATTACATAATAAAATTATATAACATGTAACATGTGACACTCGTTATTTATTTATAAACTTTGTATATCTTTGACATTTTATACATACATTTTGTTGTTTTATAGGCACATCGTATTGAACAAGATACAAATGCATATATTCCCTTTCCACAAGAACAAACTCAACAATCACAAGTGAAAATAATTCATTCCACTATATACAACTTTTGTATATTATTTTTTTTATATATATGTTAATATTTTTATTTGTTTATACAAACAGATAGTTCTACTTTGGGTTTGCCATTGGATTCAATGTTGTTCATACCACCAAACAGCATCCAAGCATTGTTGAAAGCAAATATTGATGGTTTAAATTGGGCATTTGAGCCTTGCTAAGGCTCAAATAACATGTCTTCTAGCCAAGTAAAAATTAAATATACAATATATTAGTTTAGTTTTTATACTATCATTGTGATTTTTTTTGGAAAATTAATGTTGTTTTCCTTTTAAACTTTTTTCTATTCAGGCTTGATGAACAATCATGGAACGAAGTGCAAAGTATGGTGGGAGACTAATTGTTTAATGTGTACATTGATGCATTTTGGTTTAATGTGTACACAGACTATGGACTTAAACTTTAGATGTAACCTTTAGTTGTTTTTGGTTGTTTTTTTTTGGGGACTAATTGTTGTTATAAACAAGGTCATGCTAGAATTTCTTAAAAAAAATTGGTGTTCTTCATATATTGATGGCTTCTGAATAATTAATAGTTTTTTGATTTTGTACAGGTTTGATTAGTCGATAACTTGGGATGTCCTTATTATAGACAAGGTCATGCCAAATTTTATAAAAAAATTATAATTGAATTTCATTATCATGAAGTTTAATTGTAAACAACTCTCATTTTCATGAGGTTTATATTTCTTGATGTAACCGTTCACAAGCCTAAACTAGCTGTGATTACTGTTGCTCAAACTTGGCTTGTTAAGCAATTGAAGTTGAAACTTAAGCTTGGACTTAATTTCCTTAGTCTAGAGTCCTCCGATGGCTTCCAATTGCATCAAGAGTGTGAGGGCACTGGCATCAGAGTGTGCAATTAGGCTTAAGGCTAGGTTAGGCCTTAGGCATGGTGGGTAGTAGTTCACTCTAACATTGATCTCACTATCTTTGGGCTCAAAATATTGGACAAAAACGTGTCTTTCTATCGATAAGGCTTCTGCGAAGGCTATTTGGTGCCTACCATGAAAATCAGTTAATTTGGTGCAAATAATAAACACCAAAACATGTTAGTTGAAACTGGTGGTGTGGCAATTTCGCCTAGGTTGCCAAATCTGAGTCTTCACACCACCAAACAGCATTTAACATATGTTTTCACAATTCAATTTTACCCTTAAGTCACACTCTTAAGTCCTAACCCTCTTGCTCCAAAGACATCTAGTAAACCATTTCTCACAACAAGAGTACCAAAAAAAAAGAAGAAAAAAAGTCCAATCTATGCCCAACCATAAGCCAAGCCCACATGCATACTGGTATAGTCTATTAAATTGAATACATTCAAGTGCCATTTGTTGAGCCTTTACATATAATAAGTATTGAAATGCGAAAACACCATCGTATCCAAAATGATAACATTAATATCCAAAATGTTTAATTATAAATATTCATAATTTATTTAAAACCCAATACACAATTGTCAAGATTTTTAACACTCGGACAACTATCCTAAACTCCATCGATGTAGGTAGAATATAATTATATCGCACATGATGCTCTACATCTGATTGGAATGTGGATGATGCCTCATCACCAGTGTTATGCACACCACCTTTAGGCTCACACCAAGAGAAGAAATGGCAATCGTGTCCATTCCATTCTTGAAAAGTTTGAATACTGTTAAAATATACATAAGAACTTACTAAAAGTATAACATATTTCAAGACTTACATATTACTCACAATATAATCGGGCATGAATAAAAAAGGCAATATCTACTATGATTCTTTTGCAATATCTTCAAAATGGTTCGACGTCCATAATTACACAATTTAGGGGCTGCTCTCAAGTAGTTGGGTGGGGGAGGGGGTTGTTCGTAGATGACATTACTTCACTTGTTCACCTTTAAAAAAATATCAACAACAAATAAACTTTAAAGTAATTATAAAACAATCATGGATTATCACCTTCAAATTATAAATGATAATATACAATTTCATCAAACCAACAGATGCATTGTGTGATGGAACATAAATAAAACATCTAATCCTGGGAACATGAACTATCCTATGGAATTTATGCAACTGGAGATACCACATGGCAACAAAAAGAAAAGGAACACAGGTTATTTATATACCAATAAGAGTAAGAGACCTTCAGCACCTTTTGGGCATTGTTGTTGGAAATAGGAAGAGGAAAAGGGGAGAAATATTGAGATACAAGAACAAGAAATGACCCCTAAAAATTCTGCGATTTAGATAAAGGGACATGTTTTGCCATAGTCGATAAGCTATTCAGACTCTTTTTACCAGTAGTGACGTTTTTAGGTACAATGAGTGTATGAATATGTATAATGACTTGGTGTGCTTTTTTTTTTTTTTTCATAAAACTAGTTTACTTTCACAAACTGCTACACCAAAAACAGTTCATGAAGAATAGGTTTATGTGCACTTGTTAGAAAGTCAGTAAAAAGTTTTTCAAGCCTCATGATTTAGTTATTTAGGCCAGATTGGGAATGCTTGTGGCTATCAGGAAAAAAAAAAGAAAAAAAAAAAGACAACATTCAGCAGGAATGCCACAGATGGGTAATTCTTGCATTTCGATCTCCTCATTCCTCATTCCTCATTCCAGATAAATGATGAATGAAAACAAATTCTCTACCACTTTTTAAATTTAAGATAAGAAAAATCTCACTAAGATTATGTAAAACGAAGGTTAAGATGTCAATTGGATAGAATTTTGAATTAGTTTGTTTAATGAATTATTCAACTCAATTCCATTTTTTGTTAAAGACAAACAGAGCCAAAAGGAATTTGCACTTTGATATATAGAAAGTAAAACTAGAAAGGAGAATGAAAAGAGAGAAGTCGATTGGTTGACAAGTTTGCTCCAGGTACATAAAAATTTTAGCTACTAAGGTGGAAACCACTGCTTACATTTTTTTTTCTTTTTTTTGGCTGAGAAAACTACTACTTACTTGCCACACATAAATTTTTTTATGAAAGATATGTTCATACATGTGTGCACTTGTTTATTTTTATACTTAAACCATGCAATTGTAAATGTTTTGATTCACCAGCATTCCTCCTTGTGCACTTGTTTATTTTTATACTAAAACCAGTTTAGTTTCACAAACGACTACACCAAATTTTGATTCACACATAGGAGCTCATTTACAACAACTTATTCATGAAGAATAAGTTTAGAAAACGAAAGTTAATATAGTTTAACTGGATAATCCACACTTTGCTTCAATTCCCTGTTTAAAATCAGAGACTTCCAACCACTTTCCTTTAGAGGCAAAGAAGAAAACATGTTGGAAGTAAAAGATCAACAATTGTTGCTTCTAAAAAGCAATATTCGTTTATAGTTTGAAGAATTTCCAATTTATGAAAACTTCTCCATGTAAAACCCCAACCTTTAATCCCTGTACTGCTTATTTTTTAGGCACAATTAATGTACCCTAAAACCCCAAAACACCCAACCTAGCACTAGCAGCACACACACAAAAAAAAAAAAAAACAAAACAAAACAAAACAAAAACAAAAAATTAGCGGCAACAGTAGCATAATAGCACATTTTTCAATCAACATGTATTGCATTTCAACCAAATTAATCCAATCACAAAGAAATCTCATAAGAAAATAAAAAAAAATTGAGGTTAGAGTTAGGGCTACTGAAGAAAAAAAAAAAAACCCCCTAAACCCAACAATAGAAGTGCTTGCTGTCGGGGGAAGGAGCTTGCCGTCAATGAAGGGGAAGAAGTTCCTCGCCGGGTCTGAATCGTAGATCTCGTCTGTGCTGTGCCATATGGATGGGGGAGTCACTGATGCCAGAAAATAGTGGTTGCGGGGGAGTGAGGCATAGAAGGCTGGTTGTGTGGAGAGAAAAAGTAGGTATTCGCATGAATGGAGGAGGGGTCGCCAACAGGAGTTGCAGACTATTGGGGTTTCACCTACGGTAGAAACGAGCGGAGAGAGATGAAGGTTTTCTCCGACGAGGATAGTCCGACAGGAACGTGAAGGGGATAGAGGGAAACGTCACCGAAGAGGAGCGGGGAGAGTCCGATAGGAAGCAGAAAGGAGAGTCGATTTCGATTTTGAAAACCAGATCTGTGATTTTCGTTTTGTTTTGGCTCTAAATCAAAACGTTGTGCTTTGTTTTCCATCCCCAACAGCAAACAGCATTAAGCTTATCACCCCCAAATTCTTGTCATTTATCTTAGCCATTCAATAAGCCATCTGCCATGTGGAGCCCATCCACGGCTATTGGACGCTATAATTTTTTTCACCAACTACAGTAAATCCTAATCTGTAGACTCCCCATTTTGTACCGGTTGTCATCGTAAGTTCCGTGGCCCTGATTATGAGATTAGTGTGGTTATTTACGGATTATTCTTGAAGGATTAGTGCGAATCACAGCATGGGATTATTTGTTTAAAATAAAGAAAATTTATTTCATTAAATTAGCCATTTTTATCGTACCATTAACATGTGAACATATGTGATAAGTGTGTGTATGCACATACGATACATGCGTATGCGTGTTAGTGGTCACTCTCCTAATTTTTAGAAAAGGCAATTCCCCTTTCCTATACAGATTAGAAGACTTTTATTATTATTGGTAATATATTTTGATTATTCTCCAAGAAACCTAGTTTAGAAAGGAAAGTAAAACCCTAGTTTTCAAATATATATACTCTTTTAATGGCTTGGATGGGGAGGGGAATAGGGTTTTGAGAGAGTAAAATTCGTCATAATTCAACAGCAATTTTTCAGAAAACCAACAAGCATATTTTAATCATAACTTTTAACTCTGAACTCATAATTGGATGAAATTGGTGTCCTTAGAAAAATAATTCAATTCTCGACAACTTTGTATTTCAGGAGTTGTGTCCAATTCCAACGCTTTCATACCTAAAAACTCGATTAAAGTTTCTACTGTTGCAAAGTGACGAAAATGACTTTTCTTTTCTCTTATTCTCTTTCGTTTTCTATTTCTTTTCAAAGTTGAGTGAGTTTTGATCTCTTCGTTGTGATAACACTTTGACAAAGAGGAGGATTTGTGTTGGCTTGATCCAATCCAAAGACTTGAGGGGCCACGAACAATTACAAAGTCGGTAAATTTGGTTTTATTTAGTTTTTTCTTCTAGTTCTTCTTTTATTATTTTTATTTTTATTTTTCTTTAAAGCATGATTAGCATGATTTGGGTTTAGGTTTTATATTTGTATTTATTTCTATATATTTGTATTTATTTAGGATGCATGATTTAACATAATATTAGACTGCTGTGATTCTATATCATGTGCTAGTAGGGTGCGTACGTACATATCTATAGTCCGGCCATACGCATTCCCTTTAGGTAAATAGATAATTGTGAACCCTAAAAAGTGGCCCACATGATTGAAAAAGATTTAAAAAGGAGTCGCAACCTTATTTTTTGAAGGAAATAAGGAAAACCCTAAAAACCATTTTTATTTTAAGAAAACAATTGAATGACTCTATATTTAAAAAGGAAAGGCAAAAGCAATCTTTTGGAAACCAAAGAAACTAGGGATTCGGAGGTTAAGTTATTACATAAGAAGGTTCTAGGCAAAGCCTATAGGCACCCATGTTACCCTTTCGGTCTTTTAGTTTATTTGGGCTAAATTAAAGTATTTTCCACACAAAAATCACAATATATCATTACAAGACAGCATGCATATATTCCATCCATTCATCCATGCACAATAAACAAGCAAAAATACAGAAACAATAGAAAGAAAATTAGGATACTTGGATCCTAGGGCAGACTTGAACCTCAAAACAAGTGCCTACATACCATGTATAGAAATAAATGGATCAAAGTCCACGTAGTTCGATAAGAATTAGGAATATAAATTTATGGCACTTTTGTACCCTACTTACCTATGTAATTTTCTCCAAGCAATAACAAATTTAAGCAATAGTAGCCTTAGTTGCAATAAGGTAATTATCACACCTATTTGCACTTTTACATTACTCAAAAAAAATTAAAAAAAAGAAAAGAGAAATCTGGACAGAATGGTACTAAGGCCTAAAATCATCCATTAGTCATGCAAATAACATAAACAATGAATTAACATAAACCCTAATACAACCCTAATACCATGACATGCATGAAAACGTTAAAAATCCACTAATATGAATGCAAACTCACATAGTTATTCTATATTCAATACATATATCACAACAATGAAGAAAAACCAAGAAAAAACCCTAGTCTAACATGCTATATGCAACTTACCTAAAACAAGGATAATGGAAACCCTAAACTCACAATCATGCTCTAAAACCTATAAAATAAACCTAAAACATGCTATATTCATGATAAACAGCATTTATTCCAAGTATATTAACTAACTAAAGCATCCATATATGGTAAAAATGTTAACTTTAGCATGCAATAAGCCTATTCGATCTATAAGAAACCCTAGTTTCAGCACTAATAGAGAAGAAAGTTACCTTAGGAAAGCTTCCTTTGTTGATGTAGAGACTCTCTCCTTTGCTTGTGAATGATTTGAAACAAGTTTCTTCAAGGCTATAGTAAGAACTTCAACTCTCCTTTAGAATTCTCTCTTATTTTCTTTTAGAACTTAGTTTAGTGCATAAAAGTCGCCCCCCTATTACTGAAACATAGTGGGGTATTTATAGAGTTTAATTAATCCAAGGGTTATTAGAGACTCCCTTGGTGCTTAAGAAACTCAAAAGTTACCAAAAATTAGAAGGAAACTCGTCTAAAAACGTCAAAATAGTTAAGAGAGTCCCACTTCAGCAAAAATAGGGAAGTGGTCTCGGGTGACCACCTAGGCCTGGGTGGCTAGCCACCTAGGCCCAAGCGGCTAGCTGCTCGGGGCTGGGTCATCACCCGAGCTCGCTTCAGTTTTTTTCCTATTTTGAACCTATTTCCTTCTAGAAGTGGTTTAGGGGTCAAATTAACTCCGATTTTGATTAAATAAAAGCCAAAATGATCGTTTTTTAATGAGGAATACATTTTTAAACATATTAGGAAAATAAATCACTAACCATGGGTGCATGGTTAGGTTTTACAAAAGCAGTTAATCGCTATGCACTACCATTGCAAAGCATAGGTATGCATATAGGATTAAACCAAATGCTTTCAAAACCAAAATTAAACATTCCAAAAAACTTTTGAGGATAAAATAAAGACTAATTAAAGTCGATTTAAAAAGAATTGATGGATAATTGTGAGTCAAATTAAGCCAACTTGAAAGGAGTCAATTAACCAACTTGAATCATATTGAGCCATTTTAACCCTAAGCCATTAATTCATCAAATTAAACCTAAGAATACCTCATATGCATCAATATGAACTCTAATTGACAATTTGGAGATCATTTCAAGGTTAAATGAAAAGTTTGTGACCTAAAAGACGATTATGCCCCCCAAATCACAAAAGCTCTTATTAACCTTCAAGATCAACTCCAAATTGAACCAAAAGTCATATCCATTATCCTTGTGTGAACCCCAGAAATTGGGCCCACAAGGGATTGAAAGAAAATGGGTTTGAAAAAGAAAAAAGGAAAGGAGTCGCCACCTTATTTTTTAAAGGAAACAAGGAAAACCCTAAAAATAGTTTGTTTTAGGAAAACAATTTGAATGACTCCATAAAAAAGGAAAGGCAAAAACCAATCTTTTGAAAACCAAAGAAATCGGGGATTCGGAGGCTAAGTTATGACATGGGAAGGTTCTAGGCAAAGCCTATAGGCACCCATGTCACCCTTTCGGTCTCTCAGTTCATTTGGGCTAAATCAAGATCTTTCCATACAAAAATCAGCAAGTATATCATCACAAGAATTGCATGCATATCATATATTTCATTCATCCATCCATGCATAATAAGCACATAAAAACAGAAAAAGAAAAAGAAGAAAAGAAAACAAAAATAAACCTAGGATGCTTGGATCCTAAAACGGACTTGAGCCTCACGAAGAGCGCCTGCGTACCATGCAACGAAATACATGGATCAAAGTCCATGTAGTTCGAATTAGAATTAGGGTTAAGACCTAATATAAACCTATGGTTAAAACCCTAGGTTTCCTTATTTGATCAAAAGAGTTGAATATGATAGAAAGTTTGATTTTAGGAAAGAAATCCACAAAATGGAAACTTTAATAAAAACCAAAATTTTATTTATGAAGGAAACCTTTGATTAAACCATAGACTTGTATTAAAAATTAACCCTAGATAGGGAGAAGAGAATGAGTTAAGAAGAAAGGTGAATTGGGGCACCTTCACACCCACTTACCTGAGCGCAATTACTCCAAGCATTAGCTATTTCAGACATAAGCAGCCCTATTTGCCATAGGACAAATACCACACCTATTTGCACCCTTACAAGTGCTCAAAACCATGCGAAAACACTAACATGCAAATCTGGACAGAATAGTATTATGGCCTAAAATCATCCACTAAGCATGCCAATAGCAAAAACAGCGAACAATAATAAGTCCTAACATATTCCTAGAACCATATCATGCATAAAAACCCTAAAACATACTAACATGCATGCAAAACTATCATGTTTACTCCATATGAAAAACATATATAGCAAACACGAAGAAAAACCAATAAAAAAGTCTACTTTATCATGCTATATGAAAACAAACACGAAACAATGACTCTAAAACCCTAAACTCACAAATATGCTTAAAAACTCACAAGACATACTTTAATCATGCTAAAACCAAACTAAACAGAAATTATATCATGCATATTAACTAACTAAAGCAATATAACATGATGAAAATCCTAACTCTAACATGCAATGACACTAATCCTAGCACAAGGACAAACAGGAGCACAAGAATCATAACTATGCATTGAAACATAAAGGACAGCCCTAAAGCATGCTAAACAGTAGATAAACAATAGATATTCCATGTATATTAACTAGCTAGAGTGTTAATACATGATAAAAAAGGCTACTTTTAACATGCAATAAGCCTAACCCATATGAAAACCTAGTTTAAGCTTGAATAGAGAAGGAGAATACCTTATTCTCTCTCAAACACTCAAGTATTAATGCATAAAGTGGCTCCCCTTGTGTTTGTAATTGTTCGTGGCTCCTCAGGTCTTTAGAGTGAATCAAACCAACACGAATCCTCCTCTTTGTCAAAGTGGTATCACAGCAAAGAGATCAAAACTCACTCAACTTTGAAAAGAAATAGAAAACAAAAAGAGAACAAGAGAAAAGAAAAGTGATTTTCGTCACTTTGCAGCAGCAGCAACTTCAATCGCATTTTTGGGTATGAAAACGTTGGATTTGGACAAAGCTTGTGAAATACAAAGTTGTAGAGAATTGAATTATCTTTCTAACAAGACCAATTTCATCAAATTATGACTTCGGATGAAAAAGTTATGATTAAAATACGACTGCTGGTTTTCAGAAAATCTGCTGCTGAATTATGACGAATTTCACTCCCTCCAAACCCTCTTCTCCCCTCCCTTGTTTAAAGACATTAAGAGAGTATTTATAACTGAAATCTGGAGTTTCCCTTTCCTTCCTGGACTAGGTTTCTTTGGAGAATAATCAAAAGGTATTTTATAATGATAAAAGACTTCTAATCTGAATAGGAAAAGGAAATTGTCTTTTATAAAAATTGGGAGACTGACCGCTAACACGCATGCACATGTATCGTATGTGCGTACACACACTCATCACATACGTACACGTGTTAGTGTCATGATAAAAATGGCTAATTTAATAAAATAATTTTCTTTTCATTTTAACCAAAAATCTCATGCTGTGATTCGCACTAATTCTTCAAGGATAATCCGTAAATAACCACACTAAACTCATCATCAGGCCATATCAAAATTGAACTTCATGAAACACTTTTGAGGGTAAAATGATGACTAATGAAAGTCAATTTGAAAAGATTTAGTTGGTAATTGTGAGTCAATTAGAGCTAACCCAAGGAAGGGTCAATTAACCAACTTGAACTACATCGAGCCATTTTAATCCCGAGCCATTGACTTACCAAATTGAACCTAGAAATACCTCTTATGCATCCATATGAACTCCAATTGACAATTTTGAGATCATTCCAAGGTCAAATGAAAAGTTTGGGACTTAAAAGACGATTATGCCCCTCAAGTCACAAAAGCTCTTATTATCCCTCAAGATCAACTCCAATTTGAACCAAAATTCATATCCATTGTCCTTGTGACTCTAGAAAACTAATGCAAGTGACTAGACTAAAAAACAAAACAAAAACATGCATGAAATGATGAGCCCTAGTAAGGTGGTGCAAAAATGGGGTGTGACACCTTGTGACTCTAAAAAACTAATGCAAGTGACTAGACTAAAAAATGAGACAAAAACCTACATGAAATGACAAACCCTAGTAAGGAGGTGCAAAAATGAGGTGTGACAATAATCTTTTTTGTTTATTTTTAGATTCTATCTTTTATTTCTTTGAATATGCATGAGTTGATGAATGAGTCTATACTGTTCTGCCATAAATCTGTATTGCATGCCAACGGGTTGTGTACGCACCCCACCTCGACAAACAGATTGTCAACTCGTTTTATCCTTTTATTTTTGGTTAATTAATACTTGTGTAAATCTTTATATGTTCTGTTCTCTACTTTCCTATATATTTTTGGTTCTCTTTTCTTTATTTTATTTATTCATTGCTTTAGTCATTGTGTGTGTTATTATATTATAGCATGATTTAGGGTGGAATTTAATTGAATACTTAATTAACTAAAGTCAATAATTATATGTAGGAGTTGGTTTCAGCCGGGCATTGCTAGGTGCCTTACACTTTCCTAACAATGTACCCTAGCTTCGAACCCTCTCTGGTTATGACGAGTTAGACCCTACTAGGGTTCAAGTTAATTCCTAATTCAAATTAGGTGGTGACTCCCTTCCGTGCTAGCCCTCCTGGTTAGTGGCGTTCTCCTGAGCTACGTGGTTTAGGACGTGGTGCTCACACGAAGAAATAGTCCAAATAACAGAAAAACTTTGGGTAGGCCATGTGATCACTAGCATCAATAGCTGTAATGGTTACAGACGATGTGATAGCAAGTCCCACCACCATCTGTAATCGCTCTACGTACGAAATGAATTGGATCACGAAATCGGCTCCACATGTCCTAAAAGTTGTCATCGCAAAAGGACAAGATTACCCAATAAGAGAAGGCAAAAGAGATTCCAAGGGGGGTGACATTTGCCAATCCTATAGAACCTCCTAGAAATCCCAATCGTGAGAAATAAATAGGATCAATCATCAATGACTCTCAAAGGTATGTTTCATCCACCTAAGATAACTCCTTTCTTTCTGGGATATCCCTAACTTGGGTATTAAAGAACCTTTTCCAGGTCCAACCCCAACCTTGGCTCAAGTGAAGAACGAAGGGGAAGTTTGAGATCTCTGACTTGGCTCATTAACAACTTCGAATGGAAATTTCTAAATTGAACACCAACCGAAACTTTCCCCCACAAAACCTAACAAGTGCATAACTCTTACCTCAACACCCCACAAAGGTAGAAACATAGGAGTAGTAAAATGTTGATTTTCTATAGTTCGATGGAGTTATAAAGTGCACCCTCAGATCTCCTTATAGTTATTTAGGATCAATGTTACGTTGATAATTAAATTCATTCCATGGTCATATTTTTTACTCATTTGCACATTTCCATTCATAATTGCATGCTGGTGTGAGGCATTCCAATAGGGAAATACTAAAGTGCTCAAATATTTTGTCCAAATTTACTTAGCTAAATAACTGGTAGCTACCGCATCAATTTTTTTTACGCTCTATTTGGTTCGCAGAAAGTGTAAGGAAAAAAAAAAGTGAGGGAAAAAAATTACAAGGAAAAGAAAAGGAAAGGAAAATATAAAACTTTCTAGTGTTTGGTTGTCTAGGGAAAATTGAGAGGAAAAGAAACGGATTCCACACTACACCATTTCAAGGTTGGAAATTGGTCATGTTTGAAATGGTAATTCATAATTAGGTACATTCATAGGTATTTTAGTAGACACAATGATTTATGTCTTTAGTGTGTTCATGTTCTAGTTCTTAATTGTGTTCATGTATGTGCTAAATTCATAGAATATGTGTCTAGGGGAGTGAAAGGTTTGTGGATGGAATTTATAATGATGTATCTACAAGTGCTATATAAAGGGTCCTACCCCATACACAATGGAAGCACACAACGAAGTACACAAGAGTGTAAGCACAAAGAAGTGTAAAAAAGCGAGAACAATATCAAAGAGAATATGTGTAGGAGCTTTATATGGTTCCTAAGGCGTACATCTCCCCATTTATTGTAAGTTTGTGTGTGCACCTAATACATCCCAATATAGTTGTATCAAGCGTTTCCGATGTAACCCAACAAGTGATAGCAGAGTTACGCTATCCCCAATAAGTGGTATCAGAGCCAAAATGGCTGATGATTTTGTCAGTATCAGAGCCTATGATTGACAATCCTGGCATTATCAGAGCCAACAATTAATGATCTTATCATTGTTAGAGCCCATGTTCAAAGATCCTAAAGAGCTTATCTTGTCTAACCCCTAGAGTTGATGATTGAGGGAAGTCCAACTTTAACAAGTACTGGTGATGTTTGTTATGAAACAATTTGAGTGTTCAAGAGTATTCGAGTCAACAATTCCTTCTTAAAAGTCTTGTAGAGTTGGCCTATAGTAGTTAGATGCTATGCCATCATACATTTTTTGTTTGAAGGGTCACATGCCCTATGGTAAAAGAGGGTTACCATTACCCTATTGTTGTGCAAGGGACTACACTCTCCCTATGCTGTTGTTGTTAAAAGTTATACTCACCCTGTGATGAAGGGATTATTCCCTATGTTGTTGATGGAAGGGTCACACATACCCTGGCCTAGTGATGAGAGGGCTACACATATACCCTATTGTGAAGGAAGGACGATAAAAGATAATTTGTTGACTTAATTTATTATTGTAGGCATTTATGGAGAAAGTTTGAGTCTCAATTTCATTCAAGACAGTGTTGGAAGAGATTTTGGAAAAACTAGATCTACCACTAGCATTTTTCATTTGTAAGAAGTTTGGATCGGAACATACTCCGGGTTATCAAGCAAGTTTGTAAATCTTTCATGAAAATTCTACAAATAAAATTTATGGGAAGATTGCCAAGAGGAAGAAGGAAGCTGAACAAGAAGCTGTGTTCGAAGCTATCAAGTATTTGAAACATTTGTACAATTTTGAAGTTCGCGATGTTAATCTTGGTTCACTCGAATATGTGAAGTATAAGTACAAGCATCTCAATCAATTTTATGATGGAACACTCAAAGAAATTCATGATTTGAAGACCAAGCTAGCTCAAGTTGAAGGCATTGTCATCACCGTGGAAGAGTGGAGAAATTTTAGAAATTATGAATTAAGGAGGGCTGTTGGAAATGGTAATTCATAATTAGGTATGTGCATAGGTATTTTAGTAGACACAGTGGTTTATGTCTTTAGTGTATTCATGTACTAGTTCTTAATTGTGTTCATGTATCTGGTAAATTCATAGAATATGTGTCTAAGGAAGTAAAAGGTTTGTGGATGGAATTTATGATGATGTATCTACAAGTGCTATATAAAGGGTCCTACCCCATACACAATGGAAGCACACAAAGAAGTACACAAGAGTGTAAGCACAAAGAAGTGTAAGAAAGCAAGAACAATATCAAAGAGAAGTTGATTACAAGTCTCCTGTTTTGAGAGTCTCTTATGAATGTGTGTAGGAGCTCTGTATGGCTCTTAAGGCGTACATCTCCCTATTTACTGTTAGTTTGTGTGTGTACCCAATATATCCCAATATAGTTGTATCAAGCGTTTCTGTTGCAACCTAATAAGTGATAGCAGAGTTGTGCGCTATCCCCAACAGGTTAGCCAGTTCCCTTAAGATCCTTTTTGCATCGTCACAAAACAAATTTACGATTGCTTTCATCTTGCAAAGCTTGAATTTGGGCAAATTGGTTGTCTAAGACTCCCTGCAGGTAATATGATTAACACATTTCATTAAACACCCCATCTCTATCTCACTATCAGGCTCTGACTAAAACTATGGGGAATCACCCTTAAAATGAAGTACACCATCTACAAATGCAGTTCTTAGAATTTGGGCAACTAGTCACGATTCATGCCACAAATTCAAATTTTAACAAGGTTCCAAATCAAACTGTGATTAAATTCAATTGGAAAATTTATGGCCATGAATTCATATACCCAACTAAATACAAGAAAATAAAAATAAAAAAATGCACCACAAAGACGAGAAATACAGTGAATGACAATCAGACATAAAACAAAAAGAAAAGAAGAAGAAGAGGAAGAAGAATGGGGACCTCTTTGTACATAGATTAAACAAAGTTTTCGAGATCTGCCCTCAGCCTAGCCAACGACATTTCTTCCACCCAGAACAAAACCTAAATCTGGCTGTTTACACAGAGAGAAAGAGAGAGAGTTGCATGCGTTACATCTTACTTCACAACATTTTGAAGTTACTGATCAATGGAAATGGTCATCAATTGGACGAGCTCGCAAGGTCGCCTATAGGAGTCCAATAACTGTGATCGGCGCTCATATGTTGTCGTCGGCTGATTTTGATTAGTGGTCAATGGAGGTCAGCAGTTAACCATGAGAGTTCACATCGTGAGGAAGGGAGGTGAGAGACTATGAGAGAAGTGTTTCTGCTTTGTGAGAAGCTGGAGAGTGGAGAGTGAGCTCGATAAAATTTTTCCCAAAATGTTCACCACTTTCCTCTATGTTTTAAATGGAAAATGAAAATAAGGATTTTCCTCCCTACTTTCTCCTTTTTTTTTTTTTTTTTTTTCTAATGCAACCAAACACAGAAAAATGGAATCCCTAACATTTTATTTCTTTTCCCTCATAAAATCCATGAACCAAAAAGACGGTTAATGAAATTTTGGAAGAAAATGGTAAATAGTTCAAATGTTTTGCTCACATTTAGTACTTGCCCAGATGACGTGCATCCCATTACAAACAATTATTCTTTTAATAAAATTTTTAATCGTTTTATCCAAACTATCACATCAATTGAAGAAACAAATTTAAACAAAACAGTATTGCTTGCTTTTATATTGGTTAGCCCAACTGTCATATCATTTGAGCAAAATAATTGAACAAACTTTTTGGGGAATATTGCATGAATCATTTTGGTAACCTCTTACATAATTTGTATTCATCCAAAGAAGAAGAATTCTAAAACCGTTGACGTTAAGGGTCAACTTTTCCTAACTCGAAATATGGAAATTAAGGACGACCCTATCAAACTGATGAATCAATGCAATCCATTAATTCTAACATACAACTTGTTGCTCAATAAATATACCCTTGTACGCACAAATTTCGTGTCTAAAAATAAATAGACCAAAAAAAGTGGACAAAGGATAATTTTATTAATTTGTAGAAGCGGAATACAATCTCTGTGTAAACTTTGTTCGCAAAGTAATGTAATCCTCTGATTCTTTTCTCCTTGAAACTTTGACTCGAGGGCTTGAACAACTTGTTCTCGATTCAATGGGTGAAATCTCCTTCGATGTAGGTGGAATGGATCTTTTGTGTGAGTCTCTAGGCTTTGAGCGTATTAGAGACTATGAACTTTGGTGCGAGTTCTTCGTCTTGAGTCTTTGGTGTAGAAGTTCTATGGAGCTTTTGAAGCTTTAATCCAATAGGGCTTCAATGTTTGAATGTTGGTCACGTCAGAGCTTTCAAGGCTTTGGTCTGACAGAGCTTTGTTGCTTGAATCTCCCCTTTTTCTTTTTACCCTTGGGGGCTACCTCTATTTATAGTGGTAGGGTGAAGAGTATTCTGATAAAAATTGACTTCTTAATAATTATCCCTTATTTATCTTTTATAAAAGGGTAAATATTAATTATTTGATAGCCATCCTAACCAGAACACGTGGCAACATTTGATTGGAAGAATTATTTGTCTTCCTTTTATTTGGTCTCACTTGACAAGTGTCAATATTTGATTTGGCCACCTGTATAGCAATTTTAAAACACATGGCAACTTGTAATTCGCCAATGCTGTGTAATAAAAGACACATGGCACACATTTATTTGCCATAAATATATCCCACTTAACTTATAAGAAGACACGTGGCCAAATTTAATTTGCCATAATTTAGTTGACTTTAAGACACGTGTCCACTTGTGAGTGGTTGCAAATTTTCTCGTTCTACAAATGCCCCCTCGAGACTTGTTTGCGTACACAATTTAGTAGTGTAAGAAGCGGACATGTCTCGAAAATTTTTTTTTTTTTTTTTTTTTTGAACTTATGATTTTGTGCACACGCAATATGCCATTGTCATTTCGTTTAATTGGATTTGGAGTAATAGCCAAGTTGGAACTTTAGCCAATCAACTAATCATTGAATTGTTTTTAAAAAAAAAAAACAATGAAGTAGCTAATTGTACTAATTTGGAGCCAAGCCAAAATCATAATGAACAAGCTTCTTCATGTATGCCCCCACGTGGCTTCTTGCATTCCTCTTTCCTTTTTTTTTTTTTTGTTTTTTTGTTGGTGACTTCCAAAAGTCTAACTTTGGCTTGAGTTCTCAACTTTTCATGGATCCACGTGATGAATACTTCAAGTGTTTCTTGGATCATTACTAAAGACCCACGGATGCTCACAGTAGTAAAATTAATTCCAGCCAAGCCTTAACACGTCTTTTAGACTAAGTGCTCTATCAGAATCTAGACTTCACAATGAAATAGGAAACCACATAACTAGTTCACGTAGGACTATAAACTTGTCAAGCAGAATTTTTGAAGAAGTCCTAATTTAAATCTGAATTGAAGTTCTAACTGAATTGAACTTGCTTCATCCAGTGTCTATAAAATAAACCCCTTGTTTCCTTCAAAAATCAATTCGTGTTCAGCCCTTGTTTCTTTGTCTTTTGCGCGCAAGAATTCGCACAGGTGAGCACGTCCTCTTCCTAGCTTCTCTTATTCAGCATATTTTTTTTTTTTCATAACAAACATATATATATATATATATATATATATATAACATGTACATCTCAAAAAGTCAGATGACTTTAATCATTATATCTCAAAAAGTCAATTGACTTTAATTGCTCTTAGACATATCTTTCTCTGTGGCCCACGACCACACAAAGCAACTTCTTTTTTTTTTCTTTTTCTTTCTTTTTTTCAATTGAACACAGTATAGCATCTTTTGTTTTTTTTTTCTTTTTTTTTTTTTTTTCACGTACTGTTTCTTTCTTTCTTTTTTTCTTCTCTTTTTTTTTTTTATTTTTTTATTTTTTTACATACTGTTTCTTTCTTTCTTTCTTTTTTTTTTTTTCTTTTCTTTTTTTTTTTTTTTCACGTACTGTTTTTTTTTTCTTTCTTTCTTTTTTTTTTTCTTCAGTTGAAAACACATAGCATCTTCTTTTTTCTTTTTTTCTTTTTTTTTTCTTTCTTTCTTTCTTCTTCTTTCTTTTTTTTTTTTTTTTTTTTTTTTTTTTGCTTTGACGTGATCAATAGATAAATCTCTAACTTACACAAATAACCACGCCCAAACTGGCAGCACTTCGAATGCACTTATCATACTACGCTCTTTTTTTTTCTTTATTCCTTGAATGCATGTATTGGCCGATGAAGACACACACGTACAAAAATTATTTTTTTTTTGTAAATTCCAAATGCCTTGAAAGAATTCTTTATCCTATCCATCTCATCATCATCTCCAATCACTATCCTCGGCTTTTATTGAATATGAATGACTGCTTACTTCGGAGTCGACCACCCATATTATGCCTAGCCAATGTGAATAATGAAGATGTGATATAATTGAAGGCCACGAGACAGACTCGTGAAGATTCTTACTTGAGCCATTCACGTATGAAAACCACGGGACAGACCCGTGACGATTTATTTGAGCTATCACCAATGAAGGCCACAGGACAGACCCGAGAGGATTTATTTGCGCCACCAATGAAGGCCACGGGACAGACCCGTGAGGATTTATTTGCGCTACCAATGAAGGCCACGGGACAGACCCGTGAGGATTTACTTACGCCGTTACGAATGAAGGCCACAGGACAGACCTGTGAGGATTTATTTGTGCCACCATGAATAAAGGCCACGGGACGGACCCGTGAGGATTTACTTACGCCGTTACGAATGAAGGCCACAGGACAGACCTGTGAGGATTTATTTGCGCCACCATGAATGAAGGCCACGGGACAGACTCGTGAGGATTTATTTACGCCACCATGAATGAAGGCCACGGGACAGACCCGTGAGGATTTACTTGCACCATCACAAGTGAAGGCCACAGGACAGACCTGTGAGGATTTATTTGCGCCACCATGAATGAAGGCCACGGGACAAACCCGTGAGGATTTATTTGAGATTATCACCAATGAAGGCCACAGACCCGTGACGATCTACACCTAAATCATTCACGCTCGCTGAAAATCCATAGGATAGACTTAAGAACATATTCTTACGCAATCCCTATCATCTTTGTCCTCATAATGAGATTAAATTTGCATTTTTTTTTTAATAATAAAAAAAATTCCTCTTATACTTTCTTTCATCATTCCTCTTTTCAGGATCACCCTCTCTTGCTCTTATCATGGTGATTTTCAATGATATTTCCTCATCAAAAGGACAATTTTTAGAGATCATCAGCCTTAAAGATGGAAGCTCAGAGAGGAAGACTACACTCCTTGTGGCTCCACCAGTGATTGGTCGTTTTAGAGGACCATGGCCAAGACTTGATATCTCACCAGGTTTAGCAGATTGGTCAATAGAAGCTCCTCAAAACCCTGGACGTTCTTCAAAAGTATGGTTCTTAAAATCTTCACTTCACAAAGCTTCTTGTCAATCAGAGAACTTTATAACTTTGGGCCACAGTATTATTTCTAAAAAAGCACGCTGGGGACCTAAACTTCAGCTGAACGGAGAATTCAACTATACTCCAAATTATTGGGAATGGTTAAAAGACATACTTTCTAGAAATCACAAGGTCCTCATAGACATCCAGATATACAATGCATTGCTTGCATCTTTATATACATATGACCGTAATGCGGATGTTGTTCGAGCATTTTGTGAAGCATGGTGTCCTAGAACGAACACACTTCATACTTCTGCGGGGGAGTTCTCCATCTCATTATGGGACTTGCGTATGCTTGGCGGCCTTTCCATCCTCGGGAATTTTTACGATGAAGTCGTCCCATGTTCTACAGAACTAACTGGCGTAGATATTCAAAATGGAAGATTCATCCCCAAAAGTTGTGAGTATTTACTCTCTGCCTTCCACCTTCTACATGATGAGAACGATGAGCAGCCTCTCGTTTCTATTGTCCAATGGATCAAATTTTGGTATAGGGGACCACCAAAATACAAGAAACCTCCTGCTAGGAAACCGAAGAAGTCGGAGCGTCCCAAGTCTACTCACAACCCAAGTGGTGACATTAGTACTCCTCGCGAATGGACTACAGAGGAAGAAGGTGCCTTCACGGAAATTGGGATCGAAGATGATTTAAAAGAAGAAACCTACTTGGCTGCCTTTCTTTCGTGCTGGTTATGTGTTTTCGTACTTCCTGATAAGCCATTTAATTTTATTCGACCAGGGACCTTTAAAATTGCTAGCATGATGGCAGCTGGTCGGAGATTCAGCCTTGCTGTTCCAGTATTAGCCAGCATTTATAAAGGACTGAACGAAATTTCCCATTCTTCGCAGTCAGGTCAGTCAAATGCCTGTTTCCCTATCCACTATGTCTATGGATGGTTGGCCTACTATTTCAAAACCCACTTTTCAACACCAACTGAGCTTCCAGGACCTGCAATGGTTTCATTTTCTGGTGAAGGAGGCGCCAGATACTTTAGTGATCATGATGCTCGAACTCTTATACATTTGGGTGATAATGTGGTTTGGGATGCAACGCCACTTGTCAAGAACAAAAATGAGCTCTATGTTGATGATGGTAATTTAACCAACTCATCAATTAGCTATTCTATCAGTGCTCGATCGGCTTATCTGACCCTACGACGTGGCAGTACTTTTACTGTTGAACCATATAGCCCGTATAGATTCAGTCGTCAATTTGGTTTTTGCCAAGATATCCCAGGCACACTCAAAGAAGACATTCGTTCTGCTTCTTTAGATCAAGCGCTTGAACTTTGGAGAACTTGTACCCTTAAGAAAACTAAGTCAAGGATCATATTCCCGTCGCGCCCCTTCAGCTTTAGAAGACACATTACTCAGGATTATAATGAGTGGTGGTCGAAAGTGCACGGGAATTTTCTTAGGGATGGACTGGAAGCTTTAACCAAAAGCACGGGCCCAGATCCTTCTAAGCCAAAGAAAGATAAGAAGAAGCAATCAAAGACCACTACTTCCCCAGCAGTTGAAGGAAGCGATGATGACATACTTGTTGAAACTATGGTTCACAAAGAGAAAAGTCACTCAAGAAAGGTCACTAAAAAACCTCTACTTGTGATCCCACCCCTGGTAAAAGCCAAAGATGCTGACACTCCTAAAGAGCATATAGAGAAGAAGACTATAAAGATTAAGGCTGCAACCCATGAGCCTAAAAGAGATACACCTTTAGCAGGCGAAGGCAGTGATGAGACCCCTAATGCAAATGTTAATGGAAAAGAAGACTTGAGTATTCCAGTCCACCAATCTCAAGATGAAACCTTGTCTAGAAACCCCATTCGACGGGTCCGGTCAACTGTGGTAATTGATGATCCTATTAATGTGCAAACTCCAAAGAACCATTCTAATGACCATGAAACTACCAATCGTAAGCGTCCAAGGGAGAATTCTGCCATTCTTAACGATACCATCCCAACAGAAGACCCGATGGATACTGATCGGGATAGGTGTAGCGATGAATGTTGGAAGCACTCAAGGCCAAGGAGCGAACCAAGATCTTGTGAAGGCAACCGCTCTCAAAAGTTTCGAGTAAGTAACTTATTTTAATAAAAAATAACCTTGTAGAAGTTATTTAGTCATTAGCATTATTTGAGCTCATCTAACTGATTTCATTACAGGCTCCCAACAATAACGAAATAGGGGAAGAGCAAGATGATTTCAATACGTATTATTTGCCTACCCGTAGTGAGCTTTCAGTTGCAGGGATAAGGCTTTTTGACCGAGTTGCTGAAGAAGCCAATGGCATCCTAGGAAGCAAGATGCTTAACAAGACAACTGGGATTACTGTCAGCATTTCTGACTGTGAAGATGTTACTTCTCAGAGTAAACAGGAGACTCCAACCTTAATCACCCAACATAAAGGGTCGGCTTTAGGTGCTGAAGTTTCAATTTTTGAGTTGAACACTGAAATTAACAAGGCTCGTCGCTTTAGTTCCCTGATGTTAGGAGAGCGCATCATTTATAGACTTTCCCGTCTTCCTCTTGAGGAAGTTTCTTCCTTTGAACCACCAGCCTACAAAATTTGTGACGAGATAGACTCCAATGGAGTAATCGATTCAGCCTCATTGCGAGAGAGCATTCAACAATATGTTCGTGATGTCAAGAGGTACTTTGATACCGAGTCTTCTTTAAAGGGGCATATATCTATGGACGTGCAGACCCAGCGTTTGGATGAAGTGAAGGCTCGATTAGCTACCGCTTCAGATGATAAGGGAGCCAATGATGAACACATGGAGTCCATGCATGAGAGCCAGCAGAACATACAAGCTAAGCAAGCAGAGTTGAAAGAGGAGTTAGCTCGACTGGTAGAAGAAGACCAAAAGCTGGAGGCATCTATAGCTAAAGGAAAACTAAAGCAATATGAGCAAAACAAGATTGTCCTTAGCTTAGAAGCAGAGCTCACAGAAATCCAAACGTCTGCAGTGATTAATGAACAAGAACTTGTGGCTTTTAAGAAGATGCGAGACCTCTTAGAAGAAACACGCTCAGAATTCAAGACCATGAAGTGGGCGTCTTGATTTTTTTTGGAGAGAATAGGCTTTACCATTGTTACTCTAATAAATGCTTCATTTTTCTTTTGTAGTCATAGCATCTTTAAGTAATGGAACACCATTTTTTTTTTTATAACTATGATACTTCTTCTCTTTTTTTTTTTTTTTTTTTTTTTTTTTTTTTTTTTGTTTTTTTTGTGATGTTGACTGAATTTGAAATATCTTTCAAATTGCCTACGTACCATTCCATAAGGAAAGGATCAAGTCATAACGTAGTTCAAAAACAATGATGATGAATTTATAAAGGAATGCCATTCACAGTTTAAGCTCATGCGGGCCAGGAGCATGATGATTTTTTTTTTGATTGGTTGACTGAACTTAGGTGATTCCCAAGTTGCCTACGTACCATTCCATAAGGAAAGGATCAAGTCATAACGTAGTTCACTTTTTTTTCTTGTGCTCTAACTTTTGCTTGAATTGCCCTTTCGGGTTTTCGATTCAACGAGCTTTTTTTTTTCTTTTTTTTTTTTTGGGTGCCATACACAGTTTATGCTCATGCGGGCCAGGAGCAACATGCAGTTTAGGCTTATGCGAAGAGGAGCGCTATCCAGCCTTTAAGCATAGTAGCGCTTCAGAAACTTGCCATTGATAGGGCCAATTCTTAACCCATCTCCATCAACTAACTTGTAAGCACCATTTGTGTAAGCTTCTTGAATCACATATGGTCCATCCCATTTCGAGAGAAACTTATTGCCCATTCGATGAGTAATGATGATTGGTCGTCGAACGGCGAGCACCAAGTCTCCCACTTGAAAGGACCGAGGTCGAACTTTCTTATTGAATGCTTTAGAGAGACGAGCCTGATAACACTCTAACCTTTGTTGTGCTTCAAGCCTCTTCTCATCTAGGGCCTCTAATTCCTCTAACCGTAGACGAGCATTGTCTTCATTTGTAAGCCCTTCTTGAATGGCAATCCTTAATGAAGGGATTTGTCGCTCTAGTGGAAGGACAGCTTCAACACCATAGACCAAAGAATATGGAGTAGCTTGAGTAGGTGTTCGATATGTTGTTCGATATGCCCAAAGAGCCTCTCCAATTCTTTCATGCCAATCCTTCTTTGATCTACTTACAACTTTCTTGAGAAGATTGCAAAGAGTTTTATTAAAAGCTTCGGCAAGGCCATTAGCTGGTGCGTTATACATTGAAGATTTATACTGCTTGAAGCTGAACTTTTCACAAAGTTGATTCACAAGAGCATTACAAAATGGCTTTCCATTATCGGTTATGATGTATCGAGGCACACCATAACGATAAATGATATTTCCTTTAATGAAATCAACAACGGTTTCTTTCTTCACATCCTTAAGAGGTATAGCTTCCGCCCACTTTGAAAAGTAGTCTGTTGCTGCAAGTATATACTCATGACCAGCAGAAGACTTATTAGTAAGCGGTCCAACCACATCAAGTCCCCATGCTTCAAAAGGCCAAGAAGCAACAATTAGGTGCAATGGCTCCGGTGGTTGATGTATAAAGTTTGCGTGGAATTGACAGGCTTGGCACCTTTTAGCGTAATCCATGCAATCTTTTACCATTGTGGGCCAATAGTACCCCATCCTTTTTATTTGAAAATGAAGTTTAGGGCCAGACTGATGAGCACCACATATTCCAGAATGAGCTTCTTGTAATGCTTGATTAGCTTCCTCTTCTCCTAAATAGCGAAGGAAAACACCGTCAAACGAACGACGATAGAGTGTATCTTTAAAGTATATGAACCGTGGTGCCCTTCGTCGTATTTCAACCCTATGTCGACGATCATCAGGTAATCTCCCATGTTCTAAGTAGTCAATAAGGGATTGTCGCCAATCTTCCTTCTCGACTTCACAGACAGAGATTAGATTTACTTCACCTTCTTCAATTTCATCATCAAAAGTTGGTGGTATTACCCAATTTTGGCAAATGGGCACTTTGACTTGGAGATCAGATAAAATGAGGGTTGATGCTAGATTAGCCAAAGCATCTGCTTGTCTATTCTCTTTTCTTGGCACATGTTGTAAGGTGATACGATCAAACCATCCCATAAGACGAGTGCCATAATCAAAATACGGCATTAACTCGGGTTTCCTAACATCGTACTCACGAAGGAGTTGATTTATGACCAGCTTAGAATCCCCAAAAACTTCAAGCTGCAAAACCTTCATATCTACCGCCATTTCAAGCCCAAGAAGAAGAGCTTGGTATTCAGCCACATTGTTTGAGCAACATTGAGTGAGAAAGAATGCATATGGCAATATATCTCCTTCGGGAGTAAGAAACACGACTCCAGCACCGGCACTATCATGACGTGCAGCCCCATCGAAGAACATTTTCCAAGGTGGGCGAACTTCAATAAGAAGTGCTTCCTCGTCAGGAAGGCTTTCAGATATCTCCCAACTATTTGGTATAGGATGATCAGCTAAAAAGTCGGCTAAGACTTGCCCTTTTACAGCCCTTTGAGGAATATAAGTAATTTCAAACTCTTGCAGCAATAGTGCCCATCTAGCTAGTCTCCCAGAAAGAACAGGCTTAGACATAATGTACTTCAATGGATCTGCACGAGAAATGAGTCGAACAGAATGAGCTTGCAAATAGTGTCTTAGCTTTTGGATTGCGAATATCAAGGCCATGCACATCTTCTCAATTGGAGAATAATTCAACTCGGAGCCTGTCAACGTTCTGCTGAGAAAGTAAAGAGCATTCTCTTTTCCTTCTTCATTTTCCTGAGCTAGGAGAACCCCCAAAGAGCGTAATTGTGATGAAATATAAAGTATGAGAGGTTTACTAGGAATTGGTGCTCTTAAGACAGGTGGCTTAAGCAAATATGACTTAATGCTTCTGAAGGCATTAGTACATGCTTCATCCCACTCAAATGGAACATCTTTCTTCATCAGTCGGTTGAAAGGTTGACAACGACCAGCCAAATTAGAGATGAATCGGCGGATATAAGCTAATCGTCCTTGAAGACTCTTTAACTCATGCAGGTTTTGTGGTTCTGGCATTTTTATGATAGCATCAATTTTGGATTGGTCAATTTCGATACCACGATGTCGAACAATGAACCCAAGGAATTTTCCTGAAGTCACCCCAAAGGCACACTTTAAAGGATTCATTTTGAGTTGATATCGCCTCAGCCGCTCAAAAATCATTCTTAAGTCTTGGAGGTGGTCCCCTCTTTTCTTGGACTTAACTACCAAGTCATCGACATAGCATTCCACATTCTTATGAAGCATGTCGTCGAAGATCTTTTGCATGGCCCTTTGATAGGTGGCTCCAGCATTTTTCAGCCCAAAAGGCATAACTTTGTAGCAGTAAATCCCTTTTGGAGTGCGAAAAGCTGTAAGTTCCTCATCTTTTGGTGCCATTCGAATTTGATTATATCCAGACGAACCATCCATAAAGGATAAAACCTCATGACCAGTAGTAGCATCAACCATGATTTCAGTCAGAGGCAATGGGAAATCGTCCTTTGGACATGCATTGTTGAGATCTCGAAAATCGACACAGATGCGAATCTTCCCATTCTTCTTTCTTACTGGGACGATATTTGATATCCAAGTAGGATACTTTACTTCACGAATGAAGTTTGCTTCAATTAGTTTATTGACTTCTGCTTCTATTTGCGGGATAAGCTCTGGTCGAGATCGACGTTGAGCTTGTTTGATGGGACGCACTCTATGCTTTACTGCTAGGTGGTGTACAGCAACTTTTGGGTCTAAACCCGGCATCTCTTTGTAAGTCCAAGCAAAAATATCTCTATACTCACGTAAGAGATCTATGTAAGCTTTTTCTTCTTCAGTACTCAAATTAGCACTTAAGAAAGTAGGACGAGGATCATCGGGAGTACCAAGATCAACTTCTTTTAATTCATCCACAGTAGATTGGACTCCTTCTTCAAACGCTACTGGAGCATCTGCCGCATCTTCTTCCGCCGGAGGTTCCTCTTCGGGAATCTCTTTGATTGATATATGTAATGCGGTAGCTACAAGGCTATCCACACACACATCTTCAAGTATGTTTTGACCAGAATCCTTTTGATTTGTAAATACCACCGTGTGACTCTTAATCTTTAATTCTTCACCAGTAGTGATATTCAACGAAACATGTCACTTCATCCGAGATGGGATCACACTGCAAGATTCTTTAGAATCTTGGATGGCAAAAGATGATTTTCTTTGTTTACGACGCTTAGTCTTCTTATTGTATAAGTGTCGAGATGGAATGTGATCACCCAATCTAGTATATGCTGGTCTGCGTTCTCCCAAAGTGGCATTTTCTTGAAGCCCAATCCTATCAAAGACTGACACTCGTGAAGAAGTCTCACCAAGACGATCAAATACTGAAAGCCTTGTTGGTGTTGTTTGAATATTTGTGCCCACTTCTTCAGAATCAATTGCGATATATTGCAAGCTAGCTTTTTTCATCGGTATACGAATAGGAGCAGGAGGAACAAACCCAAGGCCAGTCTTAGGATTCTCTACAGCATAACCCTTTTCTCTTAACATCTTTTGGGTATTAGTCAAACCATGTTCCTTTCCTTTGGTCGCCTCATTGGGATAGTTTCCAACAGGAATTAAGTCTTGACAACTACCTCCAGCTTTAACCATGAGCTTGTAAGCATTAGGATCAAAACCACTAGTCCTCTTTTCTGGTAAATCACCATGCTCCACTTCAATTCCTTGCGATGGTCTAACGAAACCCTGGATGGGAGGTTGCATTACCTTTGTCACGGCGAGCTTTGTAACTGGGAGAGTTAAATCTTCTAAGGCTTCCAGCACGGTAGGATCATACCCAATAAAAGGAGACTGCCCTTCTTTTCTTTTAGATTTTGGCACATAACGCAATACAGGGGATGCTCTAGTGGGATTAATATGAATCTGATCCTTTGGCTTTTGCCCCCATGTAACTTTAGTTTGCTTAGCCTTGCTTGTTTCTCCATGTCCTTTGGCATGATTTGTTGCCTCTACCTTTCGAGTGGCTTTTTGCTCTTGAGTACTAACCTCTCCAGTTAATGGTACAGCATTAGGTTGGACATCTTTTGCCACATTGGATTGCAAGTAGAATTTGGCATCAGCAAAATAAGTTTCGGCCTCTGTGAATGGTTTGTCATCAGCCTGCCATCTTCCTTTGGATCCCATTCTGATAGTATTTGAAACATTGATGAAGAGTAGAAGGAACCACTCCATAGTCATGAAGCCATGGCCGCCCCAATAACATGTTATATGAAGTCTTGGACTCAATAACATGAAATAATGCATTAGAAGCCATATCTCCGATCAGCAAGTCAAGTCTTATCATGCCAATAGCCCTTTGACCACCTTGGTTAAAGCCTTGAATCATCAAACGACTATGTGAGAGTTCGTCCATGGAAACGCCCAACTCCTTCATGACACGTATTGGCAAAATGTTTACAGCAGATCCGCCATCCAACAGCATTCTATTAACTTTTCGTTCACGAACATAGCCAGTAACGAAAAGAGGACGATTATGAGGATTAGAACCCAAGAGTAAATCTTCATCAGAAAATGTGATGGTTGACATGCTTGAAGCGACAATATTAAGGCTGATGTGAGAATCTTTTTCACCTTTTGACTTTTCTAAGGCGAGTCCATCTTCTTTTCTTTCTGATTGCTCTTCTTCATCGTGTACTTCATAGCAAGGCAATGTACTTGACGAAGGGTAGGCAGTATCTTGGAACCATTTTGGCATGAAGTCCCACAAAGTTATCGGAATGCGTGCCAACTCTTTCTCAGTTATGATGGACGCTACTTTCTGATTTTTCAAAGTCTTCTTCGCCTTTGACCTTTTTGCAAGTTGAGACCTTCTTTTAGTCCTTATCGGTTGTACGTAAGACGACTTTGATGAATTGGATTTACGGGCTTTACGGCGAGTAACGAGAGTCCATCCTTCATCTTCAGAATTTGACAATTCGGGTTCTGAACAAGCAATGCCCCCATTAGAATTTAACTGCATAATCACTTTTGTCACATCTGAAGTGCCTTTGTCCAAATGAGATGCTTTTGGAGAATGTGCAGGCGTACACTCAACTCGAATAGGATCAAACGAGCCAAACTTCATTGTAAAAGTTGTGTGCGATGGCATAGAAATAGGCATTTCGTACACCATTTCTTTGGAAGAGGTAGGAGATCCGAAGGTCACCGCAGCCAAATTTGAAGCTGCTATTTCCACTCCAAGATCAATCTTTCCCTTGCGAGCCAATTCTAAGATCTTCTCCTTCAAGACAAAACATTTTTCTATAGGATGGCTGACCAATCTATGGTACTTGCAATATGTTGGGTCATCTACCTTACCAGCCTCCTCAGGACGTTTCATCTCAGGAAGTTCAATAAGGTTACTTTTGAGGAGATCTTCCAGCATTTCTGCAACATCAGAATCCGGAAAAGGGTATTCCTTTTCTTGCATTTCTTTCAAAGTGGTCTTCTTCTTTCCTTTATCTTGAAAGGTATCAGGTCTTTCATCTATCTTCTTCTTTGACTTGAGTACAAACTTCAGCGGCGCTGAGCTCACAGCCATAGATTCTTTGTTGTCATTTTTGATGGGATACTTGCCCCCTTTACGATTATCTTGCTTTTCTTTTCCTTTGTGAAAATCTTGGACTGGAAGGTTTTGGATTGGTGGACCTTGGCTTCCGCTAGCTGCCATGCTAAGCTCCATATCGTGAGCACGCGTTGCTAAATCTTCAAAGGTCTTAGGCCTAATCCCTTGCAGGATGTAACGTAGACCCCAATGCATCCCTTGAGTGCACATCTCAATGGCAGAAGCTTCAGAAAGCCTGTCTTTGCAATTCAAACTTAAGTTCCTCCATCTATTGATATAATCAATGACATGCTCCTCCTTCCATTGGTAAGTGCTAGTTAGTTCAATCATACTAACCGTACGACGAGTACTGAAGAAGCGATCAATGAATTCTTGTTCAAGTTGATCCCAACTATCAATTGAGCCTGGTGACAAATCAGTATACCAATCAAAAGCGAAACCTTTTAAGGATCGAACAAACTGCTTAACCAGTAGATCTCCGTCAGTGCCGGCATTATTACAAGTTTCCACAAAGTGAGCTACATGTTGCTTCGGGTTACCTTTGCCATCAAATTGTTGGAACTTTGGAGGCTGATAGCCAGTAGGCATCCTCAAAAGGTTTATCCTTTGAGTGTATGGCTTAGCATATGCATGTGAGAACCGAGCGTTGCCTTCGACTTTATCCTTAATGGTACCAACAATGAACTCTTTCAATTGGTCCGTTAGAACTGATCCATCTGAGGGGATATGAAAATCGCCAAACGAAACTCTGGTCCTTGGAATAGTTCCGGTCATGTTTTGTGGATTCGTATGTGGCATACCTGTTGGCGAATTGGTAGCAGCATTACCAAAGTCGCCTACGTTAGTATTCCTCGGTGGTGTATCCGTTGTTGCATTAGTGGCCATATTATTAAACCCACCTAACTCAGGATTCACTTGCGGTTGACCTGTTGTCGCTTTAGCAGCAGTATTGCTAGATTGACCTAACTCGGGATTCATTTGCGGTGCACCCATCCTAGGCTGTTCCAAATTCCCAATCTTTTCTACTAGTATAGCCATTTGCATGTCTCTTTCTTGCGTAGCAGCTGTGAGAACTTCAATAGCCTTGGCCATACTTACAATCTGTTCTTCCAAAGATAGCGTGTTAGTCACCATCACAGGCACAGCATTGAAACTTCCAAATCTGGCAGAGTCTGTAGGTGACATTAGCTTGGATTGTGGTGTTCCATGCGGAGTAACAGGTGCAGAATTGGTATTTGAGTCATCCTCCTCAACGGTGTCCTTGTTTCCCTGCAAAAAGTCTATGGTGATGACTGGGCTTCTAGGGGTGGTAGAACCAGACCCTAATGTTGGTTTGCACACAGCAGTTTGAGCGTATAAGTTAGCAATTGCCTTTTTCTTGCTTCGAGTCATAGGGCCCAAGTTCAGGGTGTCACAGCTTGATTCCTGATCTGCGGCTTGGTTGATTGATCCGTGAGATTTCGGATCTTGAGCGGTAGCTTTCTTAGGAGCCATTGAATTTGTAGAGAGTTGATGAAAAGAAGAGATGAGAGGCAGAGATGGTCCCACCGGGCGTGCCAGAAATTTGTACGCACAAATTTCGTGTCTAAAAATAAATAGACCAAAAAAAAGTGGACAAAGGATAATTTTATTAATTTGTAGAAGCGGAATACAATCTCTGTGTAAACTTTGTTCGCAAAGTAATGTAATCCTCTGATTCCTTTCTCCTTGAAACTTTGACTCGAGGGCTTGAACAACTTGTTCTCGATTCAATGGGCGAAATCTCCTTCGATGTAGGTGGAATGGATCTTTTGTGTGAGTCTCTAGGCTTTGAGCGTATTAGAGACTATGAACTTTGGTGCGAGTTCTTCGTCTTGAGTCTTTGGTGTAGAAGTTCTATGGAGCTTTTGAGGCTTTAATCCAATAGGGCTTCAATGTTTGAATGTTGGTCACATCAGAGCTTTCAAGGCTTTGGTCTGACAGAGCTTTGTTGCTTGAATCTCCCCCTTTTTCTTTTTACCCTTGGGGGCTACCTCTATTTATAGTGGTAGGGTGAAGAGTATTCTGATAAAAATTGACTTCTTAATAATTATCCCTTATTTATCTTTTATAAAAGGGTAAATATTAATTATTTGATAGCCATCCTAACCAGAACACGTGGCAACATTTGATTGGAAGAATTATTTGTCTTCCTTTTATTTGGTCTCACTTGACAAGTGTCAATATTTGATTTGGCCACCTGTATAGCAATTTTAAAACACATGGCAACTTGTAATTCGCCAACGCTGTGTAATAAAAGACACATGGCACACATTTATTTGCCATAAATATATCCCACTTAACTTATAAGAAGACACGTGGCCAAATTTAATTTGCCATGATTTAGTTGACTTTAAGACACGTGTCCACTTGTGAGTGGTTGCAAATTTTCTCGTTCTACAACCCTAACATGCAAAAAAAAAAAAAAAAAAAAAGGGAAACCTATTTCATATTAATTTCCTTTTGACTGCTTTACTTTCAATCAAAAGGAAAAATCATCTTCAGAAGGAAAAATCATCTTCAGAAGTATCTTTGTGTATCACTTGGTCTTAGCAATTTTGCCAATTTACCACAATTATTGGACCTGTTTAAGGAAGTTTCCCATTAGTTAATTGCAGAGCATATTTTACGAATTTCGCCCTCAGTACCCGTCTTCAAGCCGATGTTACTCATCTTCACCATGGACCTTCCAAACTCAACGTTAAAGTTCAAAGCTTGCAAGCCTCTGACACCCAAAAAGCGTTGGACAAAAGCTTTTGTTGAAACATCAGTCCACAACTTTTCGTCAGACTCCAGTATTCCCCGTCCATTTCTCAAATTGGTGAAGAAAGAAGTGTCAAATCTGTTGGGGCTACCATTGTCCAATCCAATGCGTGCTGTGCCATCACCGTTTTTGGGACAGAGTGCTTGTAGTTGAGGAACAAATGCGGGATCAATGGAAGGATCAGCGCCATTTCCAGTTGTGGTGAAGTTATATAGTCTGTAGCTGAAGAACGGGCAAGCCTAAGTTCCAATGGTGTGCCCTCCTAATGACAGAAAGATGTGTCACTTGCAATGTGGAACTTAAACATCATTTCCATGTAGTAACTTATAATTAAAGCTGAAAAAATTAGGCCCAGACATGTGGATTCCTCTAATTAGGAACGGATTTTGTATTGGCTTTCAGATTGGCATTATTCAATCTGTCATCTGTTTTAATTATTACTGTAATTTATATAAATATTGTTTTTGAAAAAAGAAAAAGGAATAGAAAAAGAAAAGAGTGATGCTTACCAACAAGGGTGACAAGATCTTTTGCATTGAGACCTTTATCGGTGAACTTTTTCGTTTGCGCCTCAATGGACTCAGTGAAGCCCGGCAAAGCACCAGTTTCAGATGCCAGTGAAATGCGACCATCTTTACGTCCCGTAGGAACTAGCCAGCTTGGGCCATTGGTCTGCATGCAATGTACGTACAAGAAGCATAATTATTAAATACCACTAACGTATAAAATTATGCCAAAAAACAACAAAAGCACAGTTTTGCACGTAAAACGCCCTCCTATCTTTAAGATATAATATCATAGAAAATGTACATGAAAGAGTTCAAAAATTTTGCCCAAATCTCTTGTCCAATTGATTTGTCAGTCATCACTTCAGTCCATTGTGGACAGTTTTTCTTTTTGTCTAATATTTTGTAAACAAGCTGCCAAATAGATCACTTCGGAAAACGATTTGGGCTATGATGTATTATTATGATCAAACAAGGTAATTACCAGAACCACTGAATCGCGGGCAGCAAGGGCAAGGATATCAGCGCAAGAGACGACTCCAGGGCATGCTGCTTCAAGCTGGGTCTTGGCATCGTCTATAACTTCGAATCCTCTCGGGTTGCTGTTAGCTCCGGCTGTTTTCTCAGTGGAAGGGCCATCAATAAAGATGGAAGCATCGCAACCTTGAACAAAGCAGTCATGGAAGTGCATTCTAAGTAACCCGGGAGCAATAGTCGGATTAGAACGAAAATGAGATTGAACAGTTGACTGGATAATGGACTCTGCTCGAGGACACGTGCTCGAGTAGAACCCTACACGCGTGCCTTGCCCTCGAACTGAGGTGGCCACCATGGCAAGCAAGAATAAAATTAAAGTGAACGTTGGGTAGGATTTGCCCTCCATTGATTAAGCTGAAACAATGACGGAAAAAGCTGAGATGAATGATATGAAGTTGAGATGAGCTCTCAGGTTTTGCTAAGTTGAAGATGAGTGATTTGGGTTGTGATGTTATAGGAGGCAATTCAGAGGTATATATAGGCACGAGCAAAGTCAAAACTAGAGAAAAAAGTAAGCAAAGCCGACTTCTGTTTTTTTTTTTTTTCTTTCTGGTAAATTGGATAGAATAAAACTAAGAAATAACAGAATTTAGTACATCACGGGGGTAGCAGACACTCCTAGCATTAGCTTCAAGCTGTTCAAGTAACCAACAAGGTGGTCTTCAAAAATATTACAATGATAACTAAGAGTAGCTCCTTTTCTAGCAAGGATATCAACACATCGGTTAGATTCGTGGTACTTGTGTTCTAGGCAGACCGTATCAAACTTGCTCATGAGCCACCTGCAATCACATAGGAGGGAGCTAAGGGGATGAGTCAAAGATAATTCATGCCGAACAAGGTTAATAGCCTCAGTAGCATCCATGTCCACACTAAGTAAACTGATATTGCACTTGATTGCCATGTCGAGTCCGTCACAAAGGGCCCAAATCTCAGCTGCAATACTTGAAACCAGGCCTAAATTCCTAGAAAATCCCCAAATCCATTGTCCCAAATGATTTCTTAACAACCCACCAGCACTTGCTCTCCCAGGGCTTCCAATGGCAGAACCATCAGTGTTAAGTTTGTAGAAAGGGGCAGTAGGAGGATCCCACTTAACCATAATACGTTCTATCCTGCTAGGGGACTTGAACTTACCAAATAAATGATAAAATTCAGTGGCTTTAGCCTTAACAGCTTCACAGTTATCCTTAGGCAATAACAAGTTTTGCTCAAACACAATTTTGTTCCTATTATGCCACAAAGCCCAATAGGCAAAAGGAAAAATAACAGCGTGAGGGGTAAGAATATCAAGGTTACGGTTATAGTTACCCACATTATGTATGATCCATTCAACCAGTGGCAAATTGGAATTAAGATTAGAGCTCGGATTAAGCAAGGACCAAAATTCTTTAGCATAATCACAATCCTTTAGAATATGTTCTACTGTTTCCGGATGATCAAAACAAATGGGGCATAAGTTAGATTCAATGATATGCCTTTTATGGAGGAGAGCATTATAGGCAAGCTTCTTTTGGCAGCAAAGCCACAAGAAGTTACGGATTTTGGGAAGAGAATTAATTTTCCAAATCTTCCCCCAGCAATCAGATGTAGGGAAAGGGCAGTAATTATCTTCAGCGAGAGCATACGCAGATTTGGAACAAAATTCACTAGATTTTGACCCCACCCAAGAGATACAATCAACCCCATCAGATCGAGAAGCGTTGGGTAAGAGGAGGCCCAAGTAAGTCTAGAACACTTTGAGGTAAAACAAAAGATAATTTTTCAAGGCACCATATCCCATCTTCACTGATCAACTCATAGATTTTAACATTTTCTTCCCCAAGAGGGAAGGGGCCTTGGATGGCATTTCTCAAAATACCATGAAAATTCCAATTATCCATCCAGAATCTAACAACTTGGCCATTTTTAATATTCCATTTAACACCTTTAGAAAAAACATCAAAACCTTTTTTAATCCCCACCCCCCCCCCCCCCAAAAAAAAAAAATACAAGAGCCAAATTTGTTATCTTGGTTAGGATCACCCCTACCCCAATGATATTTAGCTTTTATAGTTTGGGCTCAAGGTTTATTAACATGGGCCAAATTCCAACTCAACTTAGCCAAACTGACTTTATTGGCAATACTAGTAGACGAATTCCTAACCCCACATCTTTCTTGGCTTTAGAAACCATGTCCCACCCTACTAAATGGATTTTCCTATGGTCAGTAGTAGAGCCCCAAACAAAATCGCGGCTTAACTTATCCAAACTTTTACATGTAGATTTGTATCTATTGAGAGAGCTAGAGGCCTAGAGAGAGAGAGAGAGAGAGAGAGAGGGGTTCAAACTTTTGTGGATGATTTGAGAGAGAAAGAGAGAGATTCAAACTCGTGGAGACGATCAGTTGGGATGCACTGATTGTGGCTGAGTGGCTCACATTAAGTTTTGTCTCGTTGACCCACTCGTTTTGCATGGTGGTGTTCCACGTGAGAATAGTCTTTGCTCTTTGCTGTCGCCGAATTTTTTTAACCATTTCTTTTTTCGCCGCCATGATTTGGTTTTGGTCCATCATCAATATCTTTCCTCCTTTTTCTTTTTTCTTTTCTTTTTTTTTTGGGACTAATTAAGAAGAAATTAAATTCGCTTAGTTCTATACATTCAAGCAATACTTTTCTTGCAGTAGATAGAATTTTAAATTCAGCTTGGAGAGAGGGACAATTACTTTTAAGGATTACATGTGTTCTTCAAAAAGCGAAAGATTTTGAGGTTTTGAGTTTGATTTTTCACTTTATATTGGGTCAGAAGATAAATGTATTTTGAATCTTAACGTTGAGTGTGCAAGAAACTTACATGTGTTCAATGGTTAGTAGAATAGAAGGTTTGATACAATGTAGCTAAAATTCGAATTCAATTCGTTTACTTTTTAATTTATGACTTAAGTTTGCTTGGAAATCAAGTGCTCTTATTTTGAAACGGTGGATGTCACACCAGCCGATAAATGAAATCCGTTTAGTGAAATGATATGTGGATATAACTTTATAACATTATTCTTTTACATTGATACAATGTAGGGCTGGCAATATCAACCCAAACCCGTGAACCCGCCTAAACCCCCGCAATAAATGAGTTTGGGTGAAGTAAACTTTTAATTGGGTTGATAATGAGTTACCCATAATCGACCCAATTATAAATGAATTGGTAATGGGTTAACCGCGGGGCCCGTTGGGTTTTATTGGGTAACTTAAAGGAAGAGGGAAAGAGAAGGAGAAAGGGGAGCGTGAGGCAAGCACTGAGCATGGTTGGCTTTCTGGTCTCACATCCGTGCAATCTTCACCGTCGCCGTCGTCATCGCCGTGGCTGTCACCGTCGAACCCATCCCTAACATTCTTCTCATTTTTATTTTTTCTTTTAATTAAAAAAATACTCCATGACCACCATGGGGATGGATGAACTAAGGAAGTAGTGGAGGGAGGTGAGATGAATACGAAGAAAAAAAAAAAAAAAAAAAAAAAACGACGAAGAAGATGAAGGCCTGCCATGGAGTTTCAAGGAGTTTGCAACTCCAGATGGAGAGATCTAAGCAGATCTGAAATTTGATAGTTTGAAGACCATCGACGAACTGAATAACATCAGCGAAGTTCAGCGGCGAGAGAGCGAGCAGATCTACATCAGATCTGAGAATGGGCAAGTGCTGCTGTTGGCCATGGCTGCTATGGGTTCTCCGGCCGACGAAGTATTCGTCTAGATCTGAAGCGGGTCGTCCATCCTCTACCTTTAATGTGTGTTTTGAGTCTTTTTCCTTCTTTGTTTTTTTTTGTTCTTTTGTTTTTGTTTGTTGCAACGTGCAATTTTAAAATTTTTAATTTTTTTTTAAATTTTATCCTTAGGGATGCCCGTTAAAATGCAATTGCTTCACCATGGAGCCAACATCATGTTGAGTCACTTGTAAATCAGCAATGTTGAGTTTAAGGTAAACAAAGCACTGCTGTGTGAAGCACCCATGGAATGTCTAGCAACTAGCCAATTCTAGCCATCCCAGGCAAAGGGTTGAAGACATTGAAGCTGTGTCTTTTTGCATTTTTGCTTTCTTTTTTCATTTTTTGTTATGAATATTAAACATTGAGTGGACAATTGAGTGGATGTCCACACCCCCTCCATTTTGTGATAATGGAAACACCACTTCATAAGTGGGTTAAGTAATCTCATCATGTGGACCTAATGCAAACAAAGATAAAAGGGGAAGGGGAGAAAGAAGAGAGATGTATTTTTGGAGAGAATGAAGAAATATGTATTTAGAGAGAAAGAAGAGAAAGAAGATGAATGAGAAATTTATTCTCCTCACAACTTGTTCTAAATTCTTGGTTTTACAACACGTTATCAGCACGAATTGCTCAAGAAATTTGTGAGCAATATCATACTACCACCATCTTCTTTCTTAACCAATTTGGTTGTGGTAAGTTGGTAAGTTGGTACGTTCTAAACCAATTTGATTGTGGTAAGTTGATATGCTTTTAACCAATTTGGTTGTAGATTGGTTTTTACTCTAAATTATATACTTGAATGGATGAATCCATCTTCTCTTCCTGAAGCAAGAGAAGATTTAAAAATAAAACTTGAAGTTTTATAAATAAATAAAAGGAGTGATGATTTATTTTCTCTTCTTGAAGTAAGAGAAAGATTTGAAAACTTGAAGTTTTCTATATGAAAAGTTATTATTTACATGTTATCTTCATGAAGGAAGAAACAAATTTCAATCTCCAAAATTTTCTATAAGAAAAGTTGTTGTTCATATATTCTCTTCTTGAAGCAAGAGAAGATTTAAAATAAAACCTGAAGTTTTATAATTAAAAAGGAAAAAGGGTAACAATTCATCTTCTCTTCCTGAAGTAAGAGAAAGATCTGAAAACCAGAAGTTTTCTATAAAAAAAAAAAAAAAAATTTATTATTCATTTGTTCTCTTCCTGAAGCAAGAGACAAATTTTAAAACCTGAAGTTTTAGAAATAATGAATAAAGTCTCAATTTAATTGAATAAAGTGATGATCAATGATGACCAAATTAAATTAAGTAATATATTTCTCTATTATGTGTTATGCAACTTCTTTAGATGCTTGTAAAATTTTGGTGAAAATTCGTGGGTGCACCTTAACTTTTGCTTTAGTTAGCATAGAAGAACACACAAAAATCTGCTCTTGTTTTACTACGAATTGACTGTCAACGTCACCTCTGTTGTCAGTCAACTTCTCTCAGATTGACTGGTAACTTCACTGTGTCTGCTTAAAATATGTTATTAGGTAAATATAAAAACCTGAAGTTTTCTATTATAAGAAAGGGGTTATTATTCATATTTCTCTTCTTGAAGTAAGAGACAAATTTTAAAACCTGAAGTTTTAGAAATAATGAATAAAGTCTCAATTTAATTGAATAAAGTGATGGTCAATGATGACCAAATTAAATTGAGTAATATATTTCTCTATTCTGTGTTATGCAACTTCTTTAGATGCTTGTAAAATTTTGGTGAAAATTCGTGGGTGCGTCTTAACTTTTGCTTTAGTTAGCATAGAAGAACACACAAAAATCTGCTCTTGTTTTACTACGAATTGACTGTCAACGTCACCTCTATTATCAGTCAACTTCTCTCAGATTTACTAGTAACTTCACTGTGTCAGCTTAAAGTATGTCATTTTATGATAAAAACCACCAGAAGTGGAATAATGGAATACCAAACCACCAGAAGTGGATTAATGACATATCAAACCATTAGAAGTGGAGCAATGAAATACTAAACCACTAGAAGTGGAATACTAAACCACTAGAAGTGGAGTAATAAAATACCAAACCACTAGAAGTGGATTAATGAAATACTAAACCACTAGAAGTGGAGCAATGAAATATCAAACCATCAGAAGTGGAATGAATATATTTGGTGTGGAAAAATAAAATACCAAACCACTAGAAGTGGATTAATGAAATACCAAACCACTAGAAGTGGAGCAATGAAATATCAAACCACCAGAAGTGGAATGAATATATTTGGTGTGGAAAAATAAAATACCAAACCACTAGAAGTGGAATGACACTGAAGAAATAAGCATTGGTTTATAGAATAAACCTACGAGATAAGTGTTTTAAGTAAATACTTGGTTGAGGTTTTGTGTGTTATACTATGTTGACAGCACGAACCCATTTTACCATTTAATTCATAACTTTAGTTCTAGTTATGATTTTGAGATGAAACGAACTGGATTTTGTCACTGACTTGTTGGGCTAACATCCTACCAATTTTCGTGTCATTGGGTGACCATTTGATATTTTTTGCGTAATTATTTCGTGGTACACCTGAATCTAGGATTTCTGCTAGATAGCACTAACTCAATATTGAAAAATATTTTTGAATGGGTTTTGCTAGGTATTTCTCTACCAAATTTTGAGGTTACAAAGTACATTTAATATACTTTTAAGTGATATAAACCCCAAAGCCCATTTCTTTTTGGATTGAACATATAAAAATTCATTCATACGCATCACAAATTGTTTTCACTAAAATTTCAGATTTGGTCATTGTACTTGGAGCAGATTACAGATTTTTTGCTACTTATTAGTAGCATTTTGAGAACTAGAGAGACCAACTGGAGATTGTCTCTACAGCCCATTAAGAATCCTAGCCCCATTTTGGCATGCGTTAGTTTAATTAAAGGCACTTCCAATAGTGCCAATTGCCTAAGCAAACCTTGAAAAATTGATGAAAGGCTATCTATTAATTCTATTCTGCCATTAGAGAAGTACTAGTGCTTTGGGTAAGTTACTCTAACCGTGGTAAAGATACTTTGGCATATGTATCAATATGGAATTATTTTCTCTATCATAGTAAAAAAAAAAAAAAAAATGGTCATAAAGCTTTATAAAACAAGTAAATTGGTTTTACTTACTACGTGATAACAATAAATTTTGATTTATGAGTTTGAAATTATTTGTTGGCCAATTTTTTTTTATTATTATCAAAACCATTTCATCATTAAATTTGATAACCATTGAAATTAAATATTTGTGACCATAATTATTTTGATATTTGATTCTTTTGAAAATGATCGATTTATTGCAAAATCTTATATAGATAAATATTTTCAAGATACCAAAATGTGACAATACACTGAACAGAGTGGCAAGATTGTGAAAATATTTTAATATTTCTTGCCTTGTAAGTACTATTGTAGGTGTACTAATTACTTCACGTCTGTATCTAGTGAATATATGTTCCCTTATATACTCACCTGAAAATAAGCATAATTTATAAACTAGTATACGGGAAATCAAATATGAATTGCAATATGATATTGCAGATCTAATTTCAAGATGATTGTTAAAAATATATGTCTGGAAGACAGTGCTATAACTCACACAATCATTAAATTTCCAATATTTATCATTATTCAAAACTATTGTCAATATCATATGAGGTTCATTTAACCTAATTGAAGGTTCCAGAAGAGCAAATATAATATTACCAAAAAGAACAAAAATTTATGTTGACAATTCTTTATATTCTACCAGAAGTAGAAGAAATTTATTGAGTTTTTAAAATTTACATCGTAAATAGTTATCATATTGAAACTATCTTTATATTACCTCTATGATTTTGGGGTAGAAGCTCATATTAAATATTTTCTCTTCTATACGATTATAAGCACAATTGAAACATATGTGGTAGCGCACCAGAAGTACTCTAACATAAAGATCTTTATACTTTAATATAATCACAATGATGGTAAGGGATGGTAATCATAGTATGGTAAGAATTCACACACCCAAACTCACAAATTGATGTTTTTACAGCAAGATTTGCAGATTGTCATTTTGATGAAACACAGTTCCCGTCGTTAGGAGGAGGAAATCCACTGATAGAAGAACGACGTGAACCATTGATAGAAGAACAACGTGAACTTTCTTGGAATGTACCATCTTTGTCCCATCTTGATCCACGTACTGCTCAATGTGAAACTGAAGTACAGATGATCACTCATCTTCAGAAGATTGCTAATCAAATGCCAGATGCATTTACAGACGCAGCAAAAATAATTAAGTCTTATATACCGGCTGCAAACACACCAGCAAAGATCAATGTACCAATTGGTAAGTCTACTATTATTGCAGCAAATAAATCATCTACTACACGCCTGAAGCGTGGTAGACCTTTGAGTTCAAAAGATTTAGTTCCCCGGAAGAGGAAAATAAAAGGGCAACAAAATATAGAAAATAGTACTCCGGAAGAGGCTATTGAACAAGAAATAAATATTCCCACAAATTCTGATTTAATAACTCCTGAAGAGGAAAATGTCCCTGAAGAGACAGAAAACAATAAAGAGGCATATGTACATGGAAATGAAGAAATTTCCATAAACTATACATGTACAAAAGAATTGTGGGATCGCTCAGAAGTGGTTATTTGGTACACCAGCAAAGATCAATGTACCAATTGGTAAGTCTACTATTATTGCAGCAAATGAATCATCTACTACATGCCTGAAGCGTGGTAGAACCTTGGGTTCAAAAGATTTAGTTCCCCAGAAGAGGAAAATAAAAGGGCAACAAAATATAGAAAATAGTACTCCGAAAGAGGCTATTAAACAAGAAATAAATATTCCCACAAATTCTGATTTAATAACTCCTGAAGAGGAAAATGTCCCTGAAGAGACAGAAAACAATAAAGAGGCATATGTACATGGAAATGAAGAAATTTTCATAAACTATACATGTACAAAAGAATTGTGGGATCGCTTAGAAGTGGTTATTAATGATGTATTTTCTTTCGCAGTAGCTACTGAAATTTTGAAAGATGATGATGATCTCGAACCACGCACTGTAGACGAATGTCACAGTAGACCTGATTGGTCAAAGTGGAAAGAAGCAATCTAAGCAGAATTGGATTCACTAGAAAAACGTAAAGTATTTGGACCTGTAGTCCTAACACTCAATGATGTGAAACCCGTGGGTTACAAATGGGTGTTTGTAAGAAAGCGTAATGATAAAAATAAGATCGTCAGATATAAAGCTCGTTTAGTAGCACAAGGTTTCCTGCAGAGACCTGGGATTGATTATGAAGAAACATATTCACCTGTAATGGATGCCATTACATTTCGATATTTAATTAGTCTGTCAGTCTCAGAAGGACTTGACACGCGTCTTATGGACGTAGTTACTGCATATTTATATGAAAAGTTAGATGCAGATATATATATGAAGATCCCTGAAGGATTCAAATTGCCTGAAGCAAATACATCACAACCACGAAATATGTACTCAATTAAACTGAGACGATCCTTGTATGGATTAAAACAATCTGGAAGAATGTGATATAATCGTCTCAGTGAGTACTTAGTTAAAGAAGGATATATTAATAATCCTATATGCCCTTGTGTATTTATAAAGAAATCAAAATCTGGATTCGCCATCATTGCAATCTATGTTGATGATATAAATTTAATTGGGACTCCTGAAGAGCTCATGAAAGCTGCTGAATATTTGAAAAAAGAATTTGAGATGAAAGATTTAGGGAGAACAAAATATTGTCTCGGCCTGCAGATCGAGCATAAATCAAATGGAATTCTTACCCATCAATCAGCTTATACCGAAAAGGTATTGAAACGTTTTAATATGGATAAAGCGCATCCACTAAATTCTCGCATGATGGTTCGATCTCTTGATATTAAGAAAGATCCATTTCGCCCCAAAGAAGATAATGAAATGCTACTTGGTCCTAAAGTACCATATCTTAGTGCAATAGGTGCTTTGTTATATTTAGCACAATGCACTAGGCCTGATATAGCATTTTCAGTCAACTTATTAGCAAGATTCAGTTCTGCTCCAACTCGACGACACTGGAATGGTATTAAACATATTTTACGCTACCTTCATAGAACTACAGATATGGGTTTGTTTTACTCAAAGGAATTAGCCCATGGTCCTTGTTTAGAAAGATATGCAGATTCATGATACCTTTCTGATCCTCACAAAGCTCGCTCACAAACAGGGTATGTATTTGCATGTGGCAATACAGCGATCTCTTGGCGATCTACAAAGCAGACTTTAATTGCTACATCTTCTAATCACTCTGAGATACTTGCACTCCATGAAGCAAGTCGTGAATGTGTACGGTTAAGATCTGTAGTCCATCACATTCGAGACACATGTGGGTTACCTCTGATTAAAAGTATGCCAACAACAATTTATGAAGATAATGCTGCATGTATTGCACAAATTCAAGGAGGGTACATCAAAGGTGATAGAACCAAACACATTTCACCAAAGTTCTTCTACACTCATGAACTCCAGCAGAGGCATGAAATTGATGTGAAGCAAATACGTTCCACTGATAATCTTGCGGATTTATTCACCAAGGCCTTACCATCGTCAACATTCAAGAAATTGGTATATGGTATTGGAATGCGTCGGGTTTGCGATAAGTTAAGTTGATACTTATCTTCTTATCAGGGGGAGTATTCATTTTTGGACATATGCACGCTGTACTCTTTTTCCTTCGCCTAGGTTTTGTCCCATTGGGTTTTCCTGGCAAGGTTTTAATGAGGTAGTTTCTTTAGTGCGTCCAACACCACTCTAAGATTTACAAAAATGTTGTACTCTTTTTCCTTCACTAGTTTTTTCCCACTGGGTTTTTCTAGTAAGGTTTTAACGAGGCACATTATCTTAGTGTGGTGGACATCCAAGGGGGAGTGTTATGAATATTAAACATTGAGTGGACAATTGAGTGGATGTCCACACCCCCTCCATTTTGTGATAATGGGAACACCACTTCATAAGTGGGTTAAGTAATCCCATCATGTGGACCTAATGCAAACAAAGATAAAAGGGGAAGGGGAGAAAGAAGAGAGATGTATTTTTGGAGAGAATGAAGAAATATGTATTTAGAGAGAAAGAAGAGAAAGAAGATGAATGAGAAATTTATTCTCCTCACAACTTGTTCTAAATTCTTGGTTTTACAACATTTTTCCTTTTGTTGGAACTTGCAATTAGTGACAAGTTCTGAACTTTGAAGAGTTGTGAGGAGAGGGAGTAAAAAAATAAAAATAAAAAATAAAAACACTAGGGCACAAAACTGGTCAGGTTAGAATTTGGGTCGGGTTTAAATTTGGGTTGGATCGGGTCATTATTTGGGTTGGGTATAATCCATGTTGGGTTGGGTATCATTGAAGTGATTTGCGGGTTGGTTACGGGTTAGATGTGGGTATGCACAGTAATTGGGTTGGGTGTAACCCAACCCATTAATGGCACAAATTACAAAACCCATTAATGACCCAACCCAAACCCAACCCAACCCATTTATACGAAACCCAAACCCACTCAACCCGCCCAAATTGCCAGGTCTAATACAATGTAAGCACAAAATGTGTTATAACACTATTTTTAAACAATAGAAGGAATGGTCCTACAACCTCTTGCCAAATAAAAGGTCTTTGGTTTAATTCTTACTAACTACTAGCTCCTCCTCAACACCACCCTCATGGATTTTGTCATGTAATTTCTTAGTGCATGTAGGATAAGAGATTACATATGCTTAAGGAATTAGTTAAGTACAAAACATCTAAAATATCCTAATTGTAAATAAAATAAAATAAAAGTAAAAAAATAAAAAATAAAAAACAAGAGGATACTTTTCAATTTAAATTAAAGGAAAAAATTTTGTTTGGGTTGCGTCTACTCAAAAGGTGGCCATTTTGTCAGGTGACCAGGCCCACACGTAACCCGCCCCCTGTCCCCACAATTCCTCACATCAATTACTCATACAACCCAAGGAACATAGAAAAGTTAATTAGAACATAGAGCATGGTGGAATGTAGAATTGCTGGCTAGCTACTTTCACTTAATTCGAGAACATGTTTAGCCGAATTCTAGTTGATCTTCCTTTTTTTTTTCCTTTTTATTGATTTATTTATTTACATATACCTAAGTTTTGAGATGCTTACATATTTGATTAATTCTCCTACTACGTACTCATATATGCAATTTTTCCATCCCATATTTACAAGTAATTAATTGTAGGACAAAATTTATGAGGATGACCCATATGAAGAGTGGCGAAAGTTGAACTGAAGGCTTCTTGTCTTGTAAGAAGCCCTAATCGAATTCAAGTTCATTTATAGTATCTAAATAGAATTTAGAACATGATGGCCAGATTGGGTAAATATTTTGCAATTTTACAGATATAGAGATTACAAATAGCCAAAAAGTCCACTTGATGATAGATTTTGAAAAAAATTTACTCTAAAAACTTTATAAAACCTTGACAAGTTTAAAATAACTAGGGGCATGTGCAAAACAAATACTTGAGGCCGGTTGACAATAGCAACGTCTAATGTGAAAATTTCAAGCCCAAAAAAAAAAAAAAAAAAAAGGGAACCGGAGAAATTCAATAACTGGTATATATCATAGAAATAGAGACTTACGTTTTATGTAAGGGGTGGATTTTTAGCTTGAAGACCTTATTAGGAAATTTCCAATGCACCTTCACTATCTTCAAAGGATGAACGGGTCATGAGAATGGATTAGTAACTAATCAATTAATTAAGGAAACACGTGGGCTAATTGACTATTGCATTCTTTAAATTTTAACATTCCATTCCCACACAAAAGTGAGTGCCACATAAGAAAGAAACGTAGCTCATCGCCGTTTAATTGGTATTTAAATCAAAAAGATCGAAGAAAAAAAATAATAGTAACTTGGAGATCGACTTGAGTATTATGATCTTTAATTTTATTTTGGCGATAATTAATTACTCTAGATTTCCCTTTTAGATGAGGGTTACAGTCGATCAACACTCTTTTTGGCCTAGTTGTAGGGTCACGGGATGCCACTTGAGCCTTTATTTTTTATTTTTTTATTTTTTTATTGAAACAAACTATAATAATATATTTAAAAAGACAAGAATGTATATAGGGATGGAGACATGAATTTTCTTGAGGGAAGGTCAATTTTGATTGATTGTTAGTACTTTATCCTCATTCTAAAAATTGAAAAAGCTTTAGTTAAAAATATTTCTTTTATTTTGTGTTTTTTAGGTAAAAAAAATTACAAAAATTTATAATTCATTGATATGTCATATTTCAATAAGAAACATGAGAGAGACTATTAGGTCTCTCTTAGTGAAATGAGCGATTATGAGGATTGAGACATTTGTGAGGAAAATAATAAAAAATAATAGGGGTGAGAAAGAAAAATAGAGAGGGTAACAAAATTTAGATGAAGCAAATCTAAAATATCAAAAAAAAAAAATTAAGGTATACAATTTTATTAAGGTAATTAAAGTAACCGAAAAGGATGCTTAAGTGGAAGCTTACATGAGCTAACGATGAAACTAATTAATCAGAAAGGCTGCCAAAAGGGATATTTAAGACCATCTCCCGTGATAAGTCCTAAAAATTGGATACTAATTAATGCTATAATTTGGTATAACTATAACACCAGAATGTTATATTTTGACATACGAGTTCCCTTAGAAGGGTGCTAATATTGTCATTGATAATACTACTGAATGCTCCCAAAATAGCCGTCCATGATGTGTCATCAAAACAAAGGTTGACTAGTGGAGTCCAATAACACTAGTTTCAATATGATTTCAAGACAAATCATGGAAATTGCTTTAAGCTAGGGTTCGTTAAGGGAGTCTAATAACAATTTCCTATTACCATAATACTTATGTGGTATTCACATCGCATTTGCTTTATGAATTTAATATTATTAATTTCACTCATGTGGGACTCGCATTACATTTGCTTTAGATGGATTTGATATGGAGTACTATTTTACCATTTGACATCAGTGTCAAATGCCATAAGTTCTCATATTTGACACCACTTTCAGCATTCTAAAATTTTTGCATCCCATGGGAGAGATTTTGTTTTTTGTTTTTTGTTTTGTTTTTGTTTTTGTTTTTTTTTTTTTGTTTTGTGCCAAATTATAGCATTGGCACCTTCATTTGACACTCCTATTGGAAATTTTCTAAAGAAGGTATACCTTCACTACAGTGTGAGCCATGCATCCACCAAAGAAAAAGGGCTGCCTATCAAGAGAGTGAAATATACCTAAAATGAAAGCCACTAGGGACCACAGTTGCATAAGCGCGATGGTTTATTAAGATCTTAATAGTTATAAGATTTAGATTTGATGGGTTCTATTAGTCTCAGGGCTTTGGGGGTATTAATCGGTCAACCTTTGTAGCAGCCCACACGAAATTAAAGTTTGGTTCCATATTTTTTTTTTTTTTTCAATTTTTTATTTATTTTTATTTTTGAAAATATAAAAGACTGAGTTTTTTGAACTTGAGGGTGGAGAATTCGCGTGGCATAGCTTTGCACGATTTTAACTTTTAAGTACGAAGTGAACTCGTTATAAGCTTAATAGGTTTGGATTTACTCTAATCATGTTAATTAAGGTGGTAATTATGTTGATCCGCCTCGATCACCCATGTATTAAATGGGTTTTGTTTAGGTTAAGAGGCTTGATCCGTCACCCATACTTATTTATAAAATAAAATCCTATACATATCCCATTGCCATGATCGAGCACGTCACCATAACCTAGTACCCATTTGACCTTGTGTATATGGATAAAATCAAGTATAGTTCTATTTAGTATATATGCGTCAACACCTGATTATTTAAGTGCTAAAATTTGATCCCCCAAATTTCTCTAACTTCAATTGGTGTCTCTCTCTTTAAACTTTTTAGTCCTGCTTAGATCAACACATGTTGATATAACCTCTATCAGTACCATTAGGGATTGTACCCAAGGACGAAGCGAGAGACCAAACAGGTGGGGTGTTTGCCCCACCTGAAAATTTCCTAATATTTTTTTCTTTTGATGATTATTTCCCAACTTAATACCAAATAATGGAAATTAGTGGTCATTTTGAATTACATATACAGTCAATTTGGAATAAGTTGACAAAATATCTTTTATATGGTATTAAGTTTAAAAGTGATCACTAAAATGTAATATGTTATAATAAGTTGTCTCACCTGAGATAGTTTTCTGGCTTCACCTCTGGTTGTAAGGGTGCAAATCGGTCTGAGTCAAGGGTATATTTAGACCGGACTGAATTAATTCGGGACCTCAAAAATTGGATTGGAACCAAACCGAAAATTGTATTGGACTAGACCGACAAAAACGGCTCGTTTCTCGGTTTTTTTTTTTTTTTTTTTTTTGTAAAAAGTAATAACTTTATTGAAAGTATTATTATTTATTCAATAGTACTTATATATGGAGTATAATATATTAACATAAACATATAATTATATAATAATCATATATTTATTTATTAAATTTTTTTTTCGTAATTTGGGAATTCGGTCCGGACCGGTTCTAAAACCCCCTAAACCATGAATTAGACCGAATTCATCAGTTCTTAAAAATTTGTCCCAAGAACCGAACTGGTTACTGTTCGAATCGAACCTAGGGATGGCAATGGGTCGGGTCGGATGTGGGTTGACACTACTCCATGCCCAACCCAAACATTGAATTAGTATGTCCATGCCCGACCCTATATCCGATGGGCAACAAAAAAAACTCCATCCCCAATCCGCTCTTGAGTTGGGGCACCTATGCCTGACCCACCCATGCCCGATTCTAGGCAAATTTCATTTTTTTTGCTACTTTTTTTTTCATAAAGGTAAAGCAAATTGTATTAGGACACCCGAAAATTGAACCATTACCATCGGCTCATCGTCATGAAGTAACCACCAACAAGGCAATGCCAATGAAGATTCGCCACTAGATCTGGTTTCTTGTGAACCACCATCACTTTAGCAACGCACAGATCCTTTTATACCCTAACCAACTCCAACCATTGTGAAAAAAGAAAAAAAAAAGAAAAAAAAAGGGCGTGCTGAAGTAAAGATTTGCTCACTGCCGTGGACGACACCATCAAGCTATCGTCGAGCATCGCCATCGATCTCCACCCCATCAATCCTCACTGTCAAATCTCACCGTGAAAGGAGAAAGAGAAAGAACCAAGGGTAAGGAGCAGATCCGATGTTGGTGGTCATTGTGGCAAGATTTGGGTGCGTGATTGGACTGCGTGAGGGGCGAGGAGTTCCAGCGAGTTAGTGACAGTAAAGGTAAGGAGAAAGAGGTTGTGCCATCACAACATCACCGACACACCGTCATTGTCTCACTATCTGAACTCTGAAGGAGATGGAGCGAAGGAGGGAAGGGAGGGAGTGAGAGGGGTGAGGAGTTCCAGCGACAGCGAGGGTAAAGAGCAGGAGGTTGTGTCGTCACAGCGTCACCGGTGCACCACCGTTGCCTTACTGTTGAAGGACAAGGAGTGAATGAGGGAAAGGAGCCAGTAAGGGAAGGGCGAGGGCTACTAATTGCTAAAAGTGAATAAAAGGCAGAAGGAACTAACTTAGGGTTTTTTTTTTACTTTTTTAAGGTAGCTATTTATATTTTATTGTAAAATATATATATATATTTTGTAAAAACATCGGGTCAGGTCAGGCCTTTGGGTTTTTTCTTCTAGGATCCATGTCCGACCCACACCCAAAAAAATTTTAAAATTTATACCCATACTTGACCTGATACCCGAAAAAATAAAAAAATGCCCACCCATTCGGGTATGGATTGAGTTGGGACTCTATGGATCGGGGCGAAATTGCCATCCCTAATCAACTCGGACCAAACCGGACCGAATTGCACAGAAAGGTCCGGTTCATGGGTCTACCAAAACCATTTTGCACTCCTACCTGGTTGTACCTCATGCATTAATAACCCAATGTATCCCATAACCAACTAATGGGTAACCCACAAATGCATGAGATACAACCCTTATGCGAGAATTAATATAAGTTAGGGAAAATTATCACATGCTCGATCACCTAATTATCATATATATATGTGTATATATATATAGATATATATATATACACATATATATATACATATACATATATATATATATGTGTGTATATATGTACACATGTGTACATATGTATATAAAGGAGGGATCAATTGACACCTAGTGTAAGATTTGTTTCTTATGAAATGTTACTTGGTCATGGATTGTAACCTTTTATTTATTTTTTATTTTTTCTTGTGTTGCAAATAAAGATTGTAACTTAGTATTGTAACATGCTATCAGTCATTAAGGCCTTTTGGTTTTTTTTTTTTAATCCATAAAAGGATAATTGTATTAATATTCAGAAGAAGAGATCCAAGAACACCTAGCAAAAACCACCCAAACCAAGAGCAACCCAACAAAAAATCCTCCCACAAAAGCAAAGCAGATCACCCAACACAAAACAAAAACAACAAAAATTGCCATAAGAAAAACCCAACAAACAACACCAATTAATAAGGAAGAAACACCTACAACAACATAGTCAAGACAAGGATAGAAATAACACCCAAATAAAAACCCCTAACGCCAACAAAGAGCAACAAAAAACCCAATCCAGCACAGAAGAGCACCACAAGCCAAGCACCAAATACTCCAAAAGGAAGGTAGAATTGCACCAAAGCTTCAAGAAGCAAAAAGAACCATGACACAAGAAGGCACTCGAGACAAAAAACTAGAGCAAAAACAACAAACCGAACCACACAAAGGAAAAAGGCACCCCAATGAACACCTAACATCAATCAACTAGGCATCAGCTAGCAAGCTACAACACCGACGTCGATAACACGCCCCAACAAGCCTCTAGAAAAGCAAAAACTTGCCCCAAAGCCAACCTGCTTAAGCCTCCTCTTCTTCTTGATGCTTCTCAAAATGTTCCTGATCCCTAGATTCCAATTCAACAAGTCTACTCAAAACTTCATCTTTATTACCCAAACATCTAATCCCAAACAAATTGAGAACTTTCAAAGTTTTGCAAGCTTCATCTAGAAAAATCTTATTTCTATTAGCAACCCACTATCTGGCACTGAGAAGCTACTTTCATGCAAAGCCACCAAATCCTTAGGGACATCCTTTAAACAATTCAATTTTTCCTTTAAAGCTTTCATCCTACCCTTTCTAGCTTTATTAGCTTTAATCCTTTTTTTTTCAACCCACTACATTCCTCTTCTTACGCTTACTATGGCGAAAATCTCACCTACTACTCACCACCTCCAATTCCTTACCATCCAATATATCATCAGAGAAACCCCCATTATGGCCATCTACCTTAGGATATTTTTAAAATAGCCAATTGAGCCTAAAGATTGATTATTGAGACTATCCGGGACCACAGATACTAGAATATCACTAATCCCACCTGTTGATAAAGAATCAATATCTAAACCAAAATTCTTACCTACCTCAGCATCCATTTGCTACTTCTCTCTACTACCCCTTGCCCTTTGAACATTCAACTACCTCAACAACCTCTATAGACTGAGCCTCCAGCACCTCTTTAGAGCCTTCAACATCGCATTTCATAGGAGTACCCTTTGAGAAATTATTATCATTGAATAGCCTAGGCATAAGACTAGAGGGAAAGGTAAATCGCAAGCCAGATTCCTTCCTAATCGAGACTTCAAAAAAGGATCCATCATCTAAGAATTTGATGGATTTAACAATATCTAATATGCCAGTAGATACCAAAACTCTCCCCCTATCTAAAGATTCTCTATTAGAGGTCACACTCTCAACTTTAATAACATCACCCACACTTTGACTGATCTTTTTGAAGTTGCCTTCATTCCAAGCGTGAAGGGGGACCCAACAATCTAAGACTAGACTTGTCTTTTAATTTTTTTTTATGATATTACCTTATTTATTTATTTCTTATTCTTTTTATCAATACTATTTTGAGTTGATAAAAAAAATACCCCGTAAATATATTTAGAATTGTTTGCTCTGAGGATGAACAACTCATTTCATTATTTTATTTTTTTTAAAATATTGGATTGTAATTTGGGATTAATTAAGTTGTACCTTAGTACGTACACAAGAATGGGGAATTTTATTGCTAGTGAGCTTGTCGATGCGTCTAGTGTGGCTCATGTCGTGTGGGGTTGTGTTTGTAAAACATTAGACCTTTTTTTTTTTTTTTTTTTTTTTTTTTTTTTTGGAGACAAGGATGAATCCCCTCAGCCTGCCCACCATGACTTCAGAATCGATACCTAATGCCGATAACTGGAGTAGGATAGAAAGGCAAACATTGGATGTGTGCATTGACCTCACAATACACACACCAGTAAGTTATTGACTTACACAGCGGCGGGGATTCATACCCACACCCAGATCCAGAAATTGGTTACTCGTCAAGGCGTCAATATAAGCATGTCCTACCAACCTTTACTATGCTTATTATGCTTGAAGGGCTGGCCATAAGGTTTGAACACAGGACCTCATGCTTGGTATATATTCCAACCACTCGACCATCTACGCCACACCTCATGGTTACATTAGACTTTTCGCTCTATGATTGACTCTTTGTTTCTTTATTTAGTTTTAATCAAATGGTAGCAAGAAGTGATATTCATGCTTAAACTATGATAGCTTTTTCATATACTGTACATTTCTTCTTTCTCTCCCTTCCACCTCAAGCTTTTAAACGAGTTGATAATTTATTAAATTTCAGGTATGAGAATTAAAGAGAGGAAGTCAATATCTATTATTAAAAATAGAAAACTTCTTATCTTTTAAATGATTTGGTAATTGAAGACGGTATACACAATTATATCTAGCCGAATATTTAGGTGATGTACGTTGTGGGACTTCATAACAATTTTTAAAAAAATATTCATAGATTCTGCCTTCAATTGAGGGTTTTTTTTTTTTTTTTTTTGGGTCCAATGGTAGCTCTATTGGCACCTCAAGACTTGTTTTTATGGTGTAGCCCCCAACTTTGATGAAAACTTTTATTACTATTTTAACCTTGTGTGAAATTACTATTATTAAAGATAAAATCCTCCTTTGGAACAAGCAGTAGGGGGTGTCAATGATTAGGGGGTGTCAATGATTAGGGTTAAGGTTTGGTGTGTGAGAAAGAGAGGAGGTGAGGGACAGTGTAGGTTTTGGTATTAAGGGAGTGTAAAGAAAAAAATATGTGATTTTTAATTTCTTTAGTGGGGGTTAAAGAAAAATGGGGCTAAAAAGCAGCTCTTGTTGTGCCAATAAAGCCACCAAACCTTTGGTCTCAAATATTTTGGGGGTGGCTATTACCCGCCACCACAAAATTTCTTAAGTATCCCAATATATTTTAAATTTTTCAAAATTTTAGAAAGAATATGAAAGATTTTCACGTAAACTCGTCGCGGTATCCATTATAAAACATCATTTTGAATAACGTTGTAAAAGAAAGTTTTTTCAAAATTTGTCATTTAAATGGATTTTTTTATCATTTTCCATGAAAAAGTCTATAAAAACAAAACAAAGATTGTATATGGTTAAAAAGTTAACTTAAACGATAGATTTTAGAAATATTTTCTTTTACAATATTGTTTAAAATGATGTTTTTTAGTGCACAATGTAGTCAATTACCATGAAGACCTTTTGATATTTAATTTTGATCTTTTTATTGCGGAAATAACTAGTCTAGATTTCTCTTCTAGGTGAGGATTATAGTCAGCAGTCAGCACTCTTTTGGCCGGCCTAGCTGTAGGGTTGCGAAATACCACTTGATCAAGCTAGGAACGTTCTTATCCTTTTTGGTCGTATATGAGGTGCATGAGTCTAGCTAATTATTATATATGTATACTAGCTTATAATGAGCTTGTATTATAATGTTTAAATTTTAAGATAAGAAAATGGACAAGCTAAGAAAAGGAAAGGAGGATGTACATATGGTGTTAGTCTAATCCGAAGTATTATATAAGGTGCAGCTATTTACACTTCCTCACACCATTTTATAAAAAAAATTATTATTATTTGACCCTTGAGCAAAATAGCTGTAAAAGACAAAATGATTTAAATATAAAAAAAAAATATGCTTTCCACCCTTACTAATACATACATACTCACAATCATGAATATTCTCTCATAAACCCTAACCACAAATCTATCATATTTCTTAAACTTTAATTATTGTTTACATTTTTTACTCCCTCTATTCCTATTTGAGTAGCCTCCTTTCTATTTTGGGATATTCCAAAATAATTGTCACATTAAAACGGTCAATGATTCTTTTTAATTGATTTCCTAAACTACCCTTACGATGTCTTTTCTCTCTTCTCAATGTTTTGTACACTTAAGGGTAAAATTAAAATTTTAAAACTTAAGTGTTGATTTGAAAGCATTTAGCAGAGTTACCTAAAAAAACGTGTTTTTTCAAAAGGGTCAATCAAATACGAATGGGAGGGAGTACGTTTTTTAATAATGGACGAGCAAATCGATATGATATTTGGATTACTTCAAGCAATGAAAAAGTGTATTTTCTCCTATTAAAACTTGTTGTATTTCGATTTACAAAGTTCATGGATCATGTTTTGCTCAGACTTGATATACCAAACAAACTTAAAATGTTTAGACCAATTTAATTGAAGATTTTAATTTTGTTCAAGACATATCAATTAATTTTAATTGTTTAAGCACAAATTATTGAACAAATAGAATATGAGATGATAAAATACCTTCGGCTCATATTCTATTTGTTTATATGCATTGAACATATTCTACTTGTTTGGATATTTTGTACTTACTAGTTTTGGTATCATGGGGTGGGTATAAAGTAAAAACATTATTTTTAAAATTTAGAGGTGATTACATCTCGTTGTCCAACTATGAGCATAGTCGTCGAGACGTGTCCAATGCGTCACCGTGCATATATAGCAAAGATACAAATAAAATAAGGGGAAATTAGCCAGAAGTACTTGATTTACTAAATCTTTCAGCGTTAAGTTTATTGACTTTTCTCTTCATGTGGTAGGTCCCTACCTCAACCAAAACGACTACGTTTTTAGCAGATGCTGGGAATCAAATTAACGGAATACCACCCCTGCCTGTATTCACTGATATGGAAACAAATTAATGAGATTTTTCCCAAAATTCCGGATTTTCATCAATCATGAAGATCTTGCTAACGGTTCTTAGTTTGGAATGTCGTCCAAACTGCGTTTGCCACCTTTTTTCCAAATGGAATATCACGGTCCTCTCTATTTTTGTGCCGACATACGTGAAGAATACCCTATGTGTAGTTACACGAACAACAAAACATGGATCCAAAACGAAGGAATCCTCTATTCTCCAATTTCAATTAGTTACATACAAGCCCAATGTAACTAATAATGGAATTTCAAAAACCCCATTAACAATGTCAAAATCCTCAAATCATAAATAAAATAAAAACCCTAGGTTTAGTTACATGAACAGCAAAAATCCGTTCAAAAAGGAACGAACTCTCCACTTCCAATTAGTTACACGGATGCCCAATGTAACAAATAATGCAAAAAATTTTGGAAACCCCATTAACAATGTCAAAATCCCCAAATCAAAAATTACATAAAAACCCTAAATTTAGTTACATAAACAGAAAAAATTTGTTTAAAAGACAAACTCTCCAATAATCCAACACAATCACATAAGGGAAACGAAATCTTATGTTTTTTTGCCATTTTTCACCGATTGTTTCATGTAGTTACAACGAAGCTCGAGTAGTTACACAACCCACATCTTTATCGATGAGCTCAAATCTTCTCTCTCAACAGTGACGCATAGAAGATGGGATCTTGGTTGCTCTTCTCTCACAACGAAGCTTCATCGCCGATTCACCGTTGGACGATTCTCCGTCAAATGCGTAAAAGACGGGACATATAAGTAGATGCGTGTTTGACAGGGTAGATGCGTGTTTGACAGGGCAGATGCGTGTTTGTTATGTTTTCCTTAAATGGGTTGTTTAGAGGGGCGTTTTGGTCCTATCACGTTTGTGTGTACTTAAGGCAGGAAAAGATTTTGGGGGTGGACCTATGGCTGCAACAGTTCATCCATTTGGACTGCAGCCCAAACGCCCCATAAAATAAAAAGGAAAGTACACACTACAGGAGAAAGCATCTATTGCAACGGTACAAGTCGTTGCGATAACCTCAAAGTCATTGCAATAAGTATTTATTGCAACGACAACACTACTCTTGCGATCCATTGCAAGAACCTCGGTGGTAATAGGTTATTGCAACAACAAATATTGTTGCAATATAGTTTTCGTTGCAATACAACTCCATTTAGTGCAACGGTTTTACTGCTGCAATCAATTTTTGTTTCGTTGCGAAAAGGTATTGTAACAACATTATTGTGGCAATACACTTCAAAATAACATTTTTTTAATTAAAAATATTATTTATCGCAACAATCTTTCCCATTGCAGTAAGTTATTGCTACAATATTTGTCGTGGCAATAACTTATTGCTACGATCTTACCCGTTGCAAAAACGAATTTTTTTAATTAAAAATATTATTTATTGCAACGATTGTGGCGTTGTAATAAATTATTGTTACAATCTTTGTTGTGACAATAACTTATTGCTACAATCTTTCTCGTTGCAAGAACGAATTTTTTTAATTAAAAATATTATTTATCGCAACGATTTCGGCGTTGCAATAAGTTATTGCTACAATCTTTGTCGTGGCAATAACTTATTGCTACGATCTTTTCCGTTGCAAGAACGAATTTTTTTAATTAAAAATATTATTTATCGCAACGACTTTGGCGTTGTAATAAGTTATTGCTACAATCTTTGTCGTGGTAATAACTTATTGTTATGATCTTTCTCGTTACAAGAACGAATTTTTTTAATTAAAAATATTATTTATTGCAACGACTTTGGCGTTGCAATAAGTTATTGCTACAATCTTTGTCGTGGCAATAACTTATTGCTACGATCTTTCCCGTTGCAAGAACGAATTTTTTTAATTAAAAATATTATTTATCGCAACGACTTTGGCGTTGTAATAAGTTATTGTTACAATCTTTGTAAGAACGAATTTTTTTAATTAAAAAATATTATTTATCGCAATGACTTTGGCGTTGTAATAAGTTATTGCTACAATCTTTGTCGTGTCAATAACTTATTGCTACAATCTTTCTCGTCGCAAGAACGAATTTTTTTAATTAAAAATATTATTTATCGCAACGACTTTGGCGTTGTAATAAGTTATTGCTACAATCTTTGTAAGAACAAATTTTTTTAATTAAAAATATTATTTATCGCAATGACTTTGGCGTTTGTCACACCCCATTTTTGCACCACCTTACTAGGGCTCATCATTTCATGCATGTTTTTGTTTTGTTTTTGAGTCTAGTCACTTGCATTAGTTTTCTAGAGTCACAAGGACAATGGATATGAACTTTGGTTCAAATTGGAGTTGATCTTGAGGGATAATAAGAGCTTTTGTGACTTGAGGGGCATAATCGTCTTTTAAGTCCCAAACTTTTCATTTGACCTTGGAATGATCTCCAAATTGTCAATTGGAGTTCATATGGATGCATAAGAGGTATTTTTAGTGTCAATTTGGTAAGTCAATGGCTCGGGATTAAAATGGCTCGATGTAGTTCAAGTTGGTTAATTGACCCTTCCTTGGGTTAGCTCTAATTGACTCACAATTACCAACCAAATCTTTTCAAATTGACTTTCATTAGTCATCATTTTACCCTCAAAAGTGTTTCATGAAGTTCAATTTTGATATGGAAAGTGTTTGGTTTGACCCTATGTGCATGCCTATGCTTAGCAAAGGTAGACAATAGTGGTTAACCGTCTCGTTCAAACCTAACCATGCTCCCATGGTTAGTGGTTTTCAGCCTAAAATGTTCAAAAACATATTCTTCATCGAAACACGGTCGTTTTGGCTTTTGTTTCTGTAGACGCCCCATTTTGTACCAGTTGTCATCTTAAGTCCCGTGGCCTGATGATGAGTTTAGTGTGGTTATTTACGGATTATCCTTGAAGAATTAGTGCGAATCACAGCATGAGATTTTTGGTTAAAATGAAAAGAAAATTATTTTATTAAATTAGCCATTTTTATCATGACACTAACACGTGTACGTATGTGATGAGTGTGTGTACGCACATACGATACATGTGCATGCGTGTTAGCGGTCAGTCTCCCAATTTTTATAAAAGACAATTTCCTTTTCCTATTCAGATTAGAAGTCTTTTATCATTATAAAATACCTTTTGATTATTCTCCAAAAAAACCTAGTCCAGGAAGGAAAGGGAAACTCCAGATTTCAGCTATAAATACTCTCTTAATGTCTTTAAACAAGGGAGAGGAGAAGAGGGTTTGGAGGGAGTGAAATTCGTCATAATTCAGCAGCAGATTTTCTAAAAACCAGCAGTCGTATTTTAATCATAACTTTTTCATCCGAAGTCATAATTTGATGAAATTGGTCTTGTTAGAAAGATAATTCAATTCTCTACAACTTTGTATTTCACAAGCTTTGTCCAAATCCAACGTTTTCATACCCAAAAACGCGATTGAAGTTGCTACTGCTGCAAAGTGACGAAAATCACTTTTCTTTTCTCTTGTTCTCTTTTTGTTTTCTATTTCTTTTCAAAGTTGAGTGAGTTTTGATCTCTTTGCTGTAATACCACTTTGACAAAGAGGAGGATTCGTGTTGGTTTGATTCACTCTAAAGACCTGAGGAGCCACGAACAATTACAAACACAAGGGAGTTCATACAGCAGCAAGGAAGGCCCTTCCTAAGGTATTCTCCTTCTCTATTCAAGCTTAAACTAGGTTTTCATATGGGTTAGGGCTATTGCATGTTAAAGGTAACTTTTTTATCATGTATTAACACTCTAGCTAGTTAATATACATGGAATATCTATTTTTTATCTACTGTTTAGCATGCTTTAGGGCTGTCCTTTAGGTTTTTAATGCATAGTTATGATTCTTGTGCTCCTGTTTGTCCTTGTGCTAGGATTAGTGTCATTGCATGTTAGAGTTAGGATTTTCATCATGTTATATTGCTTTAGTTAGTTAATATGCATGATATAATTTCTGTTTAGTTTGGTTTTTGCATGATTAAAGTATGTTTTGTATGTCTTTAAGCATATTCGTGAGTTTAGGGTTTTAGAGTCATTGTTTCGTGTTTGTTTTCATATAGCATGATAAAGTAGACTTTTTTATTGGTTTTTTCTTCGTGTTTGCTGTATATGTTTTTCATATGGAGTAAACATGATAGTTTTGCATGCATGTTAGTATGTTTTAGGGTTTTTATGCATGATATGGTTCTAGGAATATGTTAGGACTTATTATTGTTCGCTGTTTTTGCTATTGGCATGCTTAGTGGATGATTTTAGGCCATGATACTATTCTGTCCAGATTTGCATGTTAGTGTTTTCGCATGGTTTTGAGCACTTGTAAGGGTGCAAATAGGTGTGGTATTTGTCCTATGGCAAATAGGGCTGCTTATGTCTGAAATAGCTAATGTTTGGAGTAATTGCGCTCAAGTAAGTGGGTGTGAAGGTGCCCCAATTCACCTCTCTTCCTTATCCCTTCTCTTCTCCCTATCTAGGGTTAATTTTTAATACAAGTCTATGGTTTAATTAGAGGTTTCCTTCATAAATAAAATTCTGGTTTTTATTAAAGTTTCCATTTTGTGGAGTTCTTCCTAAAATCAAACTTTCTATCATATTCAACTCTTTTGATCAAATAAGGAAACCTAGGGTTTTAACCATAGGTTTATATTAGGTCTTAACCCTAATTCTAATCGAACTACGTGGACTTTGATCCATGTATTTCGCTGCATGGTACGTAGGCGCTCTTCGTGAGGCTCAAGTCCGTTCTAGGATCCAAGCATCCTAGGTTTATTTTTGTTTTGTTTTGTTTTTCTTTATTTTCTGTTTTTTTGCTTATTATGCATGGATGGATGAATGAAATATATGATATGCATGCAATTCTTGTGATGATATACTTGCTGATTTTTGTATGGAAAGACTTTAATTTAGCCCAAATGAACTGAGAGACCGAAAGGGTGACATGGGTGCCTATAGGCTTTGCCTAGAACCTTCCCATGTCATAACTTAGCCTCCGAATCCCCGATTTCTTTGGTTTTCAAAAGATTGGTTTTTGTCTTTCCTTTTTTTATGGAGTCATTCAAATTGTTTTCCTAAAACAACCTGATTTTTAGGGTTTTCCTTGTTTCCTTTAAAAAATAAGGTGGCGACTCCTTTCCTTTTTCTTTTTCAAATCCATTTTCTTTCAATCCCTTGTGGGCCCAATTTCCGGGGTTCACAGCGTTGTAATAAGTTATTGCTACAATCTTTGTCGTGGTAATAACTTATTGCTACAATCTTTCTCGTTGTAAGAACGAATTTTTTTAATTAAAAATATTATTTATCGCAACGACTTTGGCGTTGCAATAACTTATTGCTACAATCTTTCCCGTTGCAAGAACGAATTTTTTTAATTAAAAATATTATTTATCACAACGACTTTGGCGATGCAATAACTTATCTATGTTTTTTTTTTTTTTTTTTTTTTTTGAATTTTATAATCTTTCTTTTCATGGTTATTTATACCTGTATCCTATTTAAAGTAATGAAACCATCCAAAATATGATATCTCAATCCCAAACTTATCCAAATTAATTCAAACCCAAACTTTAAACATTCATTTAACTAATGAAGCCATCCAAAATATCACTATATTAAAAGCTTCAAGCACCAAGCTTCAACCTTCCAGAATGTCATTACAAATTGAAAATAAATCAACAAAGATATTAAAGCATCTATATCACTATATGAAAAGCTAAAAGCTTCAAGTTTCAAGCTTTAACCTTTTCCAAAATGTCATTACAAATTAAAGCTACAACCTTTAACCTTCAACCTTCCAAAATGTCATTACAAATTTTGAAGTAAATCAATAAAGATACTAAAAGCATCCAAAAATGCAAAAATTCCAACTGATTAGCAAACATTTACTCCAAAGATACTAAAGCATCCAAATGCAAAAAATTCCAGCGATTAGCAACAATCTACTCCTGTAAAACATTGCAAAGAAATAAAGAAAATTAGAAAGTGAGAGAGAGAGACTAACTAAAAGAAAATCAAATATTCAGACAATGGTATTTCCTCAATGAATTGCATATGGAAACTGCTATCAATTTAAGATTCAGATCCAGACCCATTTTATATTGGACTTAGGAAAATGACAATATCTCTAATTTTATTTTATTTTTTCTATTTCACCAATCATACATCATATGGATTGTCTAATTAGGTCAATGAGTCAACCTATTCGAAACCCATAACCTGGATAAATTCTTCCTTTGTGAATAAGTTAGGTTTTATAAGATTTAGAAGTGTACTAGGATTTAAGAAGAACCAAAGAAAAACTGTTAGAAGTTCATTGAAAGCATTTAAGTGATAAGACTAGGAACTAGAAAGCATCTTGAATGATCATCATTGTCACGCCCCAAAAATAGCCTTGCTAAAGCCTAGTGAGGTAGTGATAGCTCAAAACCTTATCCATTCATTTTCCAAGAGACACCATGTTGACAAATATTACTTCATATAAATATTACTTTCTTTATTACCTCATATACTAAATTATAATTATTACAATGCATCATTGTTTGATATTACATCACATATGTCAACTTATCAAAACTAAACAACTATCGAATCAAGAAAATATGCTCCTCTATTCATGCTTTCTCAACAGCTCACAAATTCCCAAATCCTGAAAAATAATTTTTAATAAAATACTGAGCAAACCACGGCTTAGTGAGATAATTCATCCATGAATGCTTAACATTAGTATACAACAACTCATCGTACATTTAACAGCATCTCTGTAACATCTCATACTACAATGATGTTAATAACACTTCTCAAAATTTATGCCACTCAAGCATATAAAAATTTGCACGTACCTGTGCTTCTGTTGCCTGCTGCAACCTGCAAAAACAATCATAGCATACCTGTCTGCTCATACAAGATATACTATCTACGACCACAGCACACACCTCTCATCATGTGTGTATGCTACCCCACTGGCCTCTTGCCCTAAAAAATGGAGTAGCATATTAGTGCACTAACTGCAGGGCTTTCTCAACCCGGTTGTCTCATCTCAACATCTCAACATTTCAATCTCAGTTACAAGTATAAGCAACTTCACATAAACATGTCAAAAAAATAGATTTATACACGCTTGTTTCTCATCTCAACATCTTAAGCTCAATCACAAGTATAAGCATTCAACTTCACATAAACAGATCACTGAATAACTTGATACATGTTTGTACATGTATGTATTAATAATCATATCGCTCAACATATGGATGCTAATATCATGCACATTTACTAATTAATCTCAATAATATTTCAATATCCAATTATGAATATGAATTATCATTCATATTATGCTCTACCACCATTAACAATTTTAATCAAACTACTCAACATAAATCTTAAAGCCAAATATTCAGTTTGATGAAATTTTAGAATTTTTTCATAAGTACAGGGGCTATATTGCAAATATAAAAAATATGAGAATTATGATGACATCATAAAAATATTAATAAAAAGTCCCTAAAGTGTTCTACTTCTCATACAAATTGCATAGGTTCAAACAAAACTCAATTTGGAATCCATTCGAACTATTTTTAGTAAGTAGGGGTAAAATGGTCATTTTACACGTGAATAAAATAATACCCAAAATTAAAACATTCATTTTACCTCAAACATACTCTTATGTAAATTTTGTTGATATGAATCCAATGGTTCAATTCGTAACTCAATCGGAATTCCATACACATTGTTTGAGCTAGTCAAAGTTTGAAAACAAACTACACAAAAGGGTTAAAGTCTTCTAATTTTTGAAACCCGTGTTATCATACTCCTATGGTTACAAAATTATAAACATAAGTTTCTAGTATTTTTATAAGATTTTTAAAAATATTTTCAGCACCTAATGAGGGCCCCACATGGCCAATTATGCTAGGGTATGCGTGGCCTATAGTGCACCCTGCCACACTTGATCATTATCCCTTCTTCTTCCCCGCGCATGTACAAAACCAGTTGCTATTTGGAATTTTTCCCACATTTAATAAAAACTTTGAAAATTCATAACTAATTCATTTCTCGACTTTTTTTGATGATTCAAAAGCCCATTTTGTTTAGTTTTTCATGTAGAATCTTATAAAAATATCAGAAAAATAAAACAAGTTACGAATTATACAGATTTTCATATCTGTGTTTCGGATTGTCCAATTTATTTCTCACAACCTACAAGGTATTAAAGCCTAAGATTTATACAAAAGCTTCTCTATAATATCATAAAACTATGGTAAAAATTTCATAAAGTTTCATTTACTGTGCATAGAGAACCAATCAAATAAAGTATGAGGGAAGCCATTGATGCTTCTTTGAAGCTCCAAAAATTATCCAAACATCAACCAATCCTCATGAAACTTTTAGAACCTATCCTATATCATTCAAAGATGAAAAATCTCACCTCATGTTTGTAGAAAAATGCTTTGAAACTTTCTTGGTTTGAGCTCCTTTCTTTCTCCTTCTTTCTTTCTCTCTATTTCTCTCTTTTGCTACACTCTCTTAGCAGCTCATTTTGCACGAAAATAGGCTGAATATCAGCCCTTTTATACCCCCTCAAGTCAAAGGAAGTCTCCCCTCATTAATTGGTTAAGATTCCTCTTGATCCCTTTTTCCCCAAGCAACCCCTTCCTTTCTCTCCAAGCAAACAAACGTGGCTGATTTTTGTTTGTTTTGGTTTTGTTTTGTTTTTCTTTTTCAGCCATTAATAGAATTTGGCCACCTATCCCTTCCCCATGTAAGCAATGACCTCATCTTAAGGATTAATTACATCATTAATCCTATTAATATAATAAGTTAGTAATTATAATTATGACAACAATAATAATAATAATAATCACACTAATCAATTGATTATTAGGGTGGCAAGAGTTTGGGTTATCACAATCATCCCTTCTACAATGAAAGAAGCTTCTACTACTATCAATAATGTGGTTCAAGGTACTAGAAATATGATCATAACTTTCCAGGCCTATGTAAAAAGGAAACGATCAATCAATATATTACAAGGTCTTAGCTAGGCATAGTTATCAAAAGTGGGTTTCATTCATGTCTTCATGATCTATTAAATGCATGGCAATTCTAAAATACATATGCAAGTAGGAAAGAAAAAAAAAAAAAAAAAACTAATTCAGTGACTTAAAAAGTTTAAGTAACAGATCAAGAGGTGAATTACAATAACAAAGAAAAGAGCACAAAAACCCACAAGTTATAGAATAGAAGAAGAATATCAAAATACACAGAATTTCTTTTCCCTAAAAAAAAAAAGAGGACATACCATATTTCTCAATGCTGTCAAAAAGCTTCACTATATCATTTTTTAATGTACCAATTTGCTAAAGATAAGAAAATGTAAGACAAAATATAGAACCCTCCACAGAAACAGTTGATGCAAGCATATTTAAAACAAGAAAAACCAGTATAACCATAGACAAATTATAGAGGATAGAGAGTACATGACACCACTCCCGATCCTTGAAACAATCCCCATTTCCAAATGCCCAATGTCTACCCCAAACTTGAAACTTGAAACAATACCTTGTTTCTGTGCTCCCCGGGTGTTCCCTTCTCTCCCTCACCTCTCCACAAATCTCCTATGAAACCTTCACAAACTCATCTCTCTTGTAAGCCTCAACTAATAGCTTATACCTAGCTTATACTATTTTTAGCTTATATATATTGATCAGCATAGAGACATGAGACTAGATATTGATAACATGTCATACGAGGTTTGTTATGATTTTTTATAGTGTTATGGTTTAATTTGCATTTAATTTTTTGAAAATATTTTTCTTATGTTCTCCCATTATATTTTTCTTCATGGCTTCTAGTTTTTATGACGTGTATCTCAATTTTGTTTGAAAAATTTATTACTAACATTAAGATTTCAGTTGAAAACTTAATAATATAAACAATGAAGTAGGGCCTGTTTGGTTGTCCTATGGAGATTGGATCACTCCATTGTATTTTACATAGCATTAAAGGTACAAATCCATCATCTTAAATGGGGCCACAAGTAAAAGAAATTTGGATCCATCAGCTTCATTGACCGATGCAATATCATATTACAACATTATACAGTCATGCTTTATTACAACAAAAGTACTCGATGCAATATTCTATTGCAACAACAGTTTTTGATGCAATAGCACATGGCTTGAATCACCCATATACGTGACCCTATTGCAACAATAATTCTTGATGCAATATCCTATTCTAACAACTATTCCTGATGCAATATTATATTGCAACGTTAATTATTGATGCGATACAGTCATACTCTATTGCAACAAAATTGTTCGATGCAATATGTTATTGCAACAAACATACTCGATGCAATATGTTATTGCAACAACAGCTATTGATGCAATAGCACATGGCGCCAATCACCTTCCATTAGGCGGGAGAATGTGGGCCATTTTAAGTGTCTATTGCAATGACAAAAATTTTATTGTTGCAATACGCAGGATATTACCACTATAGCCTTCGTTGTTGCAATAACTTTTGTGGCGATAGAGTGTTTTTCTTGCAACGAGTGCAACAATAGTAACCGATGCAATACCCTATTGCAACAATAGCTCTTGATGCAATATCCTATTGCAACAAAAGTATTTGATGCAATCTCCTATTGCGACAACAATTATTGATGCAATAGCTAATAGCACCAATTACCAACCGTATGCTGGGGGAGTGGGTGCTTCGTTTTTTTTTTTTTTTTATTTCAACAAACCAAAAGTGGTCATGTACTTTAGTGATTTGTTTGTATATGTTTTACTAACCAGGAAATATATATTACTTTAAAAGATAGGTTAGGTTAAGGCTATTATAAATATAATAGACTAAAAAATATTTATATCATATTAGCTAAGTGGGGCGGGGAAAGATCAAACCAACACTACCCCAAAACCGTTTCGGTTTTTAAAATTAAATACCAAATTTACACCATCCCCGTTCAATTAAGCTACAAACCACACCTATAGGTCCAGGGCCGTGCAGGCCCAATGGGTTGGGCTAAAATTGCCATCCCCATGTATGGATTTTTTAAATTAAAAAAGAAAAGACGCTATTGCAACAAATTGCTTGTGGGAATAAAGGTCCACTCTATTGCAACAACAGTAACCGATGCAATACCCTATTGCAACAACCATTCCCGATGCAATATTGTATTGTAGCATTAATTACCGATGCGATATAGTTGTACTCTATTGCCACAAAATTAGTCAATGTAATAGGCTATTGCAACAAACCTACGTGATGCAATATGTTATTGCAACAATAATTATTGATGTAATATCGCATGGCACCACTCAACAGCCGAATGTAAGTTTTGTTAAGTGACTATTGCAACAACCATTCTCGATGCAATATCATATTGCAACATCCATTATTGATGCTATACCGTCATGCTCTATTGCAATAACAGTAGTTGATGCAATAGGCTATTGCAACAAACTTGCTCAATACAATATGTTATTGCAACACCAGTTTTTGATACAATAGCACATGGTGTAAGTACCCTGTATATCTGGGACCCTATTGCAACAATAGTTTTTAATGCAATAGCCTATTGCAACAAACATACTCGATGTAAGGACCCTATTGCAACAATAATTATTGATGCGATACAATCATTCTTTATTGCAACAAAAGTACTCGATGCAATATGTTATTGCAACAAACATACTTAATGCAATATGTTATTGCAACAACAGTTATTGATGCAATAGCACATGGCGCCAACCACCTTCTATTTGGCGGGAGAATGTGGGCTTTTTTAAGTGTCTATTGCAACGACAAAAATTTTATTATTGCAATACGCGAGATATTACTACTATATCCTTCGTTGTTGCAATTACTTTTGTGGCAATAGAGTATTTTTCTTGTAGTGACACGTGGTGGAGACATTTTTGACCTGGAAAAAATGAATAATAACAAAAATAATAGAATATAGAAAAGCAATTTGCTTAATTGTACATAGACTATTTTTATGGAATTTTTATACTCTGTATTAGAAATATATCACATCGCATATCAATTAAATATCAAGTTAAACATGTCTTCATATATATACCTGTTTGAGTCTTCCACTTATAAGTTTAGGTTTTTTAAGTTGGAAACTTAACATGGTATCAGAGCATGTCGTTCTTAGGCCTATTAAACTCGTATTTGTTACCCACGTGACAGGTCTATGTTAAGCCTGCACGTGAAGGGAAGTGTTGGAAATATAACACATCTCATATCGCTTAAATATTGGGTTTGACATAACTTTATATACCTGTTTGGGCCTTCTATTTATAAGCTTAGACTTATAAGTTGGAAATTTCACATAGTATCAGAACATGTCGTTTCTGACCTATTTCACTCATGAGCTTGTCTTTATTAATGTCAAGTGACATGCCCGTTTATATCTTATTAGGCATGTACATGAGGAGAAGTATTAGAAATATACCACATTCCACTTTAAACATGTCTTCATATGTGTATATATATATATATATATATATACCTATTTGAACTCTCCACTTATAAGTTTAGACTTTTAAGTTAAAAACTTAACACTCAAAAGCTAATAACCCAATTAGATACGGTTCATGCTCTTACTTTTGTGGTGTCCCGTATCCATGTTATGGTTCTAAAAGCTGATTTGATTTGATTTGATTTAAATATCTAAAGTGTTTCATTAATTAGTTTTGGCATTTTATGCATAATTGCCTAACATTTTCATAGCATTTCCCATCTAAAGTAGGATGTGATCCATTCCGCATAAGAGAAGAATGTTGCTTGTCAAAATGAAATGAAACCTCCCCCAAGTGAAAGCTACTATAACGACAACTGGAGAACTATGATAGTTTGTAACCATCTTAAAAGCTATAAGTTTTGATTTGACGCAGTACATTAGACTTAGACTTAGGGTCTTTGGTGCATTAAATGTGGTGAGCTTTCATCACACCACAAACATGTGTTTTTTTTTTTTTTTTTTTCTTTTTTTAAATTAAATTAATTATAAAAAGTTGGATTTTAAAATAGTGAATTTTTTTAAGGTTGAGCCTGGAGAATAGCGTGGCAAAACTTGACACAATTTTAAATACAAAGTCAACTGAAAACGAAATTAGGAGGCTGTCATTGTCTAAGATGATAATAATGATGGCCAGGTCGTAGTAATGATAGGTGGCCGGGGATGAGAACTAGTCAATGATAACATGGTGAGATGAGAACAACATTTTTTTTTTCTTTTATTTTTTATTTTTTATTTTTTATTTTGTCCTCTTTGTAATTTAACTTGCTTGTAGAGTATGACAGATTTCTAAATATTAGGAGGATAATTTTTACTCCCTTTGTTTCATATTTATTATCTTTCTTTTTATTTTGGGCTTTTTTAAAATTATTGTCCTTATAAAATTATTGTCCTAATAAAAAATCAAGACTTCATTAATCAATTTTCTAAAATACCCATATCTATGGTACCCTTTGCATGATATCGACAAAACAAACTAAACAATTGATTATACTATAGTTGATAGTAAAATTAAAATATTAAAGTATAAGGAAAATGCTACTTCATTCATCTTTTATTATCCATCTTATGTGTCAAAAATGTATAAGCTCACCATAAAATAAGGAGAAGTTGCCACATATAGATGGGTGAGAGAATATGAGTCAAATAGTATTACTCAAAGTATAAAAGTAGTTGTGAAAACATTTAAAAGTGATTCATTAAAAAAAAAATGTTTTTTTTTAAATATGACAGTCAATTTAAAATGGAGGGAGTATTAATTAAATATATTAATACTAAATTATATGTTTTTGTCTGGCTATCCAAATGATGCAATTTTGGTATCATCTTGCATAATTGGCATTCATCCAATAGGTAAGAATTCTAAAACCATTAAGGTCAAGGGTCAAGGTTTCCTGATTTGAAATATGGAAAGGTTGACCCTATCAACGGATGAACCAATGCAATCCATTAATTCTTGGTTCTTACAAATAATTGAACAATAAATACATCTTAATATGCAAAAAGACAACCCTATCCAATATTAATTTCCTTTTTATCGCTTCACTTTCAATCAAAAGGCTAAATCATCTTCAGAAGTAAATCTATGAACATTATGTGGTCTTAGCTTTTGCCAATTAACCACAATCATTAGACCTATTCAAAGAAATTGCCCATTAGTTAATTGCGGAGCATACTTTACGAATTTCACCGTCATTGCCCTTCAAGCCGATGTTACTCATCTTCACCATGGACCTTCCAAACTCGACGTTAAAGTTCAAAGCTTGCAAGCCTCTGACACCCATGAAGCGTTGGACAAAAGCTTTTGTCGAAGCATCAGTCCACAACTTTTGGTCAGACTCTAGTATTCCCCGTCCATTCCTCAAATTGGTGAAGAAAGAAGTGTCAAATCTATTGGGGCTACCATTGTCCAATCCAATGCGTCTTGTGCCATCACCATTTTCAGGACAGAGTGTTCGCAGTTGTGAAACGAATGCCAGATCAATGGAAGGGTCAGCGCCACTTCCAGTTGTGGTGAAGTTATATAGTCTGTAACTGAAGAACTGGCAAGCCGTAGTTCCAATTGTGTGCCCTCCTATAAACATAAAAATCATGTGTTACTTGAAATGTGGAACTTCGATGTAACAAGTTACAAGTAGGTCGAAACTTACCAGTCCTAGTAATCCTGACCAAATTTCATATATTGGCTTTGAGAAGGCCTTATTCAATCTATCATTGATCGATTTAAATTATAAGTTTATAACTGTAATTTACATAGTTTTTTATTTTTAACTTTCAAAGAAAATGTCATGCTTACCAACAAGGGTGACAAGGTCTTGTGCGTTGAGACCCTTATCCGTGAACTTTTTCGTTTGCGCCTCAATGGACTCGGTGAAGCCCGGCAAAGCGGTAGTTTCAGACGCCAATGAAACTCGGCCATCTTTGCGTCCTGTAGGGACCTGCCAGCTTAGTCCATTGGTCTGCAAGCAATGTACATACAAAAAGTATGCTTATTAAATGACGTAAATTAAAATGCAACTCAATAGAAAAGAATGCCAAAGACAAACAATAGCTAGACGCCCTCCTTTAGAATATAATATCAAGGGATGAAAAAAAATGCTAGAGAGTTCAAATTGTTTACCCAAATAATGTAAAAACCACCTCATGAACCCATTAATCATGAAGAGTTTTTGTTTAGGAAAATTTATAATTGGTTAGCCAAGTTACCGCATTATTGGGACAAGTGGATTTGACCCAAAAAATTTGGGCTACCTAACATTGTTTTATGACTGATGAAACATAATAATTACCAGAACCACTGCATCGCGGGTAGCAAGGGCAAGGATATCAGCACAGGAGACGACCCCAGGGCATTCTGCTTCAAGCTGGGTCTTGGCATCATCAATAACTTCATATCCTCTCAGGTTGAGGTTTGGTAGGGCTGTTCTCTCAGTGGAAGGGCCAGCAATAAGGATTGAAGCATCGCAACCTTGGACAAAGCAGTCATGGAAGTGCATCCTAAGTAAACCTGGAGCGATGGAAGGATTAGAACGAAAATGAGTTTGAACGATCGATCGGACAATGGACTCTGCTCGAGGACATGTACGCGAATAGAACCCTACACTCGTGCCTTGCCCTTGTACTGAGGTGGCGGCCGTGGCAAGCAAGAGGAAAATTAAAGCGAACCTTTTGTAGGACAAATAGCCCTCCATTACCGTGAAATGAACAATGACAGAAAAGAAAGAAAGGAATGGTATGAAGCAGAGGTGAGCTCAAGGGTTTTGATGGGTTGAAGTTGAGAGTAGATTGATTTGGGTTGTGATGTTATGGGAGGCAATTCAGAAGTATATATAGGCACGAGCAAAGGTCAAAGCTGGGGAAGAAGTAAGCAAAGCCGGCTACAGTGATTAAGAAAGAGACGTTCAAACTTTTGTGGATGATGAGAGAGAAAGAGATTCAAACTCGTGTTGACGATGAGTTGGGATGCACTCTTATTGCTTGGTGTTCCACGTGACTACGTGAGAATAGTCTTTGCTCTGCCCCACAATTCATTTACCTTTTCCTTTATGGCAGCCAAGTATTTTGTTTGGGTCATCATCGGATTATGGCCATTTTTTTCGGGTGATGAGGCCCCAATTTCTCGTTTACATCACTAATGAAGCCGAACAAGAGAAGGCAGATCTCCCTCAGTCCCAGGTTATTTTTATAATTATTTTATTTTATTTTTTTTCAAAATGTCTGTTCACTTTGAAAAGTTAAATCATAAAATTTTCAACTTTTTTATATTAATTTTTTTTTATTCCAATAATTACTCTCAACATAAAACCAATACCAAATAAGATAGGGTTATTTTAGAAAGATGACGATTAATAAATGACAAGTAGTCAATGCAACGATAGTTTTACTTAAACCATGTGTTTTGTCAAACTTAACTTATATTTATAGGACTATGGATTAGAACATAAAGTTGCGTTGGTATGCAGAATTATAGGCTAAATAGCTAGTTATTTTACTTAAATCCCAAGAGCTGAAGAGCATGGTTAATTAGCCCATTTCCAATGGATCTACGGAGTCCAAACGGAATTCAAAACATGGTAGGTTGGCAAAATATTTGGTTATGCTTTTACTTGTTTGTTCATGCAGAATGCTAATTAGTGATAAGCTAACTATTTGTCATGCTTGCTGGGACTAAAGCAAAATAGCCAATATTTTGAATACTTTCCCAAAATTTTGATAGAGTAATGAGGACAGATTATTAATTTATTTATTTAATTAAGCATGAACAAACAAATCAAGGCCGCAAAAAAGGTTCAAATTAAAGATTGAGAGAAATTATTTATTATTGGAAAATTCTTTCACGACTGTCTATCACAGCAAAAGAATGATAGACATGAGGTCATGTAATATGTGGGCATAGAGGAACATGGGCCCAATAGGGATCAAATGTTGGGAGCGCAGGTGTCAAGTGTCTGATATTGCTTTTATCAATGAGGACGGACGGTCATGCTAGCTGTATGTATTCTTTCTTTTTTTTTATTATTATTATTATTTTTTTAAAATTATTTCATTTTTGAACAGGGATATCCAAACTTTTAGTTATCTACTTCACTTCCGGATCTTTGATATGAGAATCAAGAAGGAGACGGACCAAGTATTTATATATATGGAAATTTAAGATCACTTGCCTAAGTCAGCCCTAAATTAGAAATTCCATACACTTCCCTATCAATGCCAAATTAAGAAATAAATATAGATGCATTGGGCGCGCACGTACGTTTTAATTAAATAAAGTGTATGGATATTTTTTGCTAGAACCTTCGTAGGAAATTTCCAATGCACCTTCAATTCTCTATCTTTAGACAATGAAATGTTGATGAGAATGGAACTAATTAATTGATTAAGAGACTTGTGCAGCTAGTCTTTAAATTTTTACACTCCACCTATCAAAAAAATAAATAAATAATATATAAAAGTTACATTCCATTCCCACAGAAGAGTGGGTGCCACATGAGAAAAAAACGTAATAATCATATGAAAGTTTCATCGCCGTTTGATATTTAAATCTAGGGTAAAATGCAAAAAACCCCCTTCTATTATTACCCATTTTGCAAGAAACCCCCCTCTAAAAAAAAACCATGCAACAAACCCCCTATATTGTTCCAGGGGGCAACGCCGTTAACGGCAATGTTGAAAGACCATTTTACCCTTGTACGGAAAATAATAAAATATTAGTTTTTATAAATTTTAAATGAAAATTTTAAAATGTATATGAAATGTCCCTTCTACCCTTTATTTACCACTTAAGGAAAAACATAGTTTATCCCCCTTTCAAACCCGTGTTCTGGTCTACCATAGCCTGACCATTGCTCACGAAGCTCTCCCACTCACACAGCACGGCCATCGCATCATCGCCGTCCATCCATCTCCACCGGCAATCGTCCATCGTCGCCGGTGGTCATCCTCGTCACAGACGTTTCTACCCTTCAAACCCGTGTTCTGGTTCTGCATAGCCTCACTATCGCTCACAAAGCACTCCCACTCACACAGCACAGCCATCGCATCATCGCCGTCCATCCATCTCCACCGGCCATCGTCCATCGTCGCCGGTGGTCATCCTCGTCACACGTCATCGTCAACGTCATCGTCACACGGCACGACTTGCGATGGAGGTTGGGAAGCACGACTTGCGATGGCTGGATCTCGCTGTGGTGCGATGGAGGCTGGAGGAACACGACTTGCGATGGCTGGATCTGGTTGTGGTGCGATAGAGGATGGAGTATGGAGGAGCAATGGTGCGATGAGGATGGAGCAACAATGGCGATCGAGGAATGAGGATATCAGATCTGATCCCCCCCTACCCGTGCATCAGAACTTAAAGACAATAAACAGGGGAGGGTTTGTTTGTCTTTTCATTGTGGTGGGAAGGGCATTTTAGTATTTTACGTATGCTGAAGGGTATAACAGTCATAAAATGATTTTGCCCTCATCACGTGTAACTCACGTGATATTTTGCCGTTAATTTAACAAACGGAAGCTGGACGGAGGGGGGTATTTTGCAACCCTACACAATATGGGGGGTTTGTTGCATGGTTTTTTTTTAGAGGGGGGTTTCTTGCAAAATGGGTAATAATAGAGGGGGGTTTTGTGCATTTTACCCTTAAATCTATGAAGGGAAAAAGAATAATTAACTTGGAGACTTTGGATATTTAATTTTGATTTTTTTATTGCGAAAATAACTAGTCTAGATTTCTCTTCTAGATGAGGATTATAGTCAGCAGTCAGCACTCCTTTTGGCCGGCCTAGCTGTGGGGTCGCGGAATCCCACTTGATCGAGCCAGGTACGTTCTTATCCTTTTTATATATGTACTAGCTTATAAAGAACTTGTATTATAATGTTTAAATTTTAAGATAAGAAAACGGACAAGCTAAGAAAAGGAAAGGAGGATGTACATATGGTGTTAGTCTAATATTATATAAGGTGAAGCTATTTACACTTCCTCGCACCATTTTATAAATTTTTTTATTATTATTTTACCCTTGAGCAAAATAGTTTTTAAAGACAAAATGATTTATATATAAAAACAAATATGCTTTCCACCCTTACTAATACATACATACTCACAATCATGAAAACTCTCTTACAAATCATAACCACAAATTTATAATGTCTCTTAAACCTTAATTATTGTTTATATTTTTTTTACATTTTTTTAATAATGGACAAGCAAATCAGCATCTAGATTTACTTCTAGTGATGAAAAAAAAAAGAGTGTTTTGTCCAATAAAACTTGCTGTATTTCGATTTACATTCTATGGTAAGCACATTAAGATGCCATCTTTTTCAGTCTTATTCTACTAGTACTTTCTCCAATGCAAGTTTGTTTGGGAAAATTCTATGGCACCCCATATAAAAATTAATGCACTATACTCTAATTAATAATCGATCATATTTTATGATAATCTGATTACATTTTATAGAAATTTAGTGATATTTATGGTAATCCATAGTTATCATAAATGTATTTCCATAAATGTGATCAGATCACAAATGTTATCAAATTATCACAAAATGTGATAAGATGGATTAGCTCTTAAGGTAAGGTACCCCAAAGATACATGCAATTTTCCAAGTTTTGGAGAGAGAGAGAGAGAGCCTACTTTGAACATCATTGGCACTTGGGAGACAGCTGATCCAGAGAGAGAGAGAGGGGTTCAGCGTCTCGTTGTCCAACTTTGAATGTAGTCGTCGAGACGTGTCCAACGCGTCACCATGCATAGCAAATTAAAGATACAAATAAATAAAATAAAATAAAAACAAAGGAATGCACACGCGGTGAAAGACTTTTGACCTGAAAAATTGAATAATAACAAAAATAAAAAAAGATATAGAAAAGCAATTTGCTGAATTGTACGTAGACTTTATTGATGGAATTTTTATACTTGGCTAGTACCCCAATTAAGGTTCATGCTCCTAATTTTGTTGGTGTCCCGCCTTGTCCATGTTATGATCCTAAAAGCTGATTTGATTTGATTTAAATATCTAATATATTTCAGTAGTTTTGGCACTTTATATATAATTACCTAACATTCATAGCATTTGGAATTAGAGGAAGTCTTCCATTTTATTATTTTACACATTTCGGGCTCTAGTAGCAGAAAATAATGTTTAGTAGAGGCTTACCGGCCTCAAGTACGTAGAATGCAGTGATCATAGGTTGAAAAAGAATTTTTTTGTTGACCAAAAAAAGATGAAAATGACTATTTAACACCACACTAAAACTACTTATTTTATGTGCAGAGGCACTGTACGTTGAAAGGACTACATAACGAAATTAGGAGATTGTCATAATCTAAGATGATAATAATGATGGGTCGTAGTAGTGATAGGTGGGGATGGTAAGGTTTGATGAGCAAGAGAAATAGTCACTGATAGCATGGTAAGACGAGAAAAAAACTTTTTTTTTGGTCAATTTTTATTATTATGATTTAACTTGCAAATAGAGTATGACAGACTATTAAACGTTAGGAGGATAATTTATATTAACTAAATATATTAGTACTAATCATGTACGTGTTTTTGTCCCACTAACCAAATGATGTAATTCGATTGGATATATATATATATATATATATAGTCTAAAGAGGATGTGTTGATAGAAGTTATATTATTATTATGCATTCAGGTTTACTTTTTGCATTAGTAGATTATGAGTATATTATTGGGCTAATGTGCTTAACGGATACAACCCCCAATGCATACATGGTACTAGTAAAAGTTGTCCGCATGCATAGAATCGATTCTATATATATATATATTATAGTGTTGATATAACTTATATCAGCTTATTTTAAAAAAATAAACAAACCTTTTTGAAAAATATCTTAATAAATCAAAAAGCAACATGACCCTAATTTTGAAAAACCTACGTCTTGAACCACAAAGAGGATTTGGGGGCAAGGTTTATGATGTAGGAGAATTCAAGACAAAGCTTGTAGGCACCCACTTAATTATATCAAGTTGGTCTCATTTTATCATTTGGGCTTAATATGCTTTATAATTTACACATAAGTACAAAACAAATCATGAATATCAAAAATAAAAGAAGAAAAAAAAATCCAATCTAAAAGAAGGAAAAAGGTCCCCAATCTAGACGAACTTTAATAATCCAATAAAACATAAAAGCAAATTTAGGTTCAAATGAACGACCCACATACCTCATGAAGAGGATCATAGTTTGTATGTTGTTCAAATCACAATTAGGGAACAATGAACAAAGCAAAAACCTACTACTTTCATAAAGTGGCAGTTCCAAAATTCAAAACCAGAAACCTTAGAACCTGTGGGGGGATAAAAATCCCCATGTAGCCACGCAGCAGCACTTCAAGGGTAAATCTGGGAAAGCAGCCTTTTAGGGCTTACCCAGCAAGCCAAGTATTTATTCAACGTAATAAAAACAGTTGTCAATAAATGGCAGTAGATGTGACGGTTGCAAACCTGCCTGTCGCCTCGGGGGTGGGGGAATGGAGTGGCGTATAGGAAGGACAGCTTGTGCTCAGATATACCCGAGCTCCTGTGTAGTTCAGTATCTAGCAGCAGAAAAGCATTACCAAAGGAAAAAAATTTTCTATGTAATTGTGATGTGGTCTAATTGTATCATAAGTTAATAAAATTCAAATAAAAATAAAATTAAAAAATAGATTTATAACATCACTTAACCGTGTCACAGTTGCATGAAAAACCCACTCATTACCAAAGATGTTGAGTATAGGCGATGACAAGACACCCGGTATTGAGCGTTGATACTTGATAGTGCTCAAGCACGACCACGACCTGAGCATGTGCACAGCACGGCTACAACTGGAACACGGCCCATGAAAGCACAATTAATTGTGCTGAGCTGTTTCCCGCCATCTGAGCTCGGAGAAATAGTCCAAATAACAGACAAACTTTGCGTAGGCCATGTGATCACTAGCATCGATAACCGTGATGGTTACAGACGACATGAGGGCAAGATTACCCGATAAGAGAGGGCAAAAGAAATTGGGAAAATTACTTACCAGTTGCCTTATTGGGAGTAATTCTTAGAATAATTCTTAAGAAAGTAGTTTTGACTACCAACTTATTTTTGTTTGTAATAATTTATAGTAAAGTTAGTAATCAGTTTGTTATAAGTCAGTGATCAGACATTTGCCTATCCCATATATGAACCTACCAGAAATCCCAATCATGAGAAATAAATAGATCCTTCATCAATGACTTGCAAAGGTATGTTTCATCCACTTAAGATTACTCATTTGTTTCTGGGCTGTCCTACTTAACTTGGAAAGTGTCAGAGAACCTTTTCCGGGTCCAACCCCAATCTTGGCTCAAGTGAAGAATGAAGGGGAAGTTCGAGATCTCTGGCTAGGCTCATTAACAACTCCAAAGGGAAACTCCTAAATTGAACACCAACCGGAACTTTCCCCTACAAAACCCAACAAGTGCATGCATAACCCTTACCTCAACACTCCACAAAGGCAGAAACACGTACAGGAATAGTAAAACGTTGATTTTCCATAGTTCGGTGGAGTTATAAAGTGCACCCTCAGATCTCCTTATCGTTATTTGGGAACAATGTTAAGTTGATAATTAAATTCATTCCGTGGTCATATTTTTACTCATTGGCGCATTTCCATTCAAAATTGTGTGCTGGTGTGAGGCATTCCAGTAGAAAAATACTATAGTACTCAAATATTTTGTCCAAATTTATATGGCAAAATGACTGGTAGCTGCCCATCAATTTGTTTTTAATGAAATTTTGGAAGAAAATGCTGAATAGTTCAAACGTTTTGCTCAAATCTAGTACATGCCCAAATGACGTGCAACCCATTACAAACAATTATTCTTTTAATAAAATTTTTAATCATTTTATCCAAACTATCACATCAGTTGGAGAAACAAATTATAAAAAAAAAAAAAAAAAAAAACAGTATTGGTTGCTTTTAATTGGTTAGCCCAACTGTCACATCATTTGAACAAAACTAATTGAACAAACTATTTGCGGAATATTGCATGAATCATTTTGGAAACATCTTACATAATTTGTGTTCATCCGAAGAAGAAGAATTCTAAAACAGTTGACGTTAAGGGTCAACTTTTCCGAACTCGAAATATGGAAATTAAGGTCGACCTTATCAAACTGATGAATCAATGCAATCCATTAATTCTCACATACAACTTGTTGAGCAATAAATATACCCTAACATGCACCAAACCAAAAAAAAAAAAAAAAAAAAAACACCCTATTTCATATTAATTTCCTTTTGACTGCTTTACTTTCAATCAAAAGGAAAAATCATCTTCTGAAGTAAATCTTTGAGCATCACTTGGTCTTAGCAATTTTTCCAATTTGCCACAATTATTGGACCTGTTTAAGGAAGTTTCCCATTAGTTAATTGCAGAGCATATTTTACGAATTTCGCCCTCAGTACCCGTCTTCAAGCCGATGTTACTCATCTTCACCATAGACCTTCCAAACTCAACGTTAAAGTTCAAAGCTTGCAAGCCTCTAACACCCAAAAAGCGTTGGACAAAAGCTTTTGTCGAAGCATCAGTCCACAACTTTTGGTCAGACTCCAGTATTCCCCGTCCATTTCTCAAATTGGTGAAGAAAGAAGTGTCAAATCTGTTGGGGCTACCATTGTCCAATCCAATGCGTGTTGTGCCATCACCGTTTTTGGGACAGAGTGCTTGTAGTTGAGGAACAAATGCGGGATCAATGGAAGGATCAGCGCCATTTCCAGTTGTGGTGAAGTTATATAGTCTGTAGCTGAAGAACTGGCAAGCCGAAGTTCCAATGGTGTGCCCTCCTAATGACAGAAAGATTTGTTACTTGCAATGTGGAACTTAAACATCATTTCCATGTAGCCACTTATAATTAAAGCTGGAAAAATTAGGCCCAAGCATGTGGATCCGTCTAATTATGAACGGATTTTGTATTGGCTTTCAGATTGGCATTATTCAATCCGTCATCAGTTTTAATTATAACTGTAACTTATATAAATATTGTTTTTGAAAAAAAAAAAAGGAAAAGAAAGAGAAAGAGTCATGCTTACCAACAAGGGTGACAAGATCTTGTGCACTGAGACCCTTATCAGTGAACTTTTTCGTTTGCGCCTCAATGGACTCAGTGAACCCCGGCAAAGCACCAGTTTCAGATGCCAGTGAAACACGACCATCTTTACGTCCCGTAGGAACTAACCAGCTTGGTCCATTGGTCTGCATGCAATGTACGTACAAGAAGCATAATTATTAAATACCAGTGACGTATAAAATAATGCCAAAAAACAACAAAAGCAGAGTTTTGCACGTAAAACGCCCTTCTATCTTTAAGATATAATATCATAGAAAATGTACATAAAAGAGTTCAAAAATTTTGCCCAAATCTCTTGTCCAATTGATTTGTCAGTCATCACTTCAGTCCGTTGTGGACAGTTTTTCTTTTTGTCTAATATTTTGTAAACAAGCTGCCAAATAGATCACTTCGGAAAACGATTTGGGCTATGATGTATTATTATGATCAAACAAGGTAATTACCAGAACCACTGAATCGCGGGCAGCAAGGGCAAGGATATCAGCGCAAGAGACGACTCCAGGGCATGCTGCTTCAAGCTGGGTCTTGGCATCATCTATAACATCGAATCCTCTCAGGTTGCTGTTTGCTCCGGCTGTTTTCTCAGTGGAAGGGCCATCAATAAGGATGGAAGCATCGCAACCTTGAACAAAGCAGTCATGGAAGTGCATTCTAAGTAACCCAGGAGCAATGGTCGGGTTAGAACGAAAATGAGATTGAACAGTCAACTGGATAATGGACTCTGCTCGTGGACATGTGCTCGAGTAGAACCCTACACGCGTGCCTTGCCCTCGAACTGAGGTGGCCGCCATGGCGAGCAAGAATAAAATTAAAGTGAACGTTGGGTAGGATTTGCCGTCCATTGATTAAGCTGAAACAATGACGGAAAAAGCTGAGATGAATGATATGAAGTTGAGATGAGCTCTCGGGTTTTGCTAAGTTGAAGATGAGTGATTTGGGTTGTGATGTTATAGGAGGCAATTCAGAGGTATATATAGGCACGAGCAAGGTCAAAACTAGGGAAGAAAGTAAGCAAAGCCGGCTTCAATTTGTATATATTGAGAGAGCAAGAGGCCTAGAGAGAGAGAGAGAGAGGGGTTCAAACTTTTGTGGATGATTTGAGAGAGAAAGAGAGAGAGAGATTCAAACTCGTGGAGACGATGAGTTGGGATGCACTGATTGTGGCTGAGTGGCTCACATTAAGTTTTGTCTCGTATTGACTTACTCGTTTTGCATGGTGGTGTTCCACGTGGGAATAGTCTTTGCTCTTTGCTGTCGCCGAATTTTTTTAACCATATCCTTTTTCGCCGCCATGATTTGGTTTTGGTCCATCATCAATATCTTTCCCCTATTTATTATTTTTTTTTTTTGGGGGACTAAGAAGAAACTAAATTCACTTAGTTCTATACATTCAAGCCATAGTTTTCTTGCAGTAGGTAGAATATTAAGTTCAGCTTAGAGAGAGGGACAATTACTTTTAAGGATTACATGTATATTTCAAGAAGCGAAAGATTTTGTGGTTTTGAGTTTGAATCTTAATTAACATTGAGTGCATGTGCAGGAGACTTACATGTGTTCAATGGTTAGTAGGTTTGATACAATTCCTCACATCAATTACTCAAACAACCCAAGGCACATAGAAAAATTAATTAGAACATAGAGCCCTGGTGGAATGTAGAATTGATGGCTAGCTACTTTCACTTAATTCGAGACCATGTTTAGCCGAATTCTAGTTGATCTTCTTTTATATATATATATATATATATATATATATAGATATATAGATATATATGGAAGTCTTGAGATGCTTACATACTTGATTAATTCTCCTAATACTCATATATGCAATCTTTCCATCCCATGTTTACAAGTAATTAATTATAGGACAAAATTTACGAGGATGCCCATATGAAGAGTAGTGAAAGTTGAACTAAAGGCCTCCTATCTTGTAAGAAGCCCTAACCGAATTCAAGTTCATTTATAGTATCTAAACAGAATTTAGAACATGATGGCCAGGTTGAGTAATTATTTTACAATTTTACAGATGCAGAGATTACAAATAGCCAAGAAGTCTATTTAATGATAGATTTTGAAAAAAATTTACTTTAAAAACTTTATAAAACCTTGAAAAGTTTAAAATAACTAGGGGTATGTGCAAAAAAAATACTTGAGGCCGGTTGGCAATAGCAGCCTGTAATGTGAAAATTTCAAGCCAAAAAAAGAAAACAAAAAAAAAAAAAAAAAAAACAGAGGGAGAAATTCAATAACTGGTATATATCATAGAAATAGAGACTTACGTTTCAAGTAAGGGGTGGATTTTTAGCTTGAAGACCTTATTAGGAAATTTCCAATGCACCTTCACTATCTTCAAAGGATGAACGGGTCATGAGAATGGATTAGTAACTAATCAATTAATTAAGGAAACACGTGGGCTAATTGACTATTGCATTCTTTAAATTTTAACATTCCATTCCCACACAAAAGTGGGTGCCACATAAGGCAGTGTTTGGTTCGGGGAATGGGAATGTGATTACTGGGAATGACCCATTACTTGGGAATGGGAATGTGAGGGAATGATACCCATCCCCGCGTTTGGTTCGTGGTAATGGAAAGTATGATTCCCACATAACATTCTCATTACCACGTTTGGTTGGGTAGGAATGTGATTCTCAAATATAGTAAATTCCCACAATACCCTTATTTTACAAAAATCAAATTTGACTATATTGCATGGCAGATGATTTTCTCTTGTAAAAAAAAAAAAAAGCCAACTACACCCACGTTTAGTTGGCTATATTGCAAGGCAGTGGGTATGTCATGTGTGAAAAAAAAAAAAAAAAAAAAAATAGCCAACTATACCCACTTTTAGTTGGCTATATTGCATGGCAGTGGGTTATCTTATGTGGGAAAAAAAATTAGCCAACTATACCCACTTTTAGTTGGCTATATTACATGGCAGATAGTTTTCTCTGTAAAAAATCCACACCCCTCACCTTTTACAACACTACCCATCACTCTTTTACACCCAATACCCACCCAGCAAACACCCCTCACCACCATCGTCTTCTTCTCAGGTGAAATACACACCCCTCACCTCAGCAATTTTCGACAAAATATTAAGGAAACCCCTTCAATTCAACACTCCTCTTCATCCCCTTCACCAAGTACTTGAATTTCACCCAAATTATTCTCAATATTATACCAAAAAATGGTTGGAAATTGCACACAAACCATAGCTGATGGCTAAGAAATCCAATACGCAAATATGTTCTAAAAACCCAAAAATGGCTAGAAATTGCACACAAAATTTCTCGCAATCACCTTCGCCGCCGTCGCCTTTCTCTTCTTCTCCATCACAACCATCCCCATCCATCTCTACCATCCCAAACCATTCGAACCCTCCCCAACAAATGAATCAATTGAAAAAAAAAAAAATTTAAATACCTCAGATCTGAAACGGCAGGTGGAGGGAAGTCGGCGTCGAAAACGGCAAGTTGAAAGAGGTTGGGGGTGGAGAGCATTTGGTTCAAGAATTCCGGTGATGGGTGTTTATGGGTTTTGGCTGGATCGTGTTCTTTGGAGAGGAGAAGGACATGAGTTGGAATTATAAAATTTTGTTACTGAAAACAAAGGGCACGCTTGGTATTATAATTTATACTAAAAGCCTTTCCCAGGAATCCATTTGCAAACCCAGCTCTGAGGTGGGTTTGTGATTCACCCTTTTTGTGGGAATCCTAGCATAGCGGGAATGCAACTTACCTAGGAATGTGGTGGTGCCAAACACTGGAAAGAGGAATCAAACCTCTTTCCTGGGAATGATTCCCATGAACCAAACACTGCCTAAGAGAGAAACGTAGCTCATCGCCATTTAATTGGTATTTAAATCAAAAAGATGAAAAAAAATAATAGTAACTTGGAGACTTGAGTATCATGATCTTTAATTTTATTTTGGCGATAATTAATTACTCTAGATTTCCCTTTTAGATGAGGGTTACAGTCGATCAACACTCTTTTTGGCCTAGTTGTAGGGTCACGCGCGGGATGCCACTTGAGTCTTTATTTTTATTTTTTATTTTTTATTTTTTTTGAAACAAACTATAATAATATATTAAAAAAGATAAGAATGTATATAAGGTCGGAGATAGGAATTTTCTTGAGGGAAGGCCAATTTTGATTGATTGTTAGTACTTTATTCTCATACTAAAAATTGAAAAAGCTTTACTTAAAAAAATTTCTTTTATTTTATGTTTTCTAGGTAAAAAAAATTACAAAAATTTATAATTCATTGATATATCATATTTCAATGAGAAACATCAGAGAAACTATTAGGTCTCTTTTAGTGAAATGAGAGATTTTAAGGATTGAGACATTTGTAAAGAGGAAAATAATAAAAAATAATAGGGGTGAGAAAGAAAAATAAAGAGGGTAACAAAATTTAGGTGAAGCAAATCTAAAATATCAAAAAAAATTAAGGTATACAATTTTTATTAGTTGCTTCCCCTCAAAAGGCTTGCCTCCGCCCTTGAATGTATACATCAAGGAATATAATAGCAACACTACAAAAATCATTCATAATCACATCTCAGAACTTCTTAGGAAAGCTATTCTCCCAAATATTAGCATCGTGATATAAATAACCTAAATTAGCGGCAGAATCAGGAACCATGTTCTTATCCTTTTTTGGTCATGGGAATGGACTAGTTACTAATCAATTAATTAAGAAACCCGTGGGCTAATTGACTATTGCATTCTTTAAATTTTAACATTTCATCCCCACAGAAAAGTGGGTGCCTCATAAGAAAAGAAACGTAGCTCATCGCCATTTAATTGGTATTTAAATCTAAAAGAAGAAAAAAAAAATAATAATAACTTGGAGACTTGAGTATTATAATCTTTTTACTTTGGAGATAATTACTTACTCTAGATTTCCCTTCTAGATGTGGGTTACAGTCGATCAACATTCTTTTTGGGCTAGTTGTAGGGTCACGGGATGCCACTTCAGCCTTTATTTTTTATTTTTTATTTTTTAAATTTTTTTTAAAAAAAAATATAATAATATATATATTTTTTAAAAATTGTATATATCGTGAAATAGCAATACTACCAAAATGATTCATAATCCATCCCAGAACTTCTTAAGAAAACTATTCTCTCAAATATCAGTATAATGATAAAAAAATAAATAAATAACTAAATAAATAAATAAAACCTAAGAGCATCTCCAACCACGCTCGCTATAGGCCATTTACGCTAAAATAGCGAGCCATACAGTGGAAAGAGGCGCTCCAACGGACTCGCTATAGGGCTCGCCATTTTGTCTTCTGCTACAGTCGCTCGCCATATGTGGCGAGCCTTTCTTCACTCGCTATCTTCATTTGGCGCCCCAATTCTCTCACAAAAGCGCGGGAAGACGAACGGACTGTGAATCTCCTCTGGCCTCTCCTCCTTCCAGCCTCCTAAGGGCAAGGCATGCGTCTCTCTCTCTCTCTCTCTCTCTCTCTCTCTCTCTCTCTCTCTCTCACGTACATACACAAAACAAACACAAATCTCCCGTCTCTTTCTTCTATGTATATTGTGTCTAGGGCTTTTTTTTTCTTCTCGATTGAAGTAGAATAAGGAGTTTTCATGGCCATGTACAAGGGTTTTCCCTTTCCTTGTTTCTAATACAGAGATTTTCTTTGCTTTCATGGCTGTGTACACTGTACAGGGTTTTCCCCTTTCCTTGCTTTTATGGGCGTGTACACTGTACAGGGATTTTCTCCTTTCCTTATTTCTAATACGGTGGTCGGCACGGTATTCAATTCGGTGGTTAGGTGATGGAATTTTGGTCTCAAAAACTAGATGTAAAAGCTTTTGGGCTTTCTTTTTTTCACCGTTTTGTAGTCTAAACTCTCTTCTCTCTCTCTCTCTCTCTCTCTCTCTCTCTCTCTCTCATGGAACTGAAAGAATCCTGCCATTACCGTAAGAATTTTTTTTGCAGAAATTTATAGATACTTGATTCCCTTCTCATATTTTTAAAAAGAAAGAAAAAAGACAAATTTTTTTGTGAGTTTTTGAGGTTCCAGATTTGTGGGAATACTATAATTTGTGCTGAAGAGAGAAGAACAATAGTAATAATATAATTTAAGATGGAAAAATTTTATTTAATTTTCAATGAGATTTTTGTCGTCTCATTACCAGTGAATAGATTCTTAAAAACCCAAATGGTATCAGTGATCCTTTCTCAATTTTGTTCCCCTTTATATTTTGACATCTGCTGTAATTTTCCTCATCATCAATCCGGTTATTTGATCCCTGCCACTTGTTCGTTCAATGTCCATGACAGCAACTTTAATTGCACCACAAAAATCTAAAGTATGCATTAGTGTCGTACTAGGTTAAGTTTCTTCTACATTCTGAAGCAAATTTTTTTCCTAAAGGACAAATTTTATTGGGAATGAGTGAGAGAGAGATGAATTTAATCTTGTTGGGTTAGTGCTAGATGCAAATTGGATAGATTGTTTGTAATTTATGTATGCAAATTGCTCCAAATTCCTGGGTTTTCTTTTAATTGCTCCAAAAAGCTGTTTTTTAATATTTAAAATATATATATATAATTTTTTTTTTTTGAAAAAATTACCGTTGCAATTATAATCATTAAAAATATGACTGTTGGAAAAAATAACAACTTTTACGATTCAAATTTTAAAAGTTAAAAGTTGATTGGTGTAACTCAAATTTAGCTAGCATAGTTAGAGTGTAACACAAAATAACTAACTAACTATTTTACAAAATGTTTTTTTACTAATTAAAATAGTTCAAATTTAGCTAATGTGGATAGAGATGCCCAAAATTAGCCGCACAACCTACTTGTCCTTTTGGTCATGGGTCCTGTCTCTTATGAATGCCCCTTTCACCCAAAAAAGAAAGAAAGAAAGAAAGAAAGAGAAGAAAGGGTGGTTTACACGAGTCTTATTATGTACCTTATCCATGGCCTGTCGGCCTGTCTGTCGGCCTGTCTATTATGGTTGCATTTGTGGTCATACGTGAAACACTCATTAGCCAGCCACTAGATTTGGAGCGTGTGCAAAAATCCAAGCCATTTCAGCCAAGTATTGACTTACGGCAATCGGCATGCATTTCTATGAGACTACCACGTGTCGATGTCCAACTTTGAACGTGGTCGTCGCGCGAGAGCGTGCAAGGAGGAAGGATACAAATATAGTAGGAAGCTGCACACCTAATAAAAACATTTTTGACTTGAAAAAAACGAATAATAACAAAATTATTAGAATTAAAAGGAAAATTGCTGAATCGTCCGCAGACTTTTCGATGGAATTTTTTTTTCAGTAATTTAATAAATCTATATATATATATATATATATATATATATAGAATGATGATCAGGTAAGCACGTGCTAACGTAACTTATGGCAACACCCGCATTGGGAGTTGTACCTTGTGCATTAGTGGATTATGAAGTACATTGATCCATTGCAAGGGGTATAACCTCCAATGCCTGGTGTTGATATAACTTACATCAACACGTGCTGACTTGATCGGGACTGTATATATATATATATATATATATATATATATATATATATATATATATATATATATATTCCAAGGATAATTGCCTTTGCCAGCATTATTATTATTCTTATTTTATTACTAGTATATATCATTATCCATGCTGCTGTATTTTAGGCTCATGCTCCTACTTTTGTTGGTATCCAACCCCCCCTTTTTTTTTTGTGATAATTGTCCAAATATGTTACGATCTTAGAAAATGCAGTTTGACACGTTTGATTAATTTTGTCTCTTTAAACATATTGGTCAACATTCATAATGGGGTGTTTGGCATGAGAGTGAGTTTTATATTTCGGGTTTAATTATAATTAAAGTAACCGAAAAGGATGTTTAAGTGGAAGGTTACATGAGCTAACGATGAAACTAATTAATCAGAGAGGCTGCCAGAAGGGATATTTAAGACCATCTCCCATGATAAGTGCTAAAAATTAGATACTAATTAATGCTATAATTTGGTATAACTATAACACCAGAATACTATATTTTGACTTACAAGTTCCCATGGAAGGATGCTACTATTGTCACTGATTTTTATTTTTTATTTTTTTTTGGTAGGCTCTAATATTGTCATTGATAAAACTACTGAATGCTCCCTAAATAGTCGTCCATGATGTGTCATCAAAACAAAGGTTGACTAGTGGAGTCCAATAACACTAGTTTCAATATGATTTCAAGACAAATCGTGGAAATTGTTTTAAGCTAGGGATCATTAAGGGGGTCTAATTAATAACAATTTCCTATTACTATATTACTTATGTGGTACTCACATCGCATTTGCTTTATGAATTTAATATTATTAATATCACTCATGTAGGACTCACATTACATTTGCTTTAGATGGATTTGATATGGAGTAATATTTTACCATTTGATATCAGTGTCAAATGCCATAAGTTCTCATATTTGACACCACTTTTAGCATCCTAAAATTTTGCATCCCATGGGAGAGATTTTGCATTTTGTTTTTTTGTGTCAAATTATAGCATTGACACCTTCATTTGACACTCCTATTAGAAATTTTCTAAAGAAGGTATACCTTCACTACAGTGTGAGTCATGCATCCATCAAAGAAAAAGGGCTGCCTATTAAGAGAGTGAAATATACCTAAAATGAAAGCCACTGGGGACCACAGTTGCATAAGCGCGATGGTTTATTAAGATCTTAATAGTTATAAGAGTTAGATTTGATGGGTTCTATTAGTCTCAGGGCTTTGGGGGTATTAATTGGGCAACCTTTGTAACAGCCCACACGAAATTAAAGTTTGGTTCCATTTTTTTTCTCTCATTTATTTATTTATTTTTATTTTTGAAAATATAAAAGACTGAATTTTTTGAACTTGAGGGTGGAGAATTCGAGTGGCAAAGCTTAGCACGATTTTAACTTTTACGTATGGAGTGAACTCGTTATTGTTGTATTTTTTATAAATAAAATAAAAAATATGTGATTCAAATTATTATTAATTATTTTGTGATATTATGACCATCATGTCATTTACTAATTTTGTCCATTATTATGAGTTAGTGGGCATATAATTATTGGGGGGTTACATATTCTTTTGTAAGACAAAAAGAAAATGGTTTTTTCACCATTTGAGATATAGTTTTAATGATCATCTTCTTCTTTTTCTTTGGGATGGAAAAAAATTACAAGAGTTTTAGAAAGTTTTTCAATCCTTCTTTTCTCTCTATGTATAAACTTCTTTTCATTAAAAATTTTTCTATCCTTCTTCAATTTTTTGTTGAATATTTTCATGGAACGATCTGGAGTTGTTCGGTTCCTTGTACTTGCGAGTGCACGTGTACAAGGAACACGATTGTTGTATCCTGGAGGGTTGGGGCGCTAGAGGACCTATATGCACCGAGTGATTCACTCCGAGGGGCGCAAATCAACTCTTAAGGACAGTGTTCGCACACGCCTCAATCGATAAGTCTATTTCTTTTATTATAAATTATATTTTTGCATATTTTGATTTTCGACATCCATGTTTTTGTTTAATATTTCCAACAATCTTAAGAGTTGATTTTGTTGGGTGTCGTTAATCAATTGATATGATTGTTTGGTATATAATTTACATGAATCCTATGTTGTTTTGAGTCATTGGATTTTCATGGTTTATCACAAGAAGTAAATGGATGAGTTTTTATTTTATTTTATTTTAGTCTCTATTTAATTCAAAATATTCTATTGTTTTACACAATATTATTTTTTGAGGTGTGTGAGATTGAATCATATCATAATGAATTGATATATAGAATTATTTTTAGAAAGATGTTATTCCCGATATTTGAGATTTCTTGATTATATAATTGTTTGAATTTATATGAAAAAAGGATTCGTATACAATCTCAAATATTTAGAAAAAAGTGATGATTTTCTTGCATATGAGAAGAGAATAACAAATAAATCATTGTTCTAGATATGGATTATTATTTGTTAATTTTCATTTTTAAATTGAAATATAATTATTTTTAGAATGGAGATGTACCTTCTACTATATGAATTAAATCTGAATTTTCTGATTTAACATGAAACAATGTTTTATAGATTAATCTTATATGAGAGAATGAAAAAAAAAAAAAATTGGTATTATATTTGGAGAACGTACACATATGGGTTGAATTTCACAATGTTGATTAGATAACAATTTAGGGATATATATATCTTATTCGTTTGTGAATTTGAAAATTTTGATCATGCATATTATTTTGTTTTTGATGTCAAAATTATATCATTTTCATAGTGCTTAAATTTGTGGGGGTTATTTTCATATTTAATTGAGAAAAAAAAAATGCTACCTACATGAGATTATTATATTCTCAATGAATTTTTCAAAATTCAAAGAGTAACATAATTTTATTAATTTCTAACTCTTGGATTTAGTGGAGTTAATTGTTATATTCGGTTACATAATTTATGATATTGATTAAATTTGATTTAATTTTCAACAATAAGGTTTGATTATTGCTAATCAATTGATTATTTATTTTTGTAACCAATTGACTATTAAAATTTTTATAGCCGTTAGAAATTTAATGTTTGACTCTTGGGTTAAATTTTTGTGACCGTTGGATTATTAAATATTCATAATGATTATATTATTAAATTCTTTTGACTGTTAGAGTTCGGTTACAAATCTATATCTTTAATTGTAAGAATAATATTATTTAATTATTTCTTCAATTAATATTTCAACCCAATGGTGATTAAAGTGAATATATGTTACCAATTAACATTTCATTTATCATGTTTAAAGAGATAGTTTAAATTCATATATCTTGTTGATTGAATTTAATTATGAGACATGATATTATTAATTTATGTGTGCAAATTAACTTATGATTTTGATAAAGTATGATCAAAGCATACATAAATAGTTTTGATGAGAAAAAGTATGATATTTATAAATTTGATCACTTCAAATATGGGTGTAGAGAATATACTATTGTTATATTGAAATATTTATATAATTTGGATGTTGTATGTGACTATGGTTTTTTCACATAGTGAAAATAAAATTTGATGATGAGATGATAATTGAGAATTATGTCAAATTTTATTTTGAGTTAACATACGTGTATGTTCAACTGTGGGGGTTGACGATATTGAATTTGATAAATTTATTTATTTTAAAAATATATATATATTTGGTACGTCAACTAGAGTCATATGAGATTAAAAACTATGTGCTTTCTAAAAGGTGTTTAACCATTTGGTTGCTAAGCCACATATGAGTTTTAATTATGAACATAATTTATTGGCATTGAAAAACCTTGAAAAATTTGATATCGAGTAATATGGGTATGCGTATGTGATTTAAAGTTTATTACTCTACCGATTTATTATTATTAGAAAAATACACATCTCATATATTTTTCGATCTCTTAACAATGTGAAAAATATTATATGAGGCGAGATTATAATATTATTGATAAATTTAAGTATGGAATTTCTGGAGACATGTCATACGCAAAATAAATATTTTTCATGCTATTTAATTTTTTGAGATTATGATAGCAATATCATATGTTGACATGATTATAATTTTTTCTCGCGATCCAAAATTTCAATTTGTAATTGAAGAGTCCAATTACAAATATATTGTGTGACAATAGAAAAATAAATATACTTTTAAATTTGTTCTATATGAATATAATTTACATGGAAATTATAAGATGTACTGTTTATGTGAATGCTAAAATTGCATTGAAATTAGTAAACAAAACATTATATCTTGAATTGTGGGGGCACATCTTGCGAAGACACATTTTATGTGAAAATTTATATTTATTTTAAAATTTACATATTATTGAATTTTCTCAATATATTATATGTTGGTCTCTTATTAATAAAAGAGATAAAATGAGTATTATGATTTTCATTTTTGAAAATAGAGTTAGTTCAGACCTATTGAAATTATACGTGATATATTGAGAGGATGCCATATGTGAATTATTAATGATTTTGAGAATAACTATATTATTCAGTGGCTAAGGAAATGTTTTAAAATTATTGGTCATATATGCACTTATTTATATTGTTGCATTGACCAAAGTTATTACTGAATGTTGAGATTCAAAGAAATCATAATGACGATTTTTGAAAAATTTATGGGTATTGTATGGCATATTTTTATTTAAATATTTGAAGATATAATGATGTGAGATGAATCAATGATTCATAATTTGAATATCCCTTTCTGAGAGGTATATTTACTTAAAATTTATTAAAAATGATTTGTGTACCCAACTTTCTTAGCAGTCATCAATTTTATGGATTTCTTATATTATTTGCAGATTATGATAATGATGATGATTGAATCTTTGATTCAAATGAGAAGAAATCCATGTGTGGACCTATATTGCCTTTATGGTATGGTGCCTTGGAATTATCCAAGATGATATGTCTCATTGTCCACTTTGGAGGTTGGAATTGATGACTTGGCTTGTAGAAAGCTATAAGAGTGTTGAGAGAAAAATCTCAGCAATTATATATTTATGAATGAGATTTGTGCTTATTCATTATTTATTGGCTCGAGCAAATAAATTTATGGGGTAGTGCCTAGAAGCACAATATTAAATAGCAGCTGTTTAGAGAGTCAGAGATGAGAATTATTAAGCTTCTGACTAATTCACTTTTAGTGAATAATACATCGAGGGGAATGGGACTTATGCCTATAACAAGGGTCAACAGTGATGGTAACCCAACCTATGTGAATAGAGATCCCAGGAAATAGGTTCATATGGGTAATAACAAGTTACTGGTTGACTTGGAGTGCACTATCATTTATATAATATATTTTGAGTGTCCCTTCCTATGGTGTAGATGGTGCAAACTGCAACGTTTAAGGTTGAGTTTTAACTCTTAATGGATTCCATAGTCTTATTTGGATGGTGTGTTTAGTTGTAGTGCACACTTGATGGATCCACCTAGATGAGTGTGGAAGTGGGGCCGCTTCCTATGAGAGCTTAGGCAGGTTCTCTAGAGCACTCATGAATATCCAGGTACGGCGCATGGCCTATTTGTGCCACCCCGATTAGAACAGCTCAGATTTCGAGGATAATATGTGGGTGGTGAGTTGATTGATCTATAAGAAGAAATTTTGGTTCATAGAAACTTATAGTTTCACCATGTTTCTGTAAGTCACACTCACATATCCTAGGTATGGTTCATAGTCCCAAAGACACCACTACCGATGCATTGCATTCTCATGTTCCTTATACTTTTTGTTATATAATTTGAATCATGTGGGGGATTGTTGTATTTTTTATAAATAAAATAAAAAATATGTGATTCAAATTATTATTAATTATTTTGTGATATTATGACCATCATGTCATTTACTAATTTTGTCCATTATTATGAGTTAGTGGGCATATAATTATTGGGGGGTTACATATTCTTTTGTAAGACAAAAAGAAAATGGTTTTTTCACCATTTGAGATATAGTTTTAATGATCATCTTCTTCTTCTTCTTTGGGATGGAAAAAAACTACAAGAGTTTTAGAAAGTTTTTCAATCCTTCTTTTCTCTCTATGTATAAACTTCTTTTCATTAAAAATTTTTCTATCCTTCTTCAATTTTTTGTTGAATATTTTCATGGAACGATCTGGAGTTGTTCGGTTCCTTGTACTTGCGAGTGCACGTGTACAAGGAACACGATTGTTGTATCCTGGAGGGTTGGGGCGCTAGAGGACCTATATGCACCGAGTGATTCACTCCGAGGGGCGCAAATCAACTCTTAAGGACAGTGTTCGCACACGCCTCAATCGATAAGTCTATTTCTTTTATTATAAATTATATTTTTGCATATTTTAATTTTCGACATCCATGTTTTTGTTTAATATTTCCAACAGTTATAAGCTTAATATGTTTGGATTTACTCTAATCTTGTTAATTAAGGTGGTAATTATATTGATCCGCCTCGATCACCCATGTATTAAATGGGTTTTGTTTAGGTTAAGAGGCTTGATCCGTCACCCATACTCATTTGTAAAATAAAATCCTATACCTATCCCATTGCCATGATCGAGCACGTCACCATAACCTTGTACCCATTTGACCTTGTGTATATGGATAAAATCAAGTATAGTTCTATTTAGTATATATGCATCAACACCTGATTATTTAAGTGTTAAAATTTGGTCCCCCAAATTTCTCTAACTTCAATTGCTCTCTCTCTTTAAAATTTCTAGTCTTGATTAGATCAACACATATCGATATAAGTTATATTAGTACCATTGGGGATTGTACCTAAGGACGAAACCAAAGACCAAACAAGTGGGGGCATTTGCCCCACCTGAAAATTTCTTAATATTTTGCTCTTTTGATGATTATCTCCCAACTTAATACCAAATAAAGGAAATTAGTAGTCATTTTGCAGTATATATACAGTCAATTTGTGATAAGTTGACAAATATATCTTTTCTGTGGTATTACATTTAAAGACGATCACTAAAATGTAATAAGTTGTAATCAGTTGCCTCACTTGAAATAGTTTCCTTACTTCACCTCTGGTTGTACCTCGTGCATTAATAGCCCAATGTATCCTGTAACCCACTAATAGGTAACCCACAAATGCACGAGATACAACCCCTTATGCAAGTACTGATATGAGTTATATTATCACATTCTCACTTGATTATCATCATCTATATATATATATATATATATATATATATATATATATATATATATATATAAAGGAGGGATCAATAATTGACACCTAGTGTAAGACTTGTTTCTTCTGAAATGTTACTCAATCATGGGTTATAACCTTTTATTTTATTATTTTTTTTCTTGTGCTGCAAATAAAAATTGTCACTTAGGATTGTAACATGCTATAAGTCACTAAGACTTTTATTTTTTTATTTTTTATTTTTTTTGATATGCAAAAGGATAATAGTATTAATATTAAGAAGAAAAGAACCAAGAACACCCAGCAAAAACCACCCAAACCAAGAGCAACCCAACAAAAAATCCTCCCACAAAAGCAGAGTAGATCGCCCAGCACAAAACAAAAACAACAAAAATTGCCCTAAGAAAAACCCAACAAACAACACCAATTAATAAGGAAGAAACACCTACAAGAACATAGCCGAGACAAGGATAGAAACAACACCCAAAGAAAAACCCCTAACACCAACAAAGAGCAACAAAAAACCCTAACCCAGCACAAAAGAGCACCACAAGCCAAGCACCAAATACTCCAAAAGGAGGGCAGAATTGCACTAGAGCTTCAAGAAGCAAAAAGAACCACGACACAAGAAGCGGCACTCGAGACAATAAACTGGAGCAAGAACAACAAACCAAACCACACAAAGGAAGAAGGCATCCCAACGAACACCCAACATCAAGCAACTAGAGCAGCAGCTAGCAAGCTACAACGCTGACATCGACAACACGCCCCAACAAGCCTCTAGAAAAGCAAAAACCAGCCCCAAAGCCAACCCGCTTAAGCCTCCTCTTCTTCTTGATGCTTCTCAAAATGGTCGATCTCAATCCCTAGATTCCAATTCAACTAGTCTACTCAAAACTTCATCTTCATTACCCAAACATCTAATCCCAATCAAATTGAGAACTTACAAAGTTTGCTAGCTTCATCCAAAATAATCTTATTTCTATTAGCAATCCCACTGTCTGGCATTAAGAAGCCACTTCCATACAAAGCCACCAAATCCTTAGGGACACGTATCCTCTAAACAATTCAATTTTTCCTTTAAAGCTTTCATCCTACTCTTCCTAGCTTTATTAGCTTTAATATTTTTCTTTTTTGACCCACCACATGCCTCTTCTTATGCTTAATATGTCGAAAATCTCGCCTACTGCTCACCACCCCAAATTCCTCACCATCTAACATATCATCAAAGAAACCCCCCATTACGGCCATCTACCTTAGGATTTTTTCAAAAAAGCGAACTGAGCCTAAAGACTGATTGTTGAGACTATCCATGACCACAAATACTAGAATATCACTAATCCCACTTGCTGATAAAGAATCAATATCTAAACCAAAATTCTTACCTACCTTAGCATCCATCTGCTACTCCTCTCTACTACCCCTTGTAACTGAGCCCTTTGAACATTCAACCACCTCAACAACCTCTATAGATTGAGCCTCTGGCACCTCTTTAGAGCCTTCAACATCGCATTGCATAGGAGTACCCTCTGAGAAATTGTCATCACTGAGTAGCGTAGGCATAGGACTAGAGGGAAAGGTAAATCGCAAGCCAAATTCCTCCCTAATCGAGACTTCAAAAAAAGACCCATCCACTAAGAATTTGATGAATTTAGCAATATCCAATATGCCAGTAGATACCAAAACTCTCCCCCTATCTAAAGATTTTCTATTAGAGGTTACACTCTCAACTTTAATAACATCATCCACACTCTGATTGATCTTCAGTTGCCTTCATTCTAAGCTTGAAGGGGACCCTAAAAATCTAAGACTAGACTTGTCTTTTAATTATTTTCTTGATATTACCTTATTTCTTTCTTTCTTATTCTTTTTATTAATACTATTTTGAGTTGAACAAAAAAATACCCCGTAAACATATTTTGAATTGTTTGCTCTAAGGATGATCAACTCATTTCATTATTATTTTTTTTTAAATATTGGATTGTAATTTGGGATTAATTTTTTTTTTATTTAAATCAATGATTCTTAAGCATCATTAGATCCTCTAGCATCCCAACTATGTTGGCACCCTAGAAGACCTTCAATCATGTGCTCGAGACTCAAATTTATTAATTAAATAAAAGAAAAGAATAATTACAGAAAGGAGAAGGAAAACCTAGTCTTGGTGACTTATAGAACGTCACAATCCAGTTCACAACCAAAATAAATTAAAGCCTAAACCTATAATTAGGAAGGTTATACATGTCAAGACAAACCAAAGTAAGCACCTCATCTGGAGCAATCCACCACCACTTCATCCTAAAATGATGTAGACCAAGATTTACTACTCTATCTGCTAGAGAATTTCCTTCCCGAAAAATATGAGAACAGGGGAAAGCCATGGACTTTAGATAGAGTTTGCAATTATGCCAACGAGACCTTAATTGCCAAGGAGGAAAATATGAAGTGTGATGACATGAATTTTATAAATATATTTATGATATTTATTTTGATCCTATGTGTGCAATTTCACCATAATTTAAGCATGTGTAACATAAAATCATGCACCCAACCACACCATAACACAAATCATTGAGATGAATGTGAACGGAATACATTTTCCTCCCCTATTCACATTTTCTTCCCCTACTCTGCCGGCCTAAAACCCCTCCCACTTCATTTTTTTTATTCCTGACAACTGCAACTCTGCAACCCGTAATAACCCGGCCCTGTTTTTCCTTCAGCAATTAAGAGGCCATACTTCAGCCGCACCTACTCACCTTGACTCCCATCTCTGTTTCCATTTGCACCTAGTTCGGATATGTATATATATATATACATATATATATATATATATATATATAGAGGGACCCGAGACAGAGAGTTAGAGAAAGAACAACAGAGAGAGAGAAACTGAAAGAGAACAGAGGAGAAAGAGAATGGTCTTGTGGAGATTTTTGGCTGAGTTCGTGGAGTTCTTTCGTGAGGTAAAAACCTCACCTCTTTTATTGTTGATTTTATATATATATATATATATATATATATATATATATATATATATATATATATATGTCACGTACTGTGTATATCCATATGTATATATATAATTTTATTTTCTTGTGTTATTCTTAGAAAGGTTGATCCTATTTTATGTTTTTGGGACCAAGAAACACCATTGTAGTGTCAAATTTCAGAGAAATTGACTGTAGATTGAAGTTTTAGAAATTTTAGAATTTTAGATCATGAAAACCCGAAACTTTAGGCTTAAAAACGAATATGATTTTGTAGGATTCTGAATGAACAATTTATACGCGCACGTAGTACTCTGTGTGAGCTTCGATTCGACACTTGAATCATTGAAAACGGTTAAGAAACGAGGGAAATATTAATTATCGAAATTGGCCGTTGAACACGCAGTGTAACCGGGTTACACAATTCAACCCGCAGGAGGTTGAAGAAGACCCCATAGGACTATGATCCTGTGTGGGTGCATCTATATATCTTACCGTGTTCTCATGCATTTAAAAGCCATACGTTAATCATATGAACCCCAAATTTGACCGTTAGACTTGTCTTGGCGGGCCCTACCATGTGGGACCCTTGGTTGACTATTTTGACCAAGTTTGACTATAGTTTGATTTTTTGGCCAAATTAATATTTATTAAAAATTCCAGAAAATACCAGAAAATTCCAAAAATTACAAAAAAATTCCTGAAAATTATGAGAAATTCCCAGAAATTATAGAGAGTGTTTTAAAAATTATTTTGATCATTTTGGGACCATAGTTCACTGTTAGAAGGCCAATAGTAATTTTTGAGTACGTTATATTTATTTTGAAATTTACCTAAATATTACGTATGCATAATTATCAGATTTTATTGGTCCTCGGGAGGACCCTAGGGAGCATTGACGCTGCATTTGCATTGTTAGTGTCTATCACGTGGTTTTGGGTTGGTATTACTCACGATTGAGGTAAGAAATGTGGCTTCTTTACATTTAATATGGTGTTATTTTATAAATGTGATTTTAAATGCTTTAGTGATATTGTTGGAATTTCCCACTTATTTATGACCAAATATTTTTATTACTTGTTCAAAATTTAGGGAATCCTTCAATATAGCATTTGATACTACTGTTTTATAGTATTATTTAAAGATACATGGTTATATACTCGTTTAAATGTTATTGTGAAATTTCTGTTAAATGTGTGGAATTTTCATGATACTTGGATTATGGAAAAATGCTTTATAAATGTTGTTTACTTAAAAATGCTTTAGAAATGTTATTGAAATTCCATAAATTTATCAAACGTGTTTATGGATACTTTTGGACACTCAGATATTTATATGAATGATGGAAAATGTTTTGGATATATGGACCTTGGGTCTTGGTATGCATCAAACGGGTGGGGGCATCACAAGGGTGTGGTGTCCTGCGTTGAGAATACTCCGCGAATAACAAGCAGGATAAAGTGCCCTTGGGTGAAAGACCCTAAAGCCCTCAAGGAAGAATGCCGCGCAGGTGTTGGTTATTTTCGTGTTTGGCTGAGCCGGGGGTTGACGTGACGACGTAACTTGTGATCAGCGATGGTTGATGCATGGTTTGATCCCATAGTCTTGGGAATTGGAGATACTTATGAGAATTTTGGGAAATTAACTTAAAACCCACACGAAGTACTGATTTGTGACTGTTATTTGATTTTAAGTTATTAAATGATTTTAAATTATATACCATGTATTTGCACATATATTAATTGTATAGAATCCACACATATTTCCTATTGGGTTTTGCAGCTCATCCTATTATTATTTCAGATGATCAGATGATGAATGAAGGTTCGCCGATGGCGGATACCTAGTGGCATGATCTGAGGTTGGAACTTGAAGGTGTATAGCCATTACTATTATTATTGTTATTACAATTAGTACTTACTGAACGTTGAATAGTTTGAATCTAGCCTATATGTGCCAGGGATGTTGGCATTTTAAGGGATCATATATTATTATGGGTATGATGTATGAGCATAACATTTTATATTAATTATTTGGGTATTATTGATGAGTTGGCACCATTATTATTATAAAAAAATAAAAAAAAATAAAAAAAAAATACACATGGATTTGACTAAGTCTTCCGCACTTTTATACTCCGACTTATCCACGTGTACACCTTTTTACTTTGACTTTTATCCACGTGTCGACTCTCCGAGTCGGGGCATGACATGAAGGATCTAGCAAACATTGAACAACTGATTGAGAATCACATTCTAGCCATAACTTTTTCCAACCTAATGACTAAGCTTTCTCAATACCAATAATGACTGCTAACAATTCCGCATAAAAGGCAGTTTGCACACCAATATTAAAAGCAAAAGCACCCTTAACAAATCCTCTATAATTCCGAAAAACACCCCCCACAACAGCTGGGCCCGGATTACTTTTTGTAAGATTGTCTGTATTAAGCTTAATCCACGATGGAAGAGGACACTGCCAAGCAACAGATACAATTGAAGGAACTTTCCTTGGGATCCCACGAACATCAAAAGAGTGAAGAATCTGTAAATCTGAAATAGAATTACTCATATAATCGGTACTCAACTTGCTAACATAAAAAAGAAGAGGTTGAATATGAAGACAAATTCGTTGAACATTAGGCTGGTTATCTTCAAAACGGAATACATTCTTGGCAGCCCAGATATCATAGAAAATTTGCATTGAGGCAACCAACCATAAATTGTAGACTTGAGAACTCAAATTCCTGCAAGTCAAAAAGTTCGAAAAATTCATAACCGAGCTAGCATTAACAGAAGTGGAAATTCTAAAGGCAGAAAATACCATAACCATAAAGCTTTAGCAAAATCACATGAAACAAAAAGATGGAAACTAGATTCCTCTAAACCATCCTAAGAATTAACAAAGACTGCATTTGGAAGCCATACAAATGCCACGCTTTTGTAATTGATCATCCGTAGGGATATGGTTGCATAACACCCTCCACATTAAATTTGAGACTTTAGGGGGCACAAAATTGTTCCAGAGATTCGCAGCTCATGGAACTTGAGGACGTTTAGGGCTGGCATGATGATAAAACCTCCAAAAATGTGAGATGCCCAGATCTTGAAGGAGTCCAAAAAAGAGAATCAAAAACATCATCTATAGGGAGACTAATATGGAGAATATCCTCGACAAGAACAGGAAAAGACAAGAATGGGGAATTTTATTGTCGATGCATCTAGTGTGGCTTGTGTCATGTGGGGTTGTGTTTGTAAAACATTAGAACTTTTCCCTTTTTCTTTTTTTCTTTTTTTTCTGGAGACAAGGATAATACCTAATGCCGATAACTGGAGTAGAACAGAGAGGCAAACACTGGATGTGTGCACCCATCCCACAACACACACACCAGTAAGTCATGGACTTGCATAGCAATGGGGATTCATATCCACTCCCAGATCCAGGAATTGGTTACCCGTCAATAAAATCATACCAACCTTTACTATACTTATTACGCCTAGGGGGCTAGCCACAAGGTTTGAACACAAGACCTCATGGTTAGTATTCCAACCACTCAGCCATCTACGCCACACCTCATGGTTACATTAGACTTTTCGCTCTGTGACTGACTCTTTGTTTCTTTATTTAGTTTTAATCAAATGGTAGCAAGAAGCGATATTCATGCTTAATTACACTGTTATAGCCTTTTCATATATTGTACATTTCTTCTTTCTCTCCCTACCACCTCAATCTTTTAAATGAGTTGATAATAATTGAATTTCAGGTCTGAGAATTAAAGAGAAGAAGTCAATATCTGTTATTAAAAACCGAGAACTTCTTATCTTTTAAATGAGTTGATAATTGAAGAAGGTATACACAATTATATCCAGCCGAATATTTGGGTGATGTATGTTGTGGGACTTCATAACAATTTTTAAAATATATTAATAGATTCTACCTTCAATTGAGGGGTTTTTTTTTTTTTTTTTTTGTTTTTGTTTTTGTTTGGTCCAATGATAGCTCTATTGGCACCTCAAGACTTGTTTTTTATGGTGTAGCTCCCAACTTTGATGAAAAATTTTATTACTATTTTAACCTTTTGTGAAATTACTATTATTAAAGATAAAATCCTCCTTTGGAACAAGCAGTAAGGGGTGTCGATGATTAGGGTTAAGGTTTGGTGTGAGAGAAAGAGAGGAGGTGAGGGACAGTGTAGTTTTGGTATTAAGGGAGTGTAAAGAAAAAATATGTGATTTTTAATTTCTTTAGTGGGGGTTAAAGAAAAATGGAGCTAAAAAGCAGCTCTTGTGGTGCCAATAAATCCACCAAACCTTTGGTCTCAAATATTTTGGGTGTGGTTATTGCCCGCCACCACAAAATTTCTTAAGTATCCCCATGTATTTTAAACTTTTCAAAATTTTAGAAAGAATATAAAAAATTTTCACGTAAACTGGTCGCGATGTCCATTAGAAAACATCATTTTAAACAACTTTGTAGAAGTACTTTGATCAACTTTGTAGAAGAAAGTTTTTCCAAAATTTGTCATTTAAGTGGATTTTTTTGACAATTTTCCATGAAAAATTCAATTAAAACAAAACAAAGATTGCAAATGGTCAAAAAGTTAACTTAAACGACAGATTTTGAAAATACTTTCTTCTACAAAGTTGTTCAAAATGATGTTTTCTAGTGGACAACGTAGTCAGTTATCATGAAGATCTTTTATATTTTCATAAAACCTTGAAAAATTTAAAGCTAGTAGGAAAACTTAGGAATTTTTGTGGTGACAATAGTCTGCCTCGAATTTTTTGGACCTAGTAACTTTGCAGAAAAAAGGTCTTTCAACACCAAATTTGTCTTAGTTGGCCTCTATTAGTACCCCAATACTTGCTTTTCATCCCTCAGTTTCATTTTAAGGTTTTATGTAACATACAAAAAGTTTTTATGAAAATATCCATGTAGTCGACTAGAATACATCAGTTTGAACATTTTTTTTTTAAAAGCTTTTTTAAAATTTATTGTTTTAAGTGGACTTTTTAGCCATTTATGAATCAAATACTGTAAGTCACCAAGAAATCCATTTAAATGACATATTTTGGAAAAACTTTCTCCTACAAAGTTGTTTAAAATAATGTGTTTTAGTGGATGCCATAGCCGGTTTTCATAAAAACTTTTGTATCTGTCATAAAACCTTTAGGCTCTATTTGGTATTGCGGATTTTATCAAGGGAAAAAAAAAAAAATATATATATATATATATATATATAAGGAATTATACTTTTCTTTATTTTGTTGCAATGGAAAATTGGAAAAAAAAAAAAAAGATTTAGAATAATTTTGGCTTGATATGATTTTATCTTATCTTTTCATTTTCTTTCCTCCTCATTTTTTTTCCCTTCCTTTTTTTTTTCCTTGGTAAAGTCCATGAATTAAATAGAGGGTTAAGTGTAAAATAAATGGAAGATGAAAAATTTATCCAAAAAAAAAAAGGAAAAAGGTGGAGGATGAAAAACAAGTCTTAGGGTGTCAATAGAAGACCCCTTTGTCTTATAATTGATGGTGCTTAGTTAAGGCCCATCAATCAAATATTTGTGTCGTGAGAAAGATTTGAGATTGCTAAATTACAAAGGCCCATCAATCAAACGTAGGCCTTTGTAATAATCAAGCAAATTTAGCATTTCTATTCTTTGTAATATTTTAATATTTTGTATTAATGCCATTAGTGTTCAGCTCCACCTAGTGAAAATTCATGGGTCCATCCCTATATATAAATTAATAGAGCCTTTTTATTATCTCAGATTTTGAGAATTTGCTATGTCACCCTTATGAAATTTACAATTATATATTTTCTGCAGATTCTGGAAAATTGAGGTTTGGATGCTCACTTGCACACCGGAGGCCAGCATGTAGAAGAAGCCTCATGATCCTCGATCAGACACATGCATAAAGCAGATTGAGGTAATCTTTCCACTTGATCTGAAACCTTCTGTGCTCCAACACTAAAACCCGTCCCCATATAGGCACTGCTAGTAGCAGGACCCTCTTTCATATACTTCCTTTTCTCCTCGACTGGCAATCCAAAGAACTGGTGAGCCGCATCCTTCACATCCTCAAGAACTTCAATAGGCACGCCAATGATTGATAATGTAGAAGGCACCCCATTTTTCTGCAGCATTGCAAATCGATTCTACCAGTTTCGGGTCGGCCCAATTTGACACATCGACGATGGGTATGGAATTTTCAGATTAACACTTTGCTCATATCGAACCTTTCTTAAAGAGGTAGGATGCATTGCTTTGGGACGGTTTTAAGGCCCATATCGGCAAGACCCTTTACGTGCTCCGTTGCCTTTGTTAATGACGAAATCGAAAACATCGAAGGACATTTCTGCAGTTATTGGGAGAAAAGAGTGAGATAGTTTGCAGTTAGCAGAGGAGGAGGAATAGGAAAGGGAGGTGCAATTTAGGAGTTTACTCGCACGGAGAAAAACTTCTATGTAACTGACGTAGTATACAAATCAAGAGTCTGTTCGTTTCTGGGAGTTTAAACCCTCGAGAATCTCAAACTCTCGAGAATTTGTACTTTTAAGAATTTAACTCCTTAGAGTTAAAAATTGTCTCTTCGGATGGAGGTGAAAAATAAGCACAAAATTTGATATTTTATAATTTGTAAGAAGAACTGGTTCAACAAAGTGTGAGGTAGTACGAATATTAAATAATACTTCAAAGAAGATCAAAACCAGATTTGAGACCCATCACCAAAAAAAACAAACAAAAAAACCAACTAAAAGATTAAACCTCATTTTTTTCACAATACACAATAAACCAAGCAAAGATCATCTTTTCTCCCTAACCAAAACAGGGAAAAAAAAAATTAAAAAAAATAATTTCTCATGAAATTCAATTTGGAAACTCGGGCTGCTCAAAACCTTGAGCAAATTCTTGCTTAAAGGCAGACCGTCCATATTTGCCTTGTGATTTAACGATGATGCATCCAACACCATGTTGTGGCTGATGCCAGAGATTAACGGTGGGACCTCAAATTTGGTTCATATTAAAGAAAATGCAGGCTGTGTTTGAAGAAGGGTGGTTGAGATGAAGATTTGAAGATATGGTGCGTTGCAACGATGGGGTTAGGGATGCTGGAGCAAACGATGATTTGAAGTTTCGCCTAAGATCAAAGAAGAAGGTGGTGGCTATGAAAGAAGAACAGAATTACAGACGGGTGTCATTGTCGACACGGGATTTGTCAATTCCCTCATCCTTAGACGAGATTTGAACCTCCCACGGATTGTGAGAGTTTGGATCTTCGGGGAAATTAAAATCCCACACTCTAAGCAAAACGAACAACCCATTTTTTTATATTAAAATCTCACATTTTAAGCAAAGCGAATAAGACACGTCACTTGGGAGCATTATAAAATACGTTTTGACCCCACAATCCTACTTTGTTTCACTCGTATCGGTTTCGTGACACCACCTTTCACTACATTGTATCTATGTTATCTATAACACTCCCAAATGACGTGTCTTATTCGCTTGCTGGTTGTTTAGTGGATCCTTGGTTAATGCCCATTCATTTCATTTTTTGTTTGTGATGCAGCGGAAAATACGCGGTCAAGACTAGCTCACCAAAATACAAACAAGCGTCCACCAATCTGTTGATTGTCGCAAGAACAATGCCAGATAGTAGGCAACCACAATCAATATTCTCTCAAGAACACGAAAGTAGGAAAATAAAGGAGAACTCTCTCTCTTAATATTATTAATCAAATAATCAACTTAACACCCTTTGCCATAAGGCTTACATCCCTTTATATAGAGAACTAATAAGAAAAACCTAGTTCTACTAGAACAAGATAACCTAGTTCTACTAGAACAAGAAAACCTAATTCTACCAAAACAAGTAAGAAGAAAAACCTAGTTCTACTAAAACAAGACAACCTAGTTCTACTAGAACAAGTAAGAATTAACTCTCTAGGAAACTAATTAATTTAAAGCAATAATAAAAATGAAATAAATAAAGCCTTAAAATAACTAATAAATTAAACTAAGCTAAATTAATAAAAATCCCGAAAATAGCCCATTCGCTTGACCTCTCGACGATCCATCACCTCTAAGAACTTCAAGGCTAAACACGCGATGCGGTCTGCATCATCCTCCCCGGGTTGGAGAGAATTCGCCCTCGAATTCGCAACCTCATCTTCCGAGCTATCTCCATTGTACGGGACCAAATGCTTAACGTTGAACACATCATGAGTGCGAATATGACTTGGAAGCTTTAAACGGTAAGCATTAGGATTAATCTTCTCAATGATCTCCAATGGTCCAATTTTCCTCACAGCCAACTTGTTGTACTCTCCCACAGAATATCTATCTTTTGTCAAGATGGCATAGACAAAATCTCCTACATCAAACTCCACCAAACGCCTCTTTTTGTCAGCAGCTTACTTGTACTTCAAAGTAGCCTCTTGCAAATTCTTGAAAGTAGCTTTGTGAATTGCTTGAATTTGAGCAATCAAATCTTCAGCCTTTGCATTCACACGCTTCAAGTCAGGAACAGGCGCAAGGTCAAGTGGCGATCTCGGATTGTAGCCATAATTAATATAAACGAACTAAACTGAGTGCTACGACTGATAGAACGATTGAAAGCAAACTCAGCTTGGTACAATCTTTGATCCCAATTCTTCCCATGGTCTCCAGCTAAGCATCTCAAGAGATTTCCCAACGAACGATTAACAACTTCTGTCTGACCGTCCATCTGCAGATGATAGGCACTAGTAAAATCAAGCTTTGTATTAGCAAGCTTCCACAAGCATCTCCAAAAATGACTAAGGAACTTAGAATCCTTGTCGGAAACTATAGTCATTGGCGAACCATGCAAACGATACACCACTTGAAAATATAGTTGAGCCACATGCAGTGCATCACTAGTCTTCTTGCAAGGAATAAAATGCGCCATCTTAGAAAATCGGTCCACCACTACAAAAATAGAATCCACACCCCTTTGTGTACGTGGTAACCCCAAGACAAAATCCATACTCACATCAGTCCACGGTTGTGTAGGTATAGGTAAAGGCATATACAACCCAGCATTAGTCGCAATGCCTTTAGAAATTTGACATACCCTACAACGATCCACAAACTTAGCAATCTCCTTTCGCATAGATGGCCAAAAATAAGTATGCATTACCAACTGCAGCGTCTTATCCCTCCCCATGTGACCTTCATTATGTAGCTCCGTTATAATTTTCAGACGCAAACTACACTCAAGTATACACAACAAATTTCCTTTGAAAAGAAAACCATCATGCACAATGAAATCCACGCGTCTACCTTCTCTTACATCATCCATAATAGAAGAAAAATATGGATCAGTAGACAATAATTCATTAAAAGTATCAAAACCAAGTACCTTTGTCTTCATGGTAGTAAGCAAAGAAGTATGCCTACTAAGCGCGTCTGCCACTTTATTCAATGCCCCAGATTGATGCTTGATAACAAATGTAAATTGTTGCAAATAAGCTGCCCAACCAGCATGTCTAGAATTCAGCTTAGCTTGACTATTGAGGTGCTTCAAAGCATCATGATCTGAATACAAAATAAATTCGTTGTAGGCTAGATAAGAACTCCAACGCTTCAATGCTTGAACAATGGCATAGAACTCCACATCATAGGTACTATAGTTCAGTTTAGACCCATTCAATTTCTCACTGTAGTACGCCACGGGTCTCCCATCTTGACTCAAAACCCCTCCAATACCTACTTTAGATGCATCACAATGAAGCTCAAACGGTATTGAGAAATTCGGAAGCACTAGCACAGGAGCTGTAGTGAGCTTGTGCTTTATCACATGAAAAGCCCTTGTAGCAGCTTCAGTCCAAGTAAGCTTTCCCATCTTCATGCAGTCTGTAATAAGCGCCATAATAGTGCTGAAATTTGGGATAAAACGCCTATAAAATGACACCAACCCATGAAAACTACGCACTTCAGTCACAGTGGTAGGTATGGGCCATTGCTTGACTGCCTCCACTTTGGATTCATCAACAGAAATTCCATCCTTTGAAACAGTATTCCCAAGGAATAGAACTTTATCAGTCATGAAGTAGCACTTTTGCAATGCAACAAAGAAGTTCTCTTTCCTCAAAACTGACAAAACCTGTCTCAAGTGCTCAAGATGCAAAATAGGATTAGCACTATAAATAAGAATATCATCAAAATAAACTACCACAAACTTCTCAATGAATGGCCAAAATATTTGATTCATCACGCGCATGAAAGTACTCGGAGCATTAGAAAGTCCGAATGGCATCACCAACCACTCGTATAACCCCTCACGAATCTTGAAAGCAGTCTTCCATTCATCACCCTCTTGGATACGAATCTGATGATATCCACTTTTCAAATCCAATTTACTGAACACAGTAGCTCCACCCAATTGGTCTAACAAATCATCCAACCGAGGAATAGGAAATCTGTAACGCACAGTTATTTTATTTATTGCTCGGCTATCAACACACATACGCCAAGACCCATCCTTCTTAGGTGTAAGCAACGCAGGTACAGCACAGGGACTCAAGCTTTCCCTAATGTGTCCTTTAACCAACGACTCCTCTACTTGACGCCTCAACTCCTCATGCTCTTTAGGACTCATACGATAGTGAGGTCGATTAGGTAGATTGGATCCTGGCACAAGATCAATTTGATGCTGAATGTCCCTAAGAGGTGGTAACCCCATAGGTAACTCACTAGGAAAAAGATCCTTGTACTCACCAATAATTTTTTTAATAGGCTCAGGAATTTTCTCACCATTCCCTTCAATAGTTTCTTTACCCATCAGCATATAAACCATCCTAGTTTCAATTGCTTCCTCGACAAATTTATGCATAGACAATAAATTTGTATTTTTTTCTCCACTAGATCTAGGTGCCAATTCTTTATTAGGGAGTAAAACAATTTTAACATTGTTAAACAAAAAGCTATATGTATTTTTCCTCCCATCATGTGCAACACCCCTATCAAATTGCCAAGGTCTACCTAATAATAAATGGCATGCATCCATACGAACTACATCATACCATGCTTTATCTTTATAAGTAGAACCAATAGAGAAAGTAACTAAGCAACGTTTTGAAACGGTTACCTCTGTACCCTTCTTTAGCCACGAAAGCTTATAGGGATTAGGATGTTGCTCAGTAGCCAACTCCAATTTTCTGATAGCTTCTTCAGCAATTACATTCTCGCAGCTCCCAGAGTCAATAACAAATTTGCATACTTTCCGCCAATAGTGCATGTTGATTGAAAAATATTACTACGAAGCCACGCATCTCCATTGACTTCTCTAGGAGTGAAACAAGCTCTACACACCACAAGTAATTGCCCTTGGTCACCCTCAACTTGCTCTTCAAGCGAATGGTCACCCTCAGTCATATCAAAATGCGGCTCACCCTCAATTTCATAATCATGATCACCCACAAATTCTTCATTCTCTACGAATAGCCCTTTACCATAACGCCCACCTTTCTTGCACTCTACCATGCGATGCCCGGACTCACCACACGTGAAACAACGAACACCACTAGTGCTAGGTCTAGCTGTCCTAGGGGGTTGACCTCCAACAGGTGGTCTAGCCGCCGGTGCTGACTGTGTCGGATTCCTCACAGGCGTCGGTCTACTTTGGGTTGGCGGGATGCGAACACTTTGACTACCACCATTCCATGGTGATACTCCATGCTTGCGATTGAATTGCTTCTCCAATTGAATAGCCCTTTGGTGCGCCTCTGATACAGAATAAGGGTCAAATAAATTTAAAGTATCTTGAAATTGATCACGGAAACCTCCAATATAACGAAACACCAATTGATCCTTTGTTTCAGCCAAATCATTGTGAGACACCAATTTATAAAATTTCGTAGTATACTCATCAACCGTCCGAGTTCCTTGCCGCAAATTCTGCAACCTCTGGTACATCGTTCTTGTATAATTATACAGTAAGAACTCTCCACGCAGATGCTTCTTTAATTTTTCCCACGAATTAATTTTTGACTTTCCTTGTCGACTATGGGTTGTTTTCAATTTTTGCCACCAAGAAGCAGCCCTCATACGAAATCTCGTAGCCACCAACGGAACCCTTCGATTATCAGGAACCTCCTTAAAATCTAAAATTTCTTTCACAGTAAAAATCCATTCCAAAAATTCATCAGGTTGTAACGTACCTGAAAATTCTGGAATATCAATCCTTATACCACTCTCCCATCGTCGAGTATCATCTACAACCCTAGGTTCCTCGCCCTTTTGCCTCATTCTCCCTTGCGGGACATAGTCAGCATAAGGACTGTCAAAATTATGATAATCACGATTATTACCTCTAGGCTTGCGCCTCCCTCGCGGAGCGAATTCGGTGTCAGAATCCTCGTTTTCACCCCCAACACTCTCTACCTCTACAGAATGTAGAGACGGAGATCGACGACCACATCTGCCTTCAAGATGTTGTCCTTTGAGTTCAATTCGTAACTCGTCTAAAAGTTCTTGTCGCATTCGGGCCATGTCCTCGCGATAATGCACGACCTCCAGATTGGCTTCACGGCCTCCGGCACGTCCTCCTCCTCGTCTTGGCATGACGGCAAGAACGAACTGGGCTCTGATACCAACTGATGCAGCGGAAAATACGCGGTCAAGACTAGCTCACCAAAAAATAAACAAGCGTCCACCAATCTGTTGATTGTCGCAAGAACAATGCCAGATAGTAGGCAACCACAATCAATATTCTCTCAAGAACACAAAAGTAGGAAAATAAAGGAGAACTCTCTCTCTCAATATTATTAATCAAATAATCAACTTAACACCCTTTGCCATAAGGCTTACATCCCTTTATATAGAGAACTAATAAGAAAAACCTAGTTCTACTAGAACAAGATAACCTAGTTCTACTAGAACAAGAAAACCTAATTCTACCAAAACAAGTAAGAAGAAAAACCTAGTTCTACTAAAACAAGACAACCTAGTTCTACTAGAACAAGTAAGAATTAACTCTCTAGGGAACTAATTAATTTAAAGCAATAATAAAAATGAAATAAATAAAGCCTTAAAATAACTAATAAATTAAACTAAGCTAAATTAATAAAAATCCCGAAAATAGCCCATTCGCTTGACCTCTCGACGATCCATCACCTCTAAGAAGTTCAAGGCTAAGCACGCGATGCGGTCTGCATCAGTTTGGGAAATATTTATTTAATAATCTAAAAAACTGACGCACAAGATCACTCATCAACCATTAATGGAGTGTGAATCCCACTTGGTGGCCGGGTGGAAGTTACTATGAGCTCCACATGGTGTGTGACTCTAATTGTGTTTGGGTCATTTTTAGGTCACTTTTTTTTTGTCATTTAATATTGTTTATTATTATTTTTATTATTATTATTATTGCAACGTAAATTGTAAAAGAAAAAACTTTGAACTTTAGGTCATATTTCAATTTGCTACTTTAAACTCTCCACTGCGTCAATTAAGTAAAACAAAGAGCAATGCGACACATTTAAAAAACCAAAGCGTAAAACAAAGAGCAATGCTATTTTATCGCATTTCATAAACATTGCAAACAGTAGGATTTGGTTACCATTAACTAGTGTAGCAATAAAGTCTCTAATGTAAAATATTTCTTATTGTGTTTTGTGGGCTTTTTCTTTGTATGTTTTTTTTCATATATATGTGTTTAGCAAATCAATAGATAAATAACTTAATTATTAAAATTTAAAAAAGAGAGAGAGAGAGAGAGAGAGAGAGAAATATTCCTTTTTCCATGCCTGAGCTGAGTAGTAAAATAATACATTGGGTTCCAGCCCTTACCAGTTGGTATAATCTGCTTGGTCTAAGCCCAATCCTTCCATTCGCGCCTGCCTAATTATTCAGCCCCAGGTTAACTTCACTAGGCCCTTCTTCATTATCTCTAGTAGGCCCAACCCCGACAGCCTAGGATCCTCCTCCACTGTTGAGCAAGAACCATAAGCCCAGAGCTTTCTCGACTATTACCTCCCTCGACAATTTCCATTTTTGGGAAATGTTTGTTCCTTGCCAAACGCTCTCAACTAACTTATATCAGCCATTCAGTACCATAGATTAGGAGTTGTATCTTATGTATTGGCCCAATATATCCCGTAATCTACTAATACATGAAACACAACCTCTAATACGGGATTGATATAAACTATATCAGTATATGCTCACAATGTAAAAAATGACAGTAAGGTGAGTACATGTTGATATAACTTATATCAATCTCTTAAATTAAAAAATTTCAAATCACTAATAATAAATTTAATCGTGTTATTCATATTTTAATTGTTAAAAACCTTCTTTTTTTTTTTTTTTGGAAACAGTTACATGTATTGTTTTAAAAGAGTTACATGTGATTTTTTTTAAATAGTTTAAATGTAATTGTTTTATTTTTATTTTTTTTACATAATTTCATATTTATCATGGGTCTTGTTTCAAAGGTCTCGACGAATAGATTCAAAACATTTAAATTTTATCGAAAACCAATGTACGTATCAAAAGTTATGTAATTTTGAAAATAAAAACTAACAACCTAAAGGTAATAATGACTTTATGCACTTAACAACATCACAAAACACTCCTAATCGTTTCATTTAAACATAGACTTATGGCTGTACAAAATTCGATTTGTCATGAACTTATGCCTCTATAAGTCTTAAAAGCAGACTTCTCACTAATTTTCCTTATAAGTTGTATCAGCACTGTAATGACCCAATAAAATCACACACACACACACACACACACACATTTGATATATCTATATATATATATATATAGATATCATGCCAAATGGCATGAGAAGGGTGCATGAGCTACATGGCAACCATGGGAGGGGTGTTCTTGCATGCAAGAACACATGACAACTTTTTAGGGACATTTGGCATGGAATTTAAGCCATGTGTCAATGGCATTTCATGCATGAAGATATATATATATATATATAGGGCCAAATTTCATGCTGGAATTATAGTAGAAAGAAAAAGGGAAAGAAAGTGAGAGAGAGAGAGAGAGGAAGATACTTGGGTATTTTGGGAAGAAGATTAGAGTGGAACTCAAATTTGAAGAATTAGGTGAGAATCACTTACTAAACTTATATTATGATTATGCTATGAGTAAATTTGAGTTCTTTTTCATTTCGTAGCTATAGTTTGATTGTTTTTAAAAAGCTTGAAGGAAGCTCTAATGGCTTCCCAGAATTTAGAAAATTTATATCTAATGCATGTGATTGAATTGAGCCATGAAATTTATACTGGATATGTATAATGGTACGATGAATATTGTGGTAAAATTTGGTGAGTTAGTTCAGTGTATGCCAAAAGAAATAATTTGAAAACAAAAATGGTGTTTTTATTAATTTCAGTACGTTTGGTCATTCTATCCCAAATGTGATAATTTTAATAAATATTAGGGATCACAAGGTTTCCAGAGACACCTGATTTGCAAAATTTGGTTAAGAAATGAGTGCTGTAGAATTTTGAAAAATTAGAAAAATCATAACAGAAAATCAGAGAAAAAAAGAGGAAGGAGATGAACAATAACCGGTCAATGTGACCTGGTTTGACTATTTAACCCATTTTGACATTTTACCCAGTTTGACTGATTTGACCTGATTTGACCAGGGTTGATCGTTTGACCAAAAAAATTAAAATTAAAATTAAAAATTATTTTTGGTGATTTTTGTTTTGATTCTAAAAGTTGTTTATAATTATAAACAACTTTAAATTGGTAGAAAATAACCTTAAATTGGTTTATTTTAAAACATAAGTATGTACGTACAAATGAGTTTAAGATATATGCATGAAATAAGAAATTCATATGGGGCGATATGAGATGATTTATTATCTGAAGCCTATAGTAGCTTATAACTGTTAAAATAATTTAATGAATTGATATATTATTTGAAATTTATTATGATTTATGACTGTTAAAATAAATCAGTGAGATGATTTATTATTGTGATTTATTATGTTGAATCATATGATGTATCATTGTAGCATATTTATATTGTTGGATTTAGATCTGTTGATTGAGATAAATCAAATGTTAATGATGGGAGACAGCTGAGATTGAGCATATCCTGTAGTTAGTGTACTAATATACAGACTCATTGAGCAAGTAGGTCGTGATCTATATATACATATTGCAAGGAGGCATATGTGCTATATTTGAATGGTAGAACACATTTGGTATAAAGCCTATGTATATTTTATGAATTCTATTTTTACAAGTTGTGAGACACAACGACGACTTAGGTATGTCAAAATTTGTTGAAATAAAAATTACATGCCACAATGATTTAGCCTAACACATGCAATGTTGATAGCATTTTGTTTGGAAATTTAATAAAATTTCAAATGAAATCATAAATTGTGTAGATTCTCACTAAGCATTATAGCTTACGTTGTTGTGAAAAAAATTTATGATTTTCAGGGGAGATTAGAGAGGATTAGCTGAATGAACAAGTTTGGCACATCTTTTTATTTAGTTTCTTATGAGATGTAATTTAACTAGAGATTAGTCATGACTATAACTCTTTTGTAATATTTTGGGGAAACAAGCTGATGTATATAGATGCATATATATAAAGATTAGCTAAATATATGAGACGGGTTATGTTTTTATTTAGCAATGAAATATTGCTATTCCCTTGGATGTTTCAAGCACATGCTCACCTAACCTATATTAACACCATGCATTGGGAGTTGTACCCTGTGCATTGGTCCAATGTACCTTATAACCACTAATGCACGAGATATAACTTCAATACAAGAATTGATATAAGTCATATTCGCACGTGCTCACTTGAAAATTTTCAAGTGACCTCATGCATGGTGCTTATACAATTTATGTTAGGGTAATTTTATAAGAACATGATTGTTATATATTATATATATCATATACTCCTTCCGTTCCATAAAAATAGGCCAAGTTTGACAAAACACGTAGTTTAAGAAAAATTATTATTGCATTAACTTATCATTTTTTAAATTCTAACTTTCCAAAAATACCCTTAATTGCCTGGTAGTGGGTTTTGTGTAGAAAGTAATTATTGAAACAATTAAGGGTAATATAGGAAAGTTCAAAAGAATAATGATTTGACTTTTCAAAGTAGACAAACATTTTGAGACAAAAAAAGTTGCAAAAATGACCTATCTTTGTAGGACGGAAGGAGTATAATATATGGGGAGGGTTTCGTTGACACCTGGTGTAAAAATTTTTATACTTACATCTGCCAATATCTTTTTTATAGAAATCATGATTTTACTACCCCCGAAATGATCATACCCTCTTGGGGGTAGGTAGGCCTCATCAAAAGCCCAAGGCCCATGGGCAGCCTGAATCCCAGCCTGAACCCGAAGGAAAAGCCTAGCTCGAGCTTGAGCCCAACCTGGATACCCTTGGGCTAGGGTTGGGCCTTTAGTTGAAGCCCGAAGCCTGATACTGTAGCAATATGAAGGTTTTCCTGTTTTTCAAAAAATTACTTTTTGGTGATAACTTCCCAGATTAATACCAATAAAAAATCTTTGATATTAACGTACTACAAATAGATAGTCAACTTAATACAAAATGACTACAAATGTCCTCTATTTTGGTATTATCATGGGAAGTGATCACCAAAATGTAATGTTTTCACTTTTTTATTTATTATTTTTTTTCCCTTTTGTTCCACATTTAGAGTAGGTAATATGGCTTAGGCCGGAGGTCCAAAGCCCGAAAAAGCCCAAGCCCGTGGGCTGGGCTTGGGCTTCACATTTTCCTTCATGGCCCGGCCCGATGAATAGTAGAAGCCCGAAAAGCTCGGCCCGAGGCTTGGCCCAGCTTGAAAAAAAAAAAAAAAAAAAGAAGAAAGAAAGAAAGAAAGAAGTCCAAGCCCGGGCCAGCCCGACCCGATGCCGAGGCCTAGGGGTAGGAAAATCATTATCAAGATTACTTACATTTCTTTTAATAAATAAAACTTTAATTTCGAGTATTTTATGAATGACATAACTCATAATAACTTATTAACTTGAGATTTGGCATGCATGACAAGAATATGTAATCTAACAGTTAGATTTGCGAAATATGATTTTTATAAAAAGATATTGATGAGTGTAAATCTAAAAAGTTTTACATTAATTGTTAACGATACCCTCCCTCTATATCTATACTACATATAAAAGTCTGTATCTCAGAAAAACTTTTAATTGATCATTCTACCCTCATTTTAATTTATAAATACAATTTTAACTTTGGTAACAAATGAAAGTTAAATTTTAACTCAAACTGTTAACAAATAAAAATTAAATTTTAACTTAAACTCTTAACAAATGAAAGTTAGATTCCTACTCAAATTCGTAATTATGCTTGCAAACTGAGGGCAACTATGAAATTTCATGATAATATATATGGATTCAAACTCTTTGAATATTCCGTTTCATGGAGGAAAAAAAAAAAATTATGAATGTATATTTAAAGGGTTTTTTAAACTTTCATTGACAATTTTTTTTAAAAAAAAAATATGTACTTTTGAATTTTAAATATCATTTTTTATGAAAATAATATAAAATCTTTATATATTTTTTATTTAACTAATATTATTTAAAAAATTTTATATGCAACGCACAGAGATGCACAGAGATGCTAATAACAGTCGCAACGATTGGAGTGGTTATGATGTCATTATTGTTAGCATTCCCATGCATCCAAACATGACAAGAATAATGTAAATACAGAAATTAGGAACCGTGAAAGGTAAGTTGGTTTTGGCAAAAGTATAGGCATATAGTCTAGCCTTTATCAAATTTGACAGCTGTTCTTGACTTATACTGCATCAATCATCAAAACACGATATTAGGCTGCCCTTTTTTTTTTCTTTTTTGTTTTTTGCTTTTTGTTTTTACCACTTTTGTTGTCAATAATTATCAGAGTAATGTTATTTTACCCATCTATTTCATTTATATCCTCTCACCTATCCATATATGGTAGTTTCTTATTATTCTATATTATATCCACATGATTGTTTTTACCTCTACACTTTTGACAAATAAAGTAAATGACAAAAATGGGTGGTAAATTAAAACATGTGTACGTACAGTATCATTTTCCTAATTATTATTGTTTGTTGAGGTGGCAATATGTGGTATCATTTTTTTTTTTTTTTAAACTTCCTTGCTTACTACTTCTTCTGTCCCATAAAAAAAGGTTAAGTTTGATAAAATACTGTAGTTTAAGAAAAGTCATCTGTGCATTGACTTGTCATTTATTAAAATTTATCTTTCCAAAAAACCCTTTTTTATTTAGTATTTGGTTTTGGGTAGAAAGTAATTATTAAAATAATAAAGGGTAATATAGAAAAGTTCAAAAAATTTGTGATTTAACTTTTCAAAATAGCTAACATTTTGGGATAGCCTATCTTTGTAGCACGAAGAGAGTACAATCTTACTATAATTATACTATATTAGATTAATTTTCCTTGCTTACATCACCCATGACGTCACCCACAGCATGCCTTTCTCAATTGGCAGACAAAACACGTTGAGATGACCACGGGGTTAAAATTTAACGAATTTGGTGGATAATATTTGGCTGATCAATATTTAGGAAAAAAGGTTTAAACACCAGTCTTAGGTGTTTAAACCTTTTTCGGGGAATTATGGTTTGGTCGGGCTAGGGGCAAATAATTATAGTTAGTATTCATTTTTAGTTAAGTTAATAGTCATTTACTTGTAAGTTAGTAGTAATTTGTATTAAACTATAATTATTTTTTCATGACCTGATCAATCCAAAATTCTCATCTTTTTTATTAGGGGAAATTGGTGATTGGTCCATAATTAAGTAAAATATTGGCAATTAATCAAGTAAGAGTTTTTTTTTAACTCAATTAGTTAATATAATGAAACTTATTTGGCAATTAGTCACCTTTATTTTTTAAATCCCTTGTTTACCCTTGTTATTATTAAGGGCACTTCCTTTTTTGTTATTAAAGGCACCTTATGTAACTAACTTGTTTTTTTAGTGTTCTAATTTTTAAAAACTTATAACTTTCAATATATATATATATATATATATATATCTATTTTCAAATAAAATTATTTCTTTAGAACCTACTCATCGACATCTTCGAAATAAGATCTATATTGATTAGGTAATTATTGAAAAAATTGAACCCATAAAATTTTACTACTTTGTAAAATTGTTATAAAATTTTAATACTTTGTAAAGTTTATTATTATGTAAAACTATAAAATTTTATTACTTTGGCATGATCAGTTTGTAAAATGTTACTACATTATAAAACTATAAAATTTTATAATTTGGCATGCTCCACTTTGTAAAATTTTCCTTCAACTGAGTTTTCTTTCTAGCAATCCCAAGCCATGATCAAAATCTTATATAGCAGACTAAAGACTGCATCCCCCTCCCCCCCCAAAAAAAAAAAAAAAAACAAAAAAAGAAAAAAGAGTGAGAGAGACTGATCCTATTCAATTATTTATTATCCCATGTCTTTCTTAAGCTACAAATTCATTTGATGGACAATCTACCAAAAGAATTGACCCAATAGAACCTGGTTTCGGAAACAACCATGTCATAAAACTCATCCCATAATCATCAATAACTGTCCCATTATAATATTTTAGCCGATCTTACAAGATCGGTGGGCTGGTTGGGAAGGGGTGATTAGCGGAGAAAAGAGTTGCTGAGAGTCTGAGAAATGGATTCCACGGTTTTTTTTTTTTTTTTTTTCTACACTATTCGTTGGAACTCTAACGCAAATCAATAACATATAATATTTTGTGAGAGGAAGAGACTGCAAGCTGTGAGCTGGGCCTACCTCCATCCCTAGAGGAGCCGTATGAGGCGGAAGCTCTGCGTACGATTTTGAAGCTAGGTGAGAATTGTAACGCCCCAAAAATTATATACAATAAATACGTACAATTTTTTTTATTAATTCCGTACAAATAAAATCCTTTCAAAAATAAATTTCTTTTAAAAATACAGAGTATTGCGCAACTGCGGCTAGCGATGGTTAATCCAAAAATCATCATCAATATACATTGGCTAACTAATTAAATAAAATTTACATCAACTTTAAATAAAAATAAATGTATGCGAAAACTTCTCCAAATCTCAATCTCAATTTTACTACGTACCTCCAACAATGTTCACTTAAAAATATATTGGGGTGAACAAACAACAGCCCAGTAAAAAATTCAATTTTTATACAATAAATAATGTTTCAAATATCACATACAAGCATTTATATATTCAAAATAATATATAAATCAAATAATACGAACTCCAAATCATAAACTTCAAATATAATCCACCTGTCAATAAAATCAACCATCCTAATCCATGACATCAAATAATATCACCGCTAAATACACGGATCAAAATACTCATCATTCACTGTACAAGAATTAAACCCCCTACCTAAAAAATGAGTGAATAAAATAAAAAACCACAACAGTAGACTCATAGATCAGTTTAAGAATTACAAAATCTATAATTACAAGTGTCAGATTGGAGCTCTCATGCTCCCGCGACGGACCATTGGCCCTCTGCCTCTCTCGGCTTCCTACATACTCCTTCATCTTTCTCCTTCTCTTCTTATTTCTTTCCTTCTCTTTTTATTTCTTCTCTCCTTATATCTCTTCCTTTATTTCTTCTTTCTTCATCCTACCATCCCTATCTCCTTGTTTTTTTTTTTTTTTTTCTACACCTAATCCCTACTTCTTCTTTCCTTCTCCTTTTCTTCTTTTGACTTTTCTTTCCTCCAGGTTTTATATATATATATATATATTACAATTTAATCATCTTTTCCACCCAAAGCAATTTAATGCAATGTCTCCCAACATCCAACTTACCTCATTTTCATTCTCTATATAAAATATTTGAATTATCATCCTGTTTACGATTCCACCGAAAAGACATGTAAAATTTAAACCAATCAATATTTAGGGTATCACATTCCACCAACCTTAAAATAAATTTCGTTCTTGAAATTTGAATAGCCTTAAATCAAATACTTATTGGTTATACCACTATGCTTCCACTGTAAAACTCTGATTTTAAAAGAGCTCATAAATAAAATTTTCTTTCTCAAGAAAACAATCTTTCTAAAATAGGTATTATATTTTCTCATCAAGAATTTCAAAATAAATCATAGTACCACACGCGGTACTAACTCAATCATAGCATCTCATATAAAACAATACCTTTACTTTTCCCAGATCTTGGACTTGTCCGCTTCTGATGTGAAATATGTGACTCATCCCTTAGCCTCAGCCTCACCCTATTCAGCCTATTGGGAGTGTTGGGATTGTTGGTTCTCTCAACCTCACCCTCATCCTCACCCATCTTAGGCCTATTGAGACTGTTAGTGTAACGACTCGAAATTGGGACCGTTATTTAAGTAGTAAGAAAACCGCTTTAAAGCCAAATTTAGTGGATGTTTAATAAAAATAATTCTTTTGAAAAAAAATATTTTTAGAAAATCCGGCATGGTCCTGTCTATAAATAGGACATACCAAGTTATCGACTAGTCATAAAACCTGTAGAAAACACATTTATAAGCTTTTCCAGCCATCCACACAATATTTCAAAAAGAAAGAAATCTACGATTATATCGTAGCCACATGGGTCTCATTCAGATATACATTCCACTACTCAATTAATTATTACAGGCCATGAAATTAAAATTAATACATGCCTAGGCTCAAAGCCTATCTCCAATATTCTCTACATGAATGCAAGCATGCCGACTTGCTCCCAAAACCCAGGTCAACTTAGCTTTGGAAATATGACCTGCAAGAAAACTGTGGGGGTATGAGCTACACGCTCAGTAGGAAAACATTTCTCAAAATAACCCCAAGGTTTTAAAAACCATAGTTTATATACTTTTCAAGAACCTGCAAAACCATTGATTAGTTTGCAATATAATTTTCAGTAAATAAAATTGATGCATTTATAGCGAAATAAGCTGTGGAAATTTAAATCCTTTGATACCAACAACCCTTTTTACTTTTAAAAAGGGTAAGAAATAACTTAAGTTATTTATAATTCATTATCATTCTTTCCAAATTCCATATCACGTCCTTATAAGCCAATAATCATCAACCGCCATATCCGGCAATTCATAACATCAGTCTTTTAAACTGATAAATCCTCCCCAGGTCATGCGGGGCCCTCGCGCGCGGAAATCAGAGGAAACACTATGGATCCCTATCTGGGTCCAGAAAGTAACCTCATGAGGAAACACGGCAAGACATCCCTACCTGGGACCGCAGTAACCTCTATTCGGGCACGTAGCCCAGGACTAAAGGATAGGAAGGCACGGCAAGACGTCCCGTTCCTTTGGGACCGCAGTAATCCTGTCTCCAGTAGCCCTCATCACCATATCATCATCACTTTTCTTTTCATTTATTAATTCCATAATTCTCATATAATCCGGAAAATATATATATATTTTCCAAAAATCACATAATAAGTTTGTTCTTAGAAAACCATATGAAATAACTCCATAATTTCCATATAAACCGGAAAATTTTATATATTTAAAGTTTCCGAGAAAACCATATAATACGTTGGTTTATAAAAGTCACAATAAATAACCCCCATAAATCATTTCTAAAGGAATGATTTCAAAAACAACATTTTTATAACAAAATGATGTGAATCAAACCCTAGGTTTCCCACAATTTGTAAAACCTAGAAAATATATACCCCATGCATGATATATGTATGCAAAAACTACCAAATACATGCAAATCTACATGATTTGTACCCAAACCCCCATGCAACAAGGGTTTAAAATGAGAAAATGTCCCCTACCTCAATGATGCGTGATAAAAATGCAAACTACCACTATAGACATGTAGATTGGGCCAAATAATGCAAGATCCGCGCTTGCCGGTGTTGGATCGGAGCTCCGGTGCTTCGGCGAGTCATCGTCGACCTCCCACGGCACTCTCTCTCTCTCCTCCTCTTTCTCTCCCTCTCTCCTAAGTTGGGAGACCTGAAAAAATGGGGTTTAAGGTCGAGTGAAAGGGGTTTTAAAACATATGGGGAGGGGCACATGCGTCATTTATCCCTTTATAAAATCTGCAGATCGCAACTTTCAGACGTCTGAAATGTAGTTTCAGACGTTTGAAACTATACTCCAGAAAACCTTGCTCTCTGGAATTTTCGGACGTCTGAATGTAACTTTCAGACGTCTGAAATGCCACTTTCAGACGTCTGAAATGTATTTCAGACGTCTGAAACACACAGTCAGCTGAAACTTGACAGTCAGTCAGACTACAACTCATCAGCACAGACATCAGCCTTATTTCATTAAAACATTTAAGTAAATCTTCTCCATTCTTTTATTCTTCCTTTTACTTTAAGTTATTTAATGAAAATAAGCAAATAACCCCCCATTTGAATCCAAATAAAATATCAGAAAAATCAAATTCCTAATATATCAAAATCTCATAAAATCACCAATGTCTTATAATATTATAAACTCCCATTACCGCAAAAAATTATCCTTTAAAACGAAGATTTATGAAAATTCACTTTTCTCCCACACTTAGCCAAATTTCAGCAGCTTAAACCCGAAACTGCAAATAAGGCCAAACACACACTTAAGACACTTGATGCATAAAAATGAGCATCAAATCACCAATAACATTGTATTATCATACACATAGATTACCCACACATGAGGTTATCCAATAAATCAAGGGATTAACTACGCTAATCATACATTAAGCCGTAATAATCCCTATTAAGAAAACGGGTCCTCACAGTTAGTCCTATTGGGACTATTGTCACATCATTTCCTATCCAAAAGTCAGAGCTGTCCTTAGTTCTGATACCAAATTGTAACGTCCCAAAAATTATATACAGTAAACACGTAAAAAAAATTTTATGAGCTCCGTACAAATAAAAGCCTTTCAAAATTAAATTGCCTTTGAAAATACAGAGTATTACGTAGTTGCGGCTAACGATGGTTAACCCAAAAATCATTATCAATATACATTGGCCAACTAATTAAATAAAATTTACATCAGCTTTAAATAAAAATAAATGTACGCAAAAACTTCTTCAAATCTCAACCCCGATTCTACTACGTGCACCCAATAATGTTCACCTGAAAATATATTGGGGTGAGCAAACAACAGTAAGAAATCTAATTCCTATACAATAAAGAATGTTTCAAATATCATATGCAAGCATTTATATATTCAAAATAATATATAAATCAAATAATACAAATTCCAAATCATAAACCTCAAATATAATCCACCTGTCAATAAAATCAACCATCCTAATCCATGACATCAAATAATATCACCATCAAATATACGGATCAAAATACTTATCATTCACTGTACAAGAATTAAACCCCCTACCTAAAAAATGAGTGAATAAAACGAAAAACCACAACAGTAGAATCATAGATCAGTTCAAGAACTACAAAATCCATAATTACAAGTGTCAAATTGGAGCTCTCATGCTCCCACGACGAACCATTGGCCTTTTGCTTCTCTCGGATTCCTCCTTAGTCCTTCCTTAGTAGGATGATTATAAAGCAGAAGGAAGACGAGGTGAATGGAAGGAATGGGAAGAGAAGAGAGAGAGGGAGAAATAGAGATAAAGGGATATTTTCGTTAGAAAGCAATAAAATGGACTAATTGAATTAAAATAAAAGTTAGCTGACTAATTGCCAAATAAGTGTTATTTACTTGACAAATAGCCAAATCCCCCTCTTTATTAATAATTTTTTAAAAATATCAAAAGAGTAAAAACTTTTACGAAGGGTTAAAAGAAGTCCTGTCATAGACAAACTGTTAACATCGCCATAAGGACTCTTTGTTTTGATTTTGTCAATCTTTTAATTTTATGAAATATTACCTTTTGCTTTTCACATCAATTATTTTTTATTCAAGACAAAAAAAAGTTTTTTTTTTTTTTTGAAACTTCTTTTTCTTTTTGAAAAATTAAATCACTGGCATATAAACTACTGAATACCAAGATGGATCGATTATAGACACTATAAGCCTAAATGGTTTCAATTCAATGATTTTGATGATAACAATAAATAAGATATGTTTAAGATCTAAGGATCCTTAAAGTTTTTTTTATTTATCTAAGACAGGTTTTCAAGCTAAACATGTTATCAAGGATCAACTTGATTTTCCGCAAAGCGCCTTCAAAAAACTTGAAATGAATCTATCCCACACGCAAAAGATTATCAAGTGAAGAATTACGCTTGTTTGAGAAAGTACGTGTTAGGAACACCATTGTAAGATTAATTGAGTCTCAATCTTTGCTCACATATTTCAAGGGCTTAGAATCATACATATCATATTCTTTAAAGCCTAAATGAATCTACTTTGCTATCATGTGACAGGGATTTTAATTCCAAGAATCCTTATGTAAATGACCAAGTTTCTAGTATGTGAAACTGTCCTTTCAGATGGTTGAAATTCTGTTTTAGACAGCTAAAATGATGTTTCAACAAGCTGATAATTTCCTGCCTAAAATTCACTCTGGAATTTTCAGACGAATTGTTTGGGCTAACTGAAATTATATTTAAGATGACTGAAACTCATGTTTGAGACGATTGAAATTTTGACCAAAGGACCCCATTTGAACCCTCTCTGGAACTTTCAGAGGCCTTGCTTTGGCAGGCTAAAATATAAGTTTCAAATGGCTGAAAGTATTTTCAATCGGTTGAAAGTCTTGAGCTGTCACATAATGGCTAATTTTTTAAACGGCCTTTTGAGCATTAAATGCCCATCAAACTCTGGTTCCCGACATTTATTAAACTCAAATGGTCATATGAGACCAATAGATTATATGTATGATGGCTTAAACTCATTTATGATCATTCATTGTTTACATAACAAGATCATTCATTGTTTACATAACAAGATCATTCATTACAAGCCCCAATTCTCTTGTGAGCATTCATTGAGATTCAATAATTAGCTAAGTAAGCTTTTAATTGTTGTGCATTTACTCTTTGAGAGAGCTTCTTTGAACACAAAAACAAACTCAAATCATCTTTGTATACAAAGATTGAGAGAATCGTAATTTGTAACACTTGAAGAGTGCCTTTGTGCAAGTGTTGGTGAAGAATACTTGTGGTTTTATAAAGGTTTGATCTCCGCCTGTAAGGGAATTGAAGAATCCTCAAGTGAGCTCTTGAGGCTAGAACGTAAGCGGAGAAGCCGAACTTCGTTAAAATATTGTTTGCAATCTCTTTCTCTCTCTATCTCTTTATTGCACTCATTATTGCTTGTGTTTACATTTATACTTACTTACAATATATTTGTTTGAGATTGCATTAAATTCCATATTTAGCCTAAAACCTTATTTACCCCTTTCTAGGGTTATTCACTTGGGACTATAGCAGGGGTAGAGCCATAAATTTTTACGTGTAGGGCCGGGCCAACTTAGTACTAGTATGAAATAAAATTATCAACAATAATATATTTTTCTTAATAATTTTTTCTTGTTTATTTGCTCTTCTCGCCAAATCAATGCTGAATAAAGTATATATATTTACCAATAACAAATTATTTTGAGTAGTTCATAAAAATATTTTTGGAGTAAACAATCTTACTTTTAAATAAACTTGCCATAAGAAGTTTATTACTCCCTCCGTTTCATATTAAATGTCTTGTTTGAAAAATACACATTTTTTAAAGAATCATTCTTAAATGCTTTCACATCCTCATTCATACTTTAGCATTCCAATTTTTCCTTCAAGTGTAGTACAATCATTAATTGAGTTTTTTTTGTCCATATTATGTAATTAGTACCACAAATATGGTTATTTTGGGGAATTGATTAGAATGAAGTCATTGATTTTGTACTATGACAATAATTTTGAAACGGTCCAAAATGGAAAGAAGAAATACAATAAATATGAAACGGAGGGATCATACCTCATTTGGTCAAAAAATTGAACAAATGAACGAATGAATTGTAAGAAATAGAAAGGTAATGGAAGAACAAGTGTAACATTGAAGGAGCCAAGTTTAATATTTTAAACCATAAGGGATGAAGTACAAAATTTTCCAAAAATTGGAGGGGCCGTGGCCCCCCCTTGTCTCTTAATGGTTAAGCGGTAACAAAAATAATGTTCATAAAAGTAACACAATAATGATCATAATGGAATAAAATAATGACTAAATTAAAAATTATCAAATAAAGTTTTAAAGTTTTCATAAAATAAAATAATAATTAAATTTACAACATTAACGATTGCCTACATTAATGCCACGAAGTGTTTAGGGTATCCAACGTTCCACGATTCTCTCCATGAATTCATTTCCAATCTGAAACAGTGGTTACTTTTGTATGTGGTAGGCTGGTAGCCAAGCTAAATTTAGTTTTGGGCTCTAAAGGGTGTATAGGTCCACCCAGATTCAAAGTATCTTAAAGTGGGTTTTTTTTTTTTTTTGGGGGGGGGGGGGGGGGGGGGGGGAGGGAATGTGTTTCTTCAGCATTATGTGAAAAAAAAAAAAAAGGTATTGTGAAAATCTCAAAGGCTTTCAAAATCTCTTTCTATAGTGTTGAGTCTTTGAATATTGGAACAATTGAATTCAGAACAAAGAATAGAGTCAAAATGTCTCTGTGCACTATTTGACATAAATTTTAAAAGCAATCATATGCTTTAGAATCACTGAATTGCGGGTAAAATAAAATGAATTGGAATGCAATTTTATTTTAGCTAAACAAACATATCCTAAGATCAGTAAATTTAGACGTCACTTAAATTGTTCTCTTATATGTGGTCCTCTTCTCCCTTAAAATTTTTAAATTTTTTTTACAGAAGACTTTGATCCTTCGATCCATTCTTAAACTGTAACTGATACTTAGGACAGTGCCTTAAATTGTTGTGTTGTTTTCCTCCAAAAAATTTAGTTTGCTATAAATTGTAACTAACCGATCTTTGTCTGTATTGGAATTATGCATTCATCTTAGCTTCTCTCACCGCCTACTGTCAATATAACCTTTTAAGTGGTGCTAGGATTTGCATTGATAAGATCCAGTACGTGACCCTTTACTCCTACAGTTTGTTGTAGGAGACTTGACTTTCAACCGTTAAATTCTAACCAACACTTATTTGTTTGTATTGAAATATGCATCAATCATAGCTACTCTCATTGGGGTTAGTCTTAAATTCTAACCAACACTTATTTGTCTGTATTGGAATATGCATCAATCATAGTCACTCTCACTTATTGCCATTGGGGTCACTTCTTTGTCTGTATTGGAATGTGCATCAATCATAGCTACTCTCACTTTTATTGCTATTAGGACTAGTCTTAAATTCTAACCAACACTTATTTGTCTGTATTGGAATATGCATCAATCATAGTCACTCTCACTTATTGCCATTGGGGTCACTTTTTTGTCTGTATTGGAATGTGCATCAATCATAGCTACTCTCACTTTTATTGCTATTAGGGCTAGTCTTAAATTCTAACCAACACATATTTGTCTGTATTGGAATATGCATCAATCGTAGCTACTCTCACTTATCGCTATTGGGGTCACTTATTTGTCTGTATTGGAATATGCACCAATCATAGCTACTCTCACTTATTGCTATTGGGGCTAGTCTTAAATTCTAACCAACACTTATTTGTCTGTATTGGAATTTGCAACAATTGTAGCAGCTGCTATTGAGATTAGTCTAGTTATGAGGGTGGGTTGGATAAAAAGATAGGAATAGGCCATTGCACCAAAAAATATAATCCCCTAAGTGGCTCTACAAATTGCATTTACAACATTTATTGAAAGTGCAGGACAGTGCCCCATTTAAAAAATTTTAGTTTGCTATAGGAGACTTTACTCATAATATGCACCCATATTAGCTACTCTCACCTTTTAATTATAGCCTAGGAATTGCAATTATGAGCTATTAGAGAATTTATAGGACAGAGCTTTAATTGCTTTGTTGTTTTCCTTTCCCCCTTTTAAAATTCTATTTATAGGACAGAGCTTTAAGAGACTAGACCTCTCTTTTCCTCAAATTGTAACTACCAATTAAGTATTTGTCTGTATTAATGGTCACAGCAGACACTGCCCATAATAACATCCCAACAAGTAGTAAAAGTATGCCAATGGTATATATGAAAACGAATAGCATTTGTCTCATTTGCTAAGTGAGTGATTTAAAGTAGGTTCAAACGTATGAAAAAGCATTGATACTTATTTATTAATATGGGGGATTAGGGATTGATAAGAGTAGATTCTATCGATTATTAAAAAAAATAAAAAAAATTCAATTTGTGTGTTTGGTCAATGCAATATGTAGCACTATAACACATGAAGCATCACATAGGCAGTATCTAATGTGGCAATAAACTTCTTGTAGTGATATAGAATAGCTTAAAGGGTAGTTACAACTAGGTGTTATAACTAGGAGCTTTTTATTACATTTCCCTTGTTAGAAGTTTTCTTATGAATGATTTGGCTTTGAGTCATTGTTAAGTTTTGCAAAATTTGATTATATATGACTTTTGTTTTTTCCTAATGAAGAAATAGAGGTTGAAACACCAAAAAACATTTTCGTTATTAATTGCATATCAAGCCTAAGTTTTACGAGGTTAAGTTGGAAAATCCAGTGATAAATTGATGTTCTCTACCTGACTACAATATTATTTGTTAACCTTCTTTTACTTCCTTTATTTTCATTTTTATTTTTATTTTTAATCTTTTTTGGGACTTTAAAGCCACTATTAAAGACTAAATTATAAGGTTAAATAATTTCAAAATGCATAAGCTAGCATTTATGATTGAACAGTGCTAGATAGATAGACGTTCTTATGGATTACATATATTGGTATATGTTATGCACTTTTTAAAATAAGACAGGCTTGCTTTTTCATTTAATGACGAACATATCAGCATCACGTCAGCCCTAATGCGTACTTGATACATGTCATTTTCCTTTCATGATTACCCAATATACTGTTTGGTACGTAATCTGAAATGCATAATCTAGCTTTTTATTAAAAAATATTTAATAACTAATTGCCTATCCCTTTCAAAGCAAATTCATGACTTCTCCATTGCCCTTATCATTAGGGCTTTCAGTACCTACCTCATGCAATTATATGAACAAATCACTAGCATGATAATGACAAATAATAATTTTCCCATTTACCTAGAGCATCTCCAAAGAAAATGCCAAATTCCACAACAGCATAAGAAATGATTATAAAAAGTATTGTCAATCGTCAAATTTATTTCTAACCGAACTATCTTTGTAAAGTTGGAATTGAGACCCATATCTTGATATCAAATTTGACATCTTTCAAAGTCATATGCCTTTTTATTTTTTAAATCATTTTAATTACAACTTTTACCATTGTAAGGTTTGATTATTCCATTTTTACATTGAGTGAGGCTATTGCCACCACATAAAGTACTTAAAGCCCCCCATTAGTTTACACTTTTTGAGGTTTTATGAAAAATATAAAAGGTTTTTACAAAAACTAATAGCATTATTCACTAAAAAACATCATTCTGAACAACTTTGTAGAAGAAATTTTTTCAAAAATCTATCATTTAAGTAGACTTTTTGGCCATTTACAATCTCTATTTCATTTTCCATGAAAAATTGCCAAAAATTCTACTTAAATGACAGATTTTGGAAAAAATTTCTTCTACAAGGTTGTCCGGAATGATGTTTTCTAGTAGATTAAGTAATTAGTTTTCATAAATTTTCTTTATATTTTTCATAAAACCTTAAAAATGTAAATTAAATAGGGGGCTTAGAGTATTTTATGTGGTGGCAATAGCCTAGCCCTTTTACATTTGACATACCTGGCAGAGTGGTTTGGTTTGACTACACCTTCAAATTTGACATATCAAGTAGAGTGGTCAATTTTAAGTAAAACTTTAAATTGCCACAGGCCTTCATTTTGAATTTGACATAATTAAAAAAATAAAATAAATAAACATCTCTATGAGAGATGCTTTAAGGTTCTATTTGGTTTCAGATTTTGTCGAAGAAAAAAAAAATATAAGGCATTATAATTTTCCTTATATGATTGCAATGAAAAAAAGAAAGAAAAAAAACGAAAAAAAAGGGAAAGAAGAAAGAAGAAAAATTAGAATAATTTTTGTTTGATATAATTTCATATTTTCCTTTCATTTTCTTTCCTTCCTATTTACCTTCCCAATTTTTTCCTTGATAGAATCTAGGCACCAAATAGGGGATAGGATCCTCTCTTCGGTCCCCTACCCGCCAGTTTTATCTAGTTCACGACTCTTAGAGCTTCTCTTCGTTTTAAGTTAATCTAAGGGCATACAGAGAGCCACGTCACCTCCTTGTTAAGAAGTTCTTTTACTCGTCTGAAAACGGTAACGGACGGCTTGTTTCTAACTAAGAAAATTGTCTTGACTCTATCCCGCATAACTTAGCTAGGTCATGTCTCCAGATAACCCTAGCCTTTGAAATAACCTGAAAGTGATGAAGGCAGATTGCATGGTTATTTAATTGAGCTGTGTCAGATCTCAAAACAACTGGAATTAGGGATATCGCCAGCAACTTGGTTATTTTAATCAGATTTGGCTTCAACCATGACCTGAACCATAGATGTGACCACAGGGACGGAACTAGGATTTCATCTTTTGGGGAGGGGGGAGGGGCAAAGCAAAAACTAAAAAAATTTTACCACATAAGAGTGATAAAGATAAAAAAAATTCAAGACTAAATTAATAGATAGAAAATAAAATTAGTAAGGGTTTTGATTTTGGAGGCGACAAGTGTAACTTTTGAATCAAATTATGTACTTATCTATATTATTTATTACCTATAAAAGGCTGAATCTAAGAAAAACTTTTGAACGACCAATGTATCCTTATTTTTTTTAAAAAAAATACATCTCTACCCTTCCTTTAATTGAAAGACATAGTAAACATTCTTATCATTTGGTAACAAATGGAAGTTAGATTTTAACTCAAACTCTTAACAAATTAAAGTTAGATCCTTACTCAAATTCTTTTTCCTGAGCAATTATCAAGTTGCATGATAATATATATGAATATAAACTCTTTAAATATTCCGTTTTATGAAGAAAAAAATTCTAAATATTTTAAACTTTATCTTTTATGAAAAAAATATAAAATCTTTATGTATTTATTATTTTGTATAACTAATATTATTTAAAAATATTCACGTGCAATGCACGTGTGCTATATTATATATATATATATATATATATACTTAAAAAAACTTAAAAATTCGGGGGGCCATGGCCCCCTTAGGCCTATATATGGTTCCGTCACTGATGCAAGGGATGAGGAAGACAAGACCATCTTGGAATTGGCCAAATCTACAAAACAACACCAGGTATGGTTTTATAAGAAATTTCAAAATACTTCGATCATGTGGCAGTTTCAGCATATATTTCATAAAGTAAAATGTTTCCAACAATCTTTTAAAGATCTATTTGGAAGATTGATACAGCTAGAGGTATTCCAAAATGAATATCACCACCTATTTCGAATAGCGGAGATAGGAATTTACTCACACCATGTCTAATGATATGTGTCAAATTTGCTATGCCAATTAATGTTATAACTGTAGTGCTATTTATCCCAAATATCATCTTCCTGAATTCAACATCAATCCCAAATGATATGTCATCTTGGTATTGGAGATATTTTTTGCTCACTATTCAAGTTAAAATTTCAAATTTGTGCGTTGTTACGTTAACACTTTATTTGCGATATTGAATTTGAAAAAAAAAAAAAAAAAGAAAAAAAAAGTAGAGTACTTTTGTAGGGAGTACAACTTTAGGCAGGGTTAAAATATAGCACATCATACCACATGAGTAAGAATTCGGTGCAGAGTTCTCAAAACTTTACACCGTGCAGAGGGGATGACCACTCTTGGATGAGGTGGTGCCCGGATAGGATTAAAAGTTGAAAAGTTGAAAAAGATCGATGCCAATTGAGATCATTTTGGTCATTTTAATAATAATTTTTTCAATTTTAATCTAAACCGTCCACGACATCATCCAAGGGTGGTCATCAACTCAGCATGGAACTCAGCACCGAATCTTACTCCATATGACACACCGTGGGGGGTAAGGCTATAAACATATCCTATAATACTAATCGATAAATATCATGAACAGGTACTAGACTTTTTGCATACGAAAGGAGGAGGGGTTTTTCAACGGGACCAGATTATACAGGAGGTTGATACCACCATGGCAGAAGCATCTGGAACTGATAAAGGAATCCCAAAGAATAATGATGAGAAATCAAAACAAGAGGAATCTGCACAGCAAGCACAGAATGCAATACTAGTTGCGGCCAGTTTGATAGCGACTGTGACTTATAGCGCTGGACTGTCCCCTCCCCCTACTATTTGGAAAGAAGGCATGAAGCTAGACCCCAACTGCATCTTTCATTCAGATTCCAATATCACTGTTACCTCCATCCGTTCATCTCTCCTTCGTCCCACCATTTCCTGTCCAGCTCTATCCTTCTATATGTTCATGTCTTTGAACACAGCTGGGTTTATCTCCTCCATCGTCCTTATCCTATTATTTGGAATCAGATCCAGATCGCGACTTCTACTGTTGGTTCCCATTTGCTTCATGATAATATCTTACATTTTTTTAGTATTAACCATGTCACCAGATGTCCTCTCCGTTGTCATTACCTTTATGATCTCGCTCGCCTTTCTTCTTATCTTTCTTTGTTATTGTGCCTGGGTAAGTCGTAAAAAAATAGGACGACTTTGCCAAAAGCTTCACAAAATTTTGGCATGCAAATGAAAGAAAAGAACACGTGGAAGCACAGCTGTGTGAAGAAGAAAAGTACTCCAACTCCAGAAGAGGATGATCCTCTGTAGTTTTTCCCTTGCAGGGATCATGCATGTAGGCTTTATCAAGGCATCCGGATAGATCGATTGGTTTGTGAAGGAATACAAAAATAAAAAACAGTTGGATCATCAAAGCTTGCATGTAAGGCGTGAAAAGCCCTACAAGATCCCAACAAGAAAAAGTCTACAGAGAATCCATAAATCCATAATTGACACGGCCGTGGGTATTTATATATATGATATATATAGTGCTATTTATATGGGTGTGTGAAAAGTTAAGGTCATGTACGTTATTGTAATAGGGTGGTGCTACAAGGGCGTGTCTAGGGCGGCTTTGGGCGTCTGTAAATAGTAGACATGCATCTCACTCGGTGAGTGAAACTTTGTTGATTTCCTTATTTAGTTTTAAGCAAATGGTTTATTCCATTAATGTTCAAGCTATCTAGTTATTATGAGGTATGTGCCCAAATGTCAGTTGGGTTAACTAATCCACTATTTTATTAAAAACAATAAATATTCATAATAGACTGATGTGGAGATTGCCATAATCATTTGGGCAAGAACATTTGGACAATTTTGCATTTTTCCCCTTTTGATCTGAAGGGTAAAATTTTTAATTCTGCTTTTCCAATTTACGTAGCTAGCTTGGGCCCTCGTTTAAAATCACAACTAAAATTTGTGTGCAATTGAATCACTTGATTTAATTTGGTGGAGCCATGAGAACGAACTAGGATCATATTATTTAGGAAAATGCTATTTCACCAATTTTTTGCTACCCACTTTTACCACCCACTTTATGTGTTAAAAGTGTATAAGTGAAAGAAATCATGTAGGACTTAACATAGAATAAGGAGAATCTGCCACAGATGGATAGGTAAGAAAATGTGGGTGAAATGGCATAGTCCATTAAGATTTTAATTAACAATTAAAATCACCATCATTGATGTTACAAGATCAATTTTAAAGTATGATCAAATGCTGTAATTGTAAATTTTCAATTTCATTTGCGATGATGCATGGCTTACTTTTTTTTTCTCTGCTACTCGATGATGCTCATCATTAGAATATGTAAAGTATACTAAATTGTTTAATTTTCGAATGACATACAAACCTGTCGCTCATCATTAGTTATGTAAAATCTATTAACTCGTTAATCAATTATATCTAATTCCTTCTTCATTTCTTTTCTTTTTTTTTTTTTTTTGTTTGCTTCGTGAATTACATCTAATCTATACCTTCTAATATCTAAAGTTCTTCTTTATGACTTCAGAATCTACAAAAAATAGGAGAGGTTAGTATTTTTTACTTTTGAATATATCCTTACGCACCCTGCTATCCACCATGCCATAAGAACAAGTAGTAATACACATTGACCCATCTTATTGGCCCATATAGCTAGAGGTCCATGCATGCACTAATAAGGTATCACAACCTATGCATGGGTCACAAGCCAGTATGGGTTAATTAGAGTGGAATTATCCAAAACCTTCCTAAGAAATAAAATCATATCTAAAAATCCTATTAAATATTTTTGAGCATTTATCCAGAAAAATCCTACAGTTAGCCAACAACCTCAAACTCCACCCAAATTTTTTGATAATGCCAAACTAAAACAACAAAAATCATTTTGGACAATTATACCCCTACTTCTGGTTTGGTCTTGTTGGTCCCTCTTCCCCGCTGCAAAATACAAATCAGTACATCCTCCCTCTCACTCTCGCCTGCCCCTTCTCTGTTCAGCCTTTCTCTTATCCTCCCTCTCTCTCTCGCCTACCCCTTCTACGCTTCACCCTCAACGCCTCCACCCCCAAATGGCACACCCATCTCGCTGACGAGCCGGATCTTTCTTCTTCATCTTTTTTTTTCCCTATTTGTTTCTTATACTGTTTTATTGAGAAATGGGTACCCAGGTATTCGTTTTGAGATAGAGACATGGGATTGAGTTTATGAGCTATATAGAATGCTGCCATGGATCGGAGTTCATGGTTGCCTTCGGTCTTTTTGTTGATGAAGCAGACGGTTGAGGCCTTGAGGATGAGTTGGGATTCATCAATTTGGTTAAGGGCTTTTGTTTTTGGGTATGAAATAAAAGGGAAGAGGAGCGCCGAATAGCTGCTCGCTACATACTTCTCTCTCTAAAACCAGTACAATTCATCCTCTTTATTTTTCTCTTTCTCTCTCTCTCTCTCTAAACTTCTTTCTTCCTAATTCTATTGTAAATGGGAAAGAAGAAAAGAAAAGCCATATGGCAGATGCAACAAAGCATCCTCCTTCGTCATCATGGATTTTTCCTAGTAAGGTTTTCGCTGAAAAAAATTGGTTTTTTACTTACAGTTGCTGATAAAAGTAAAAAAAAAAAAAAAAAAAAGCAGTTGGCCGGAAAAAAATGGAGTTGGCCGGAGTGGGGTATAGTTGAGATGTAATCATAGAATAGGAGTATAGTTGTCCAAAATGTTTTTTGTTATTTTAGTTGGGTATTTCCAAAAAATTGGGTGGAGTTTGAGGTTTTAGCCAAACTATAGGATTTTTCTAGGCAAATGCCTAATATTTTTCCTATCCATCCAATCCAAATAAAAAATAATCATATCTAGTAACTCCAACTAATTAATTTTTTATTTAATGCTGTTAAAAAGAGTAATCCGACTAAAATACCATTCTTTGACATTAATATGTTCAATGAAAAAAATGCCTATTTAACTGAATTTTTACTTTTATCCTTTTAGTGTAATTAGAATAATGGCAAAATTACACTAACTTCTCCTGAGGTTTGATAAAATGACATTGGCGTCTCCTGACATTTAAAAAATCACATTGATCTCTCTTGAGATTTAATAAATTTAACACTCACTCCCCCTCCATCCATTGACTGCTAGTTTGACTAACAGAAATAGATGATGTCATGCATAAAACCCACAAAAATGCCAATATTACCTTTAATTAAGGAATAATGCATGAAATAACTAAATTAATTCTAAAATCTTATTTAAAGACAAAAATATCCCATTATAGATATTAAAGTTCATTTTGTGCACCTATATATCACCCATGTGAAGACATGGGTACCTTTATTTAATTATTATTATTATTTTTTGCTACATTAAAAAGGGAGCCAAAGCCCAAACGAAAAGGGAAAAAAAAAGGAATTAAAAAAAAAACTTTTGGAAAAACAATTATCCTACTTTGACTCCACTTAAATGGATCTAGATTTGGTGCATTAGCACCCCATTTACTACACCATGCAATAACCATTGAGATCATGACACGTGGCAAGTGGAGGGCAATAGACGGCTGTAATTGAAAACGACTCCGAACATGGTCGTTTAATAGGGCACTCAGCAACATTAATGTCGTGAGGCGTTAACGCTTCAAGATTCTCTCTCTCTCTCTCTCTCTCTCTCTCTTTCCATCCCTACTGATCGGCTCACCGTCAACGAGACGATGCACCCCTATCGTTGTCGGCCAACTACTTTCTCCCCTCATTTAGTTTGGATTAATCACAGCCATGGCTACTATCAGAGCGGCAATGGGGGTGCAATTTGGGTTTGGATGGGTGCTTCAAATCTGAAAAAGTTTATGATTTTGCTTTCGTAAGATCTTTTCGATAAATTGAGCTATCGATCTTGTTTACTAATCTAGGTATGGATTGCTCTTCTTATATAGTTGGGATCTATTGCTAGATTCTGTTATTACACCTTTTTTTTTTCTTATATATATAGGATTCGGGTCTGAATCTTAAAAGTATAATATTTGAATGAATATAGTCAAATAATCTCCTTTGTTTCTTCTCCATTTTGGATCCTTGTAGAAATCTCTTGAGGTGCTTCTCTGATTTAATTAGTTCACCTGTAGTAATTGTTAGTGATGGTGATCGATGGCGGCGAATATTAGTTGTAGTGTTTATTTGTTCAAGTGGTTCGATTTCATAAAAATAAAACGGTGAGGATTTGAGGGTTTTGTGGACCAGATCAGAAAGCAACTTGCAGTGGAAGGGAAGAGAGAGATGAGAGAAATGAAGATGGTCGACAATAAGGGGAGCAAGTGTTGGGGATGGTAAAGACAATGACCATGGAAGGAAACCCAAGAGCTTGCCGGGGATGATGATAAGAGGGGTCCACGATGAGGAGGACCCACATCGTCGCTTTGAGATATGTTTTTGTGTTCTTAGCCACGAACTGGTTGTAGATGGAACTATAGAACTCCATCAGAAAGGTAAAGGGAAAAAAAAACAAAAAATGAGAGTGAATGGAAAATGGGGTCATTTAGTTTTCCAAAGTCCTCTATTGTCGCGTCGGTAAGTATTTAGTTTTTTTAGCAGATTCTTAGCTTGTCGCTGATTGGGAGGGAGAGACAGAGAGGAAGGAGTGGAGAGAGAGGGGAGAGAGAGATTGAGCTTGAGTTGAAAGGGCATGGTAGGTCAAAATGAAGCGTTTTGCTTGCATTTCTCACCTTAAACACCAGTATGAGTGCCACGAGAGTCACTACCCAATTTTAGCTTTGGGAACTAATTGGTCATTTAGCGGGTTTAAATTTATTGTCCAGAGATTCGAGTTCAAAGCTAAGGTACATTATTGGGAAGGTGTTAGGCATGATGCCCGGTCGAAACCGGCCTCCACAAATAATTGTTGACTTTAATTAATTAAGGTATTTAATCAAATTCAACCCTAAGCATGCAAAAATGCAATAATATGTTAAGGCGCACACATGATGATGGAAAATAGAGAAATATTAACTAATAGAACACAGGAAGACTCAGGAACAAAATATACAACAATCAATAAATCCTAGAAATAAATAAGATAAAATAAACAAACCAAATCTCCGCCTAAGGAAGGTTGCGTACGCATCATTAAAGTGTGCGTACGCACCAACATGGAATTTTCTAAATTATAACAGGGAACAAAATGATGAAATTGTCTGCCTGAATAGGGGATGTGTACGCATTATGGGGTGGTGCATACGCACAAGATAGCATTTCTGCGTTATTAAATTTATGAACAAAACAAATGAACTTTTTGCTAGGGTATGGGATGTGTACGCACCAACATGGCAATTTTCCCAGATTTTGTCAATACACAATTGCAATCCGTTTCATCTTCATGAAATCATCACATGTGGAAACACCCACGGGAATCTTCCCACTGCCTAAGCTCCCTTCTCGTGCACTCATGCTTTCGTTGGAGACAGATTTGTAGATTTCTGAAAAAGGTGAGGTGGTGCGTACGCACCAAGTGTGGTGCGTATGCATCAATGGGTGGTGTGTACGAATAAAGGTTTAAAAAGCAGTGTACTATGAGCTTTTTTGTTGCAATCTTGGCGACTCGTCGGGAATTGCTTTGTCAGAATAGAAATACGCAATAAACCTCATCATTGGGAACTCGGACTTAAGATGACAATCGGTACAAAATGGGGTGTCTACATGCAGTTTCCCCTTTTTTGGCTGAGTTTTGCATTGCAAAACTGTGGACGCTGGAAATCGACTCGGGAGGGAATCGAGTTTCTGTTTCCACTTTTAAAAGGGGTTTTCAAAAAGCAAAGGAGTCGCCACGTCATTTTTAGGGTACGAGGAAACCACTAAAAGATTTGTTTTATAAAAACAAATTTGACTCTATTAATGGAAAATAGGCAAGTCTTGAACCAAAAATAAGGATTCGGGGGCTAGGTTACGAAATGGGAAGGTTTTGAGCCACGGCTCATAGGCACCCATTTCGCCTGATAAATCAGTCTCATTTATTGATTGAGCTTAATTAATTTCAACTATGCAATAACTAAAAATTAAGAAAATTAAAAGATAAAAACTAAACTAAGTTGGACTTGGGCTCAAGTGAGCGGCCTACGTACTTCTGACGAAGATCAAAGTCTACGTAGTTCAAAAAAATATGTTGGGGGGAAGAGTTTCACTCCTCGTAGGACTCTATTAGAATTCAATCCATAATCAAACTCTTTATTTTGAAAATCAACTTGCTCTCATAAAGACAACTTTAGTTTAAAAACTTGTTTGATTTAGGATCAAAACCCTAATATAATCCTATGAATAATAAAACTCATGGGAGCATGCATCATCACATAACAACTACATCATGGCAATAGAGTTTCAAGATTATACCTGACAGAACTAAAGCAAAGTTCTGTTTGCAACCTCGGGGTTTTTGAGTTGAAAATTGGGCAGAGGTTCAACGCCTACCAAGCTTTATGATGGCCTCAAGAGAGGGAATCGCAAGTCGAGTAGAGCTTCCGCACCTTTAAACTCTAGAATGGGTCACAAGCTAGAGGGTACTAATAAGAACATTCCCCACTAACTATTGAGCCCAAGCTCTTCTTTAGAATGAGTCTCAAGTGAATGGATACTAATAGGAACGTTCACCCCACACTCAAGAACTCAAGTTCTTCATTTTCTTAGGAATACTCTACTAAGACTTGGTGTAGAATGAATGAAGGGAGGACCCCTATTTATAGTGAAAGGTGGGTGGAATGAATGGCCAAGATTGGATCTAGGTAGGGATGATCCAAGGGCTTTAAAACACTCTTAAGATCTGGTTCCTATCTCAAACACTTCAAAAATCCGGAGGAAATTCGTATTATATCAAAAGATGGACTCTAAAGAGGTCAAGATAAGGTAAAACACCGTCAAAGGCCAACCGGCACCATTGGTGGCCGTTTGGCCCTTCATTGGTGGCCGTTTGGCCCTTCATTGGTGGTCGTTTGGCCTTCCTTGGTGGCCATATGGCCACCAGTAGCCTTTTTAGTGCACTTTTTGCCTTCCTTTGCCCTCAAAGGCCAACAGGCACCCTTGTGTGGCCATTTGGCCCTTCTAGGTGGCCACGTGGCCAATAGTAGCTGATTTGTGCCTTTTTACTCTTTTTGTGCACTTTTATTCCTTCTGTGCTATGTATTTGTTCCATTTCAAGTCCAAATTCATTGATTTTGGACTTAAAACGACCATGGCTCAATTCTCTATTCAAAATCTGGTTAAAAAAAAAAAAAAAATCCTAATTAAGTCACACTTGGTCAATGAATCAATGGTTAAGCCTATATGGCTCATAGAGATCAATTGAGGCTTACCGGGATAACATTAAGGTTTGAACCCACCCTAATGGAATCGTAGTTGCAATCAAACTCCCCCAAAAATAATTCCAAGCATTAATAAACCTTAATTAAGACTCAATTAACATTAATGGAGCATTAATCGAACTCAATTGGATCAAATTAAGAATTAATTATAAGAAAGGCCGACGAACGGAGTTAAACCGAGCCTACCTTGGACCACCCTTAAGCAAATCATTTCCAATCTTAACCAAATTTTAAATCAAGCCTATTCATGATATCCTAAGGCCATTAGGATCATCCTGAGATGAATTTGATGAGAATTGGATATCAAATAAAAATTATGCAAGTGAAATGACATAAATGCCCTCCAAGTCACAAAAGTTCTTATTAGCTATCAAGACTTAACCAAATTGAACCCCGGAAGATACCATGGATTCTTTGGGATGTATAGAGCTTAACTGAAAAGATTTGGTGTCAAAATGATGCAAAAGTCTACATGTGATAATGCATGGGAGATGGAGAGGTATGGAATTAGAGGATGAAAATGGGGTGTCTACAAAAACGAAAGTCAAAAGCTTGAAAAGACGAATTATTTACCGATTTGCAACTTAAATTCCACACACACACACACATGCAATAAGGTCGTCCCAGACTCAGCTGACTACTTACGTACTCCGTGGAGATCAAACCTAACGTAGTTCATGCAAAACAATGGGGGCACTCTGTAAGTAATTTCTTGAAACTACTAATTGCAACGATCAATATGAAAATTTTATTCCTTTCCTGGGGAATAAAGAAGAGGTTTCATCCTTTTCCTAGGGGATAAATAAGAAAACACCAATGGTAAAAACTTTATCTATTTCCTTGTGGATAAAGGTATAATCCCTTTTTTGGTGGATCACAAACAAACATAGAAGATCCATTTTCCTGTGGATCACAAACATAGAAGACCCTTTTCCCTGTGGATCACAAACAATCATAGAAGACCCCTTTTCCTATGGATCACAAACAATCATAGAAAACCCTTTTTCTTGTGGGTTACAAACAAATATAGAAGATCCCTTTTCTCGTGGGTCACAAATATAGAAGATCCCTTTTACTGTGGATCACAAACAAATATAGAAGACCCATTTTCCTGTAGGTCACAAACAAGCATAGAAAACCCCTTTTCCTGTGGGTTACAAATATAGAAGATCCATTTTCCTGTAGATCACAAAAAAACATAGAAGATCCCTTTTCCTGTGGGACACAAAAAAATATAGAAAACCCCTTTTCCTATGGGTCACAAACAAACATAGAAGATCCCTTTTCCTGTGGGTTACAAACAAATATAGAAGACCCCTTTTCCTGTTGATCACAAACAATCATAGAAGACCCCTTTTCTCGTAGGTCACAAACAAATATAGAAGACCCCTTTTCCTGTAGGTTATAAATATAGAAGATCCCTTTTCCTGTTGTGAACCACGGGTTTTGATCACCCTTTTTAAAAAAAGTGTAGAGATTAAAATAAATAAAAATCTGTTTTTCAAGGTTCACAAAAACAAAACAAACTAGGAGTCGCCACCTCATTTTTTAAAGAAAATATGAAAACCATAAAGACATTTTAAAGAAAACCTTTGAAAACCAAACATATGACTCCAAATAAGGAAAAGCAAGATTTAACCAACCAAAGAGAGGATTCAGAGACTAAGTTACGATGTGGGAAGGTTCTAGGAAACATCCTATAAGCACCCACATCAACCCAAAATGGGTCTCTTAATTTATATGTGTTATTTTAATCACTTCCTAATTAGTCATTGTGCACATGTAAAGAATTATCCATAACCATCCATTCATCCATAAACATCCATAAAGCATATAAACATCCATGAACAAGTAGGAGAGATATGGAAAGCAATAAAGAGAGACAAAGAATAAAAGAAGGAAAACCTAGGATACTTTGTATATTAGGGTAGACTTGAACATCAAATGAGCGCCTAAGTACCCCACATGCAAAAATGTAAGGATCAAAGTCCGCGTAATTCGATTGAAAAGGGGTTACTCCCTTTATAATGAACTATAAACCCTAAGTTTCTTTTTAAAGAAAAAGAAGAGTTTTAAAAAAGAAGAATTTCCAAAAAAAGAATTTGAGAAGAGATGGAACCCTTATTCAATAAGAAGTTTTAGAAAAGTAGGAAACTTAAGAATTATAGTTCAAAGCAAATAGAATAGCCCAAGGGGGAAAGAACAGAATAATTCATAACAAACTCACCATAAACCAACTTACCATATGCCAAACATCTCAAAACATTGAGAAATCATCAATTAATCACCCTATGTGTATTATAGGGCAACTATCATGCTCAAACCAACCATATTCATGCTCAAATCATCATTAGAAAGACTAAATCAAATCTGGATAGAATACTAAACATCTCTAAAACATACTAATAACCATGCAAGGAACAAAAATCAAAAGAAAAAGAAAACTTAACATGCTCCTATATGCCCTAGACTCACTATCATGCACAAAACTAAAAAAAAAAAAAAAAAAAAAGCCAAATATGAATTATTCTAATGAAAATATCATATAGCAATCCAAAACATGAAAAGAAAATCTAACATGATGCATCAGATAAATATTTTATGTAAGAACATGAAATAAACATCCTTACGGATAGTTTTCTTAAGAAAAACTACCCTAAGATAATTTTACGCAGAAATCACTTCACATGAATGATTTCTTCACATATCTTACGTAAAATATATACCTAAGAATGCAAAGAAACTCACGGCGCACTTAAACACACTCTAGAATGCACTTATGCACAACCTCACCTTTTAAGGACGATAATTAGCCTCTAAAAGAATAATCATCCATACACCTATGAAGATGAAGTTTTCACAGAAAATGTCCTATACAAAAGATGCTTAAAATCATGCATATAATTAAATCATGAAGAGAAAACAACCTAAACACATTAACTAATTTTATGTACAAACATACCCCTATTCTAGAGAGCGAAACTATCCTACCAACAAACAATTCACAATCCCTACTCCACTAGCATGCTTTCACATCATATGAATCATGTACACTCTAAAATATAGAGTCTATATGATTCATAACTCAATACTAAGTCATAACTATGCAGAGAATGGGGTAGAAGAAGAAAGACCATAGAAGATAGAGAGTAATTAAGGATGTAAGGAAGCTTACAACAAAGCAAAGGTCTTCGCTGCATTCTTCCTTCTTGTTGGACTTGATTGCCTTCTAGTTCCTCTTTAAAATTGCAATAGAATGCTCTCTCCAAGTGAGGTGGATGTGTGCAAATTCGTTCTCCCTTTCTCTCTTGTGAATATGAAGTGTTCAAAAATCCTTAATGCTGATGAATGAGCCTTTATTTATAGCCAACTAACCATATGAACCAATAGTTGAGATTAACTCACCATAAAACTAATCTAAGGCTATTATTAAATCCCCTAAATGTTGGACAACTTAAAATCACTTCCTAATAGGTTTAAAACACTTTTGGAAGAAGGAATTCTGAGTAGGAGAGTCCCAAAATGCGTATCCTTAAAAATAGGGAAAAATATACGTGGGGCTTGAGTGACCAGTTGAGTGAACCGGTTGGACCGGTTGGGTGAACCAGTCACCTGAGGCTTGGCTCAGGTTTCACCCAGTTTTGACTTATTTCGGGTTTTTAACTTAAAAATGCCATATCTTCTTCAAATTAACTTCGAATTGAGTGATTCAAAAGCCAAAATTTCAAGGATTTAATGTAGAATAAGTCTAGAATATTCTTGGACCAAAAATCCCTGACCACAGTTAAGTGGCTAGGTTTTTACAAGGCAGTTAACCGAAAAAAGAGTCAATTAGCCATAGGATAATATGGTGAATCAATCCAAAACCTATTCAATAATTAATTTGGCACTTCAATTAGACTTATTTCATCATTTTAAGACCAATGGAACAATTTAGAACAAGTTTTGGAATCAATTGGAAAGTACACGAAGTGAAAGACTAAATTGCCCTCAAAGTCGCAAAAGTTCTAATTAACTATTCAAACCTACCTGGAATTGAACCAAATTTGACACACACATCCTAAATGAACCTAAAAAGTAAATGCAAGTGATGGAATGCAAAAATAAAACAAAAATATGCATGCAATAATGTCACACCCCATTTTTGCACCACCTTACTAGGGCTCATCATTTCATGCATGTTTTTGTCTTGTTTTTTAGTCTAGTCACTTGCATTAGTTTTTTAAAGTCACAAGGACAATGGATATGAATTTTGGTTCAATTTTGAGTTGATCTTGAGGGTTAATAAGAGCTTTTGTGACTTGAGGGGCATAATCGTCTTTTAGGTCACAAACTTTTCATTTGACCTTGAAATGATCTCCAAATTGTCAATTGGAGTTCATATTGATGCATATGAGGTATTTGTAGGTTTAATTTGATGAATCAATGGTTTAGGGTTAGAATGGCTTGATATGGTTTAAGTTGGTTAATTGACCCTTCGTTAGGTTAGCTCAAATTTACTCACAATTACCAATTGACTTTAATTAGTCATCATTTTATCCTTAAAAGTGTTTTAGAAAGTTTAATTTTGGTTTGGAAGGCATTTGGTTTGATTCTATGTGCACACCTACACTTTGCAAAGGTAGAACATAGCGGTTAACCACCTTTGTCAAACCTAACCATACACCCATGGTTAGTGCTTTTCACCCTAAAATGTTTAAAAATGTATTTCTCATTGAAACATGGTCATTTTGGCTTTTGTTTCATCAAAATCGGAGTTGATTTGACCCCTGAAACACTCCTAGAAGGTAACAAAGTCCAAAAAAAGAGAAAAATTGAAGCGGGCTCGGGTGACCACCCAGCCCTGGGTGGTGAGCTGCCTAGGCCCAGGTGGCTAGCCACCCAGGCCTTGGTGGTCACCCGAGTACACTTTCTTATTTTGAGTTGAAGTGGGACTTCTCCCCTATTTTGACGTACTATGACTTTTTTTGACGTGTTTCCTTCTAATTTTTAGAAACTTTTGAGTTTCTTAAGCACCAAGGGAGTCTCTAATAACCCTTGGATTAATTTTTAGGGTTTTAATCCTAGCCATTGATTTATCCTAATGAAACTTTATTCTATGCTTCAGCACTAAGGGGCAACTAGAACCATTTTTATGCATTAAACCTAAGTTCTAAAGGGAGAATAAGAGGGAGAGAGCTGAAGGAGAGTTGAAGTTCTTGCTGTAGCCTTGAAGAAACTTGGTTCAAGTCATTCACAAGAGTAAGAGAGAGTTCCTACGTACAGCAGCAAAGGAAGCTATCCTAAGGTAAAACCTCCCTCTATTCATGCTGAATATGAGTCTTCTTATAGAATAGGCTTATTGCATGTTAAAGATAGCTTTTTTATCACGTATTGATTCTTTAGTTAGTTAATATACATGAAATAATTGTTGTTCATCATGAGTTATGCATGTTTTAGAGCTGTTCTATAGGGTTTAATGCATAGTTGTGATTCTAGGGTTTCCGTTGTCCTTATTTCATGTAGGTTGCATACAGCATAATAGAATAGGTTTTCTTTTTGGTTTTTCTTCATGGTTGTTATATATATGATATATATAGATTAACTATGATTTTGCATTCATATAGTTGATTTTAGGGTTTTTATGTATGTCATTGCATGTAGGATTGCATTAGGGTGTATTCTTATTCACTATTTATGTTCTTTGCATGATTAGGGGATGATTTAGGCTTTGATATGATTCTGTCCAGATTGCTATTTCTTTCTTTTTGTTTTGTTTTGAGCACGTGTAAGGGTGCAAATAGGGGTGATAATCGCTTTATTACAAATAAGGCCGTTATTACTTAAGCTTGTTATTGCTTGGAGAGATTACATAAGGTAAGTAGGATGTGGGAGTGCCCTAATTCACGTCTTTCTTTCTTAACTCTTTCCCTTCTCCCTCTTTTAGGATTATTTTTTAATATGACCATATGGTAAATATCAAGAGTTTTCTTGTCAAATAAATTACCTTTTTATCAAAGTTTCAATCCTATGGAAGTTGTTTGATTTTAAACCTGGTTTATCATCAAATATCACATTCTCTTTTAAATAAGGAAACTTAGGATTTTTACCATAGGTTTGTATTAGAATTTAACCCTAATTCTAATCGAACTACGTGGACTTTGATCCATGTATTTCGTTGCATGGTACGTAGGCGCTCGTTTTGAGGCTCAAGTCCGTTCTAGGATCTAAGTATCCTAGTTTTATCTTTTCTTTTCTTTTTTCTGTTTTATTTTATTTTCTTTGTTTGATTATGCATGGATAATATGGATGAATGGAATATATGATATGCATGCTGTCTTGTGATGATATATGATGATATTTGTGCGTTGGTAAGATCTTAATTTAGCCCAAATAAACTAAGAGACCGAAAGCGTGACATGGGTGCCTATAGTCTTTGCCTAGAAACTTCCCATGTCATAACTTACCCTCCGAATCCCCGATTTCTTTGGTTTCCAAAAGATCATTTTTTTGCCTTTCCTTTTTAAACATGGAGTTATTCAAATTGTTTTCTTTAAAACAAAATGGTTTTAGGGTTTTCCTTGTTTCCTTTAAAAAATAAGGTGGTGACTCCTTTTTCTTTTTCAAACCTAATCCCTTAATCTTTTTCAATCCTTGTGGGCCACTTTTTTGGGGTACACAATAATGAACTATTCTCATAAGCTTAAAAGGGCAAAAATGTCCTTCAAGGCGTAGAGACTCCTAAATGCTTCAAGAACTCATGAAATGAGTTCATGAACTCCTAGGGATGAAAATAGGGTGTCTACACCTGTGGATCACAAACAAACATAGAAGACCCATTTTCCTATAGGTAACAAACAAGCATAGAAAACTCCTTTTCCTATGGGTCACAAATATAGAAGATCCCTTTTTTTGTGGATCACAAACAAACATAGAAGTTTTATCCATATCCCTATGAATAAAAGCACGATCCCTTTCCATGTGGATTATAAATAAGTATAAAAATTTTATCCCTGTCCCTATGCATAAAAGCACAATCTTTGTCCCTGTGGATCATAAACAAGCATAGAACTTTTATCCCTGTCCCTGTGGATAAAAGCAAACATAGAAATTTTATCTATGTCCCTGTGGATAAAAACACGATCCCTGTCCCTGTGGATCATAAACAAGCATAGAAATTTTATCCCTGTCCCTATGGATAAAAGAACGATCCCTTTCCATATGGATTATAAACAAACATAGAAATTTTATCCCTGTCCTTGTAAATAAAAGCAAACATAGAAATTTTATCTATGTCCCTGTGGATAAAGCACGATCCCTTTCCTTGTGGATCATAAACAAATATAGAAATTTTATCCATGTCCCTATAGATAAAAGCACGATCCCTTTCCCTATGTATCATAAATAAGCATAAAAATGTGATTCCTTTCCCCTCAAGGTCATAAACAAATATTAGTTATAGAAATCTTATCCATTTCACTGTGGATAGAAAAGAAATGCAATTCTTTTCCCTGAGAATGCATAAGCGAACAAACCTTATCCCTTTTCTGGGGGGATGCACACAGATATGAAGTTACTTCTAGATATATGAAGGCAGACCCTATAGAAACATACCCTAGTCTAAGGGATGGACGGTAAAAGAATGACTTATAAAACAAAAGCCTTTAGATGAGAAGAATCCTAAGACACACCAAGGAGGAAATTGATTCATAAGACCAACACAGATAATCTTTGAAATATTCTTTTATTTTGGGACACATCCCTCACAAGGTTCACTTTGCCCTGTAACACCCATACTTTTTAAAGTAAAGTATTGAGAGTTTAATATTTTCTTAATACGCGTATTATTGGATTTTGTCGGTTTGTATTCATGCATGGGAATGGCATGATATTGATTTTTATATGCATGGGCATGTTTATTATATGTTTAAAAGTCATTTTAATGGTTTTGGGAAGGTTCCAGGTGATTTGGAAGCGTTTGGGTGAGTTTTTGTTGAATGTTAACAAAAACTCACAAATCGTGAGGGTTCGGATCGATCAAGGTCTGAGGTCGATTGATCGGTACCCTTCTAGAAATGGCTATCGCGGACTGCCACTCCCCAATCGATCGGGGCTAGGGCCTGATCAATTGGACCTTTGCTGAAATGATTTTTAAGTGCTAAAATGACGCAAGTAGCCTTCCACTACCCTCATATGCTTATATCATGACCCATACACACCAGATCTGGGATTTTTGCTCATTTCTCACTTAAATGAAGTGAGAAATAGTTAGAGAGAAAAAAGGAAGGATGAGGAGAGAGAAAAAGGGTTAGGGTTAGGGTTTTTAAGCCATTTTGCTCTTAAATGTCACATTTTGGGGCTAAATCAAGCTCCCCTCATCTCATGGCTGCATTATTGAAGCATGGTTCATCATCTACTCTCCACTATTGTTGCATTTGGAGCTATTTCTTGTTCTTGGAGGCTAGGATTTGAGTCTTGAGCTTGGATTTCATGGGTTTTGGCATAGATGTTCATCCTCACCAATTCCTTTGCATCTTTGGAGGTATTTTCTCAAATTTTAAAGTTAAGGTTTGTATATCCTTGAAGTTTAGTCACTATATTCTTACATTTTTAGGTTTATACATGCATATTGGGGAGTCTTGGTGGTGATTTAGAGTTGGGACCTCCATTACCATCATCATTCATGGCATTTAGGAGCTAGATCTTGGATTGGGAGCTTGAATATGCATTATAGGTCTTGGTTTCTACACCCACAACACTTAAGGTTGCGTTTTCTATACATTTCATGGAGGTAGGTGCAATTTTCATAAGTTTAAACTATTGACATGATAATATGATATATATTATCATAATAATTGTTATTCTTGGAATTAAAATATGTATATAGATGATTTATGAAATAAATCTTGAATGTGATTATGGGTATTTGATAATCTAAATTGGGGATTATGTTTATTGAGAATTTGGGTTATTCTATATATCTTATGGAGTATAAATATATGATTTTAAAGTTGTAATCATAAGTGAATATTCTTGTTGTGTATTTATCATAATTTGGTATAACTATGAAATTAGTTTGAAATGGCTTATGAGGTATTTTTGGAGATGATTTTGGGTATAAATCATTTTATGGTATATTGCATCTCATAGTGGGCATAACCATGCATAAATGGACTTAATAATTAACTTGGTAATGTTGAGGGCTATTGGAGCTAGGACTACTACAGTCCCAAGAGAAGGGGATATCGTGTCGTGTTTTCCTATCCTCTAGTCTTGGGAGGTTTCTGGTTCCAAGTAGGAACTCTTGTGTTCTCGAATTGAGGCCGCTTTCCGATTCCAGGTAGGAACCCTTGTGTGGTCCTCTTAGAGGTCAAGTCATAAATCCTCCTTTCTACGCGCGATGGCTCATTTGTGAGGAAGATGGGTAATTGATGGAATTAATATAAATTGGACATTATGCATTATTTATTTTAAGTTATAGATTATAACTTGATCTGGATTTTTAATATACGTGGTTGGTATATTTTTCTTTAAATGATATAATTGGTTTTATTTATATCATTGCTTTAGTTTACTATGTTAAATTGTATCTACTGGGTTGTCGTACTCATGCCTATCTATTTTAATATTTTTCAGAGAATATATTCAGGTGGGGTTATGCTTTTACGTGGGGATGCTCTTAATTGGAATTTGCCTATGTTATTTATTAATGTCCTTTATGGGAAGGAACATTTATTAATTTAATTGGTTTCTTTTGGGCTAATGGCTAACAGATTTGTAATATAATTACGAGTTGTAATTTTAATTATTTATCTTTGTGTGTAGGTGGAATGCGATGCATGGGATGATACCATGTACTCTTTTCGATGACAAGAAATTTTATGGAATGAATTTTATAACAAGTTTTATGATGGTATGTCCCATCTACGAATGGGTCATACCTGAAAAATTTCAAAACGGTTGGGATTTCGACATGTGTCATCCATGTTTTACCAAATGATTTATTAAAATAAAGCTTGTTTTATTACTATTGGTCATGGCTTAGTTAATTTGGGTCGTGATATACCCCTTGCTTAAAATTCTTCCTTTTATTTTCATCATTTTATTTTTTTCCTTTTTCATTTTCTCTATGCCCTAACTTTTGCCTAGGTCGCCCTTTTAGGTTTTCAACCTAGCTGGCCTTCGTCTTCTTATTCTTCATCAAATTCAGGCTAGCATTATAGTTACCAATCAGCGATCCCATAATTAACCCATCAACACCTTCAAAGGATTATTCTCACCATTATATCTTTCCAGTGGCATTGAATTGAGGCCTTTTTTTTTTTTTTTTTTTTTTTTTTTTTTCACAGTATGGAAAACATTAATAAAGTGATAATATTTCATCTTGAATCGTCAATGAATCAACCTTCCAACACATGAGTCTTTTACACATGCCCCTTTGTCACACCCCATTTTTGTACTACCTTACTAGGGCTCATCATTTCATGCATGTTTTTGTTTTGTTTTTGAGTCTAGTCACTTGCATTAGTTTTTTAGAGTCACAAGGACAATGGATATGAATTTTGGTTCAATTCGGAGTTGATCTTGAGGGATAATAAAAGCTTTTGTGACTTGAGGGGCATAATCGTCTTTTAAGTCCCAAACTTTTCATTTGACCTTGAAATGATCTCCAAATTGTCAATTGGAGTTCATATGGATGCATAAGAGGTATTTCTAGTGTCAATTTGATAAATCAATGGTTCGGGATTAAAATGGCTCGATGTAGTTCAAGTTGGTTAATTGACCCTTCTTCAGGTTAGCTCTAATTGACTCACAATTACCAATCAAATCTTTTCAAATTGACTTTCATTAGTCATTATTTTACCCCCAAAAGTGTTTTATGAAGTTCAATTTTGATATGGAAAGCATTTGGTTTGACCTTATGTGCATGCCTATGCTTAGCAAAGGTAGAGCATAGCGATTAACCGTCTTGTTCAAACCTAACAATGCCCCCATGGTTAGTGGTTTTCACCCTAAAATGTTCAAAAACATATTCCTCATCGAAACACGGTCGTTTTGGCTTTTGTTTCATCAAAATCGGAGTTCATTTGGCCCCTGAAACACTCCTAGAAGGTAAAAGAGTCCAAAAAAAGTAATAAGCTGATGTGGGCTCGGGTAACCACCCAAGCCTAGGCGGCTAGCCGCCTAGGCCCAGGTGGCGAGCCGCCCAGCCTTGGGTGGTCACCCGAGACCACTTTCCTATTTTCACTCTATTTCCTTGCTGAAGCGGACTCTTACCTATTTTGACGTATTTGGTCTCTTTTGGACGAGTTTCCTTCTAATTTTTGGTAACTTCTGAGTTACTTAAGCCCCAAGGGGGTCTCTAATAACCCTTGGATTAATTTTTAGGGTTCTAATCTCAGCCATTGGTTAATCCTAATTGAACTCTATAAATACCCCCTATGCTTCAGCACAAGGGGAGCCACTTTATGCATTAAAACTTAAGTGTTTGAGAGAGAATAAGAGATAGGGACTTGGAGGAGAGCTGGAGTTCTTGCTGTAGCCTTGGAGAGGATTGGTTCAAGTCATCCATAAGAGCAAAGGAGAGTCTCTACAGCAGCAAGGAAGTTTCTTCTTAAGGTATTCCTCCCTCTTTATTTATGCTGAATATGGGTTTTCATATAGGATAGACTTATTGCATGTTAAAGGTAGCTTTTTTATCATGTATTAACACTCTAGCTAGTTAATATACATGGAATATCTACTGTTTATCATAATTTTAGCATGCTTTAGGGCTGTCCTTTGTGTTTTTAAGCATAGTTGTGATTCTTGTGCTCCTGTTATCCTTGTGCTAGGATAGTGTCATTGCATGTTATTGTTAGGGTTTTTCATCATGTTCTATTACTTTAGTTAGTTAATATGCATGATTAGGGTTCTGTTTAGTTTCATTTTAGCATGTTTAGAGTTTGTCTTGTATGTTTTTAAGCATATTTGTGAGTTTAGGGTTTTAGTGTCCTTGTTTTATGTTAGTTTTCATATAGCATGTTAAAGTAGGTCTTTTTATTGTTTTTTTCTTCGTAGTTGCTGTATATATTTTGCATATAGAGTAAATATGATATTTTTGCATGCATGTTAGTTGATTTCTAGGGTTTTATGCATGATATGGTTCTAGGATTGTGTTAGGGCTTATGAAAGTTTGCTGTTTTTGCTGTTAGCATGATTAGTGGAGGATTTTAGGCCATAATACTATTCTGTCCAGATTTGCATATTAGTGTTTTTGCATAGTTTTGAGCACGTGTAAGGGTGCAAATAGGTGTGGTAATTGTCCTATGGCAAATAGGGCTGCCAATGCTTGAAATGGCTAATGCTTGGAGTTATTGCGCTCAGGTAAGTGGGTGTGAAGGTACCCCAATTCACCTCTCTTCCTTATCCTTTCTCTTCTCCCTCTCTAGGGTTAATTTTTAATACAAGTCTATGGTTTTAATCAAAGGTTTCCTTCAATAATAAATTCTGTTTTTTATCAAGGTTTCCATTTTGTGGAAGTTTTCCTAAATTCAAACTTGTTTATTCAATTCTCTTTCAAATAAGGAAACCTAGGGTTTTTACCATAGGTTTGTATTAAGTCTTAACCCTGTTCTAATCGAACTACGTAGACTTTGATCCATGTATTTCGTTGCATGGTATGTAGGCGCTCTTCATGAGGCTCAAGTCCGTTCTAGGATCCAAGCATCCTTGGTTTATTTCTTTTCTCTTTTCTTTTCTTTATTTTCTGTTTTTATTTGTTTGTTATGCATGGATAGATGAATGAAATATATGATATGCATGCAATTCTTGTGATGATATACTTGCTGATTTTTGTATGGAAAGATCTTGATTTAACCCAAATGAACCGAGAGACCGAAAGGGTGACATGGGTGCCTATAGGCTTTGCCTAGAACCTTCCCATGTCATAACTTAGCCTCCGAATCCCTGATTTCTTTGGTTTCCAAAAGACTGTTATTGCCTTTCCTTTTTAAACATGGAGTCATTCAAATTGTTTTCCTAAAACAAACTATTTTTAGGGTTTTCCTTGTTTCCTTTAAAAAATAAGGTGGCAACTCTTTTTCTTTTTCAAACCCCAATTGCTTTTCCTTTTTCGTCAACCCTTGTGGGCCCAATTTCCGGGGTTCACACCCTTACATGGACAAACATGTGGCTGCACTTTTAAAGGTTGCATACATACCCAAGAAGGGATCAAGCCTTACGTAGTTCATCAATACTTGAACAACTTCAATCAATCAGAAAGGACTTTTATTTGGACTGTAATGTAGACTCAGGATCCTACGCTCATGAAAGAAAGGATATTAAAGGCTCAAGTTTAATTTCAATGGGTTCCTATATGTCAAGGATAACTTCAACACTACTCATTTTACTTTCCAACTTGGCATATCATTTGCTATCTTTTTCTTTTCTTTTTTCTTCTTTTTTTTTTCTTTTTTTTTTCTTTCTTTTTTTTTCAAGTTTTTATTTTTATTTTTATTTTTCATCTTTCTTTCTATTTCAATGGTTTATACACCACCCCTTCTTTCAAACAAACATTTCTTCAAATTTTTCCCCTAGTGTAGGGGGCAATCCTTGACAATGGTATCATAAAGGAAAATATTCAGGCTTAACATGGCTAGCAAGGGATTTTTCTTTTCTTTTAAAGGATAGCAGAACTGATGGCCTTTCTTCATTTTGATTTCCATTGTTCACAATTCAAGTATTAAAAGGGCAAATATATTAACTCATGTGCTACAAAAGCAAACTATATCAAACCCTTGAGAAAGTAAGCAATAAATTAATGCAAACCATTCATTGATAATTTGGAATAACTATGTCATCTCCAAACAAACCTTCCCTTTAGCTTTCTTGGTTATGACTTCCTTGCTCTCAAATTCTTTTTCTTTGCATCAGCTTCCTTCTTCTTAGCCTCAGCTTCTTTCTTCTTAAGGTATTCATCTCCATAAAAAATAGGTTCTTCATCCTCTACCTTAGTGTTGGCTTCTTCCTTAGCTGTTCTCTTTCCCTAGTTGACTTCAATCTTTTGGAGTCTTTCAAAAACAGTCGTCATTGATCTTTCCATCATTTTTGTTAGCATCACTTCCAATCTCTTCACTAAATCTTGTTCAGCATCCATTTCAGCGACTTATGATGTTTCTATTCTTTCTAACCTTCCAAGCAAGAGTTGCGAACCCAAGTTGGTTGTGTAGGATTCTCTTTAGAAGCATTAATGATTGGTTATCCCTACAAAGCATATTCCTTATAAAAGCCATTTACCATGATTATCCATAATGATTTTACATCAATTTTCATCCAAACATGCCTCTAGAATAAAGCCCATCAAAGACTAGAGAATTGAACCAAAAAAGGAACCTAGACATACTTAGACCAAGACTTAAAGACCTAAAAGAAAAAAATGGATAGAGACATAGACTCCTAAAATGAAAACTAAAGATTTAGACATAAGACATGATAACAACATGCAAAACCAAAAGGAAATGACGTAAATTCTAGATGAATAAGCCTAATGCCCCTAAAATAGACCAACAACAAGTCCACACAATAAAGAAAGAAGATGTTGTCCCAAATAAATAACTCTAGAGGAGGGGTAAATAGGGTTATTGGCCAAATTAAAAACTAATTGCAAACTTAAAATCAAATTATTGCAAGTATGAGTAAATGCAAGAATAAGCAATAATAAAGAGATTAAGAGGAAGAGAATGCAAACGATGTTAATGAGGTTCAGCTTCCCGCCTACGTCCTTGCTTCAAGAGCTCACTTGAGGATTCACCAATCTACTATCACTCTCCTTCAAGGTGGAGCGACAAACCTTTACACAACTAAGAGCACTCTTCAAGTGCTTACAAATTAGGGGTTCTCTTAACCCTTTGATACAAGATGAATAGAGTTTGTTTTTGTGCTAAAGAAGCTCTCTCAAAAGAGTAGATACACAGCAATTGAATGGACACTTAACTATTGATTGAATCTCAATAAATGCTCATAAGTGAAATTAGGGCATGTAAATAAATGTTTGTAGCTCAATGAATACTCATAAATGAGTTTAACCCTTATATATATAGCCCAAGAGGTCAATATGACTGTTCTGTAGCAATAAATGATGGGAAAGATGATTTGGTGGGCATTTAATGCTCAAAAGACCGTTGAAAAAACTAGCCATTATGTGTCAGTCTTGAGAGATTCAGACGTCTAAAATCCATTTAAGACGTCCGATTCTGTTTAAGACGTCTGATTAAGGCGTCTTAAAAAACCAGAGGACTGTATTCTATAGAGGTTTTTTAAGGTCACTGTTCATGAGGATTTAGATGTCTTAAACTCATTTCAGACGTCTTAAACCTCTTTAAGATGTCTTATTTACATGTCTTAAAAATTCAGAGAGGATGTATTTTTGGTCTTTTACTTTTCAGACATTTTAAGCTAATTTCAAATGTCTTAAATTCTGATTCAGACGTCTTAAATAGGCATCTTAAAAAATCAGAGAAGGTGTATATTTGGGCCTTATACTTCAGACGTCTTAATCATGATTCAAACATCTTAAACAATTTTTCAGAAAACTTAATCAAATTTCAAACGTCTTGAATATCTTTAAAACGTCTTAAAGCTCTGCAGTAAAAACTGAAGTGAAAGAGCTTAAGACCTGATTTTTAAGGGGTCACTTCAATGAGTCAAGAGACTCTAAACATGATTGATTTTGTTCATTTTAAGTGTTACTAAGTTAATACATGAACCTAAAGCCCTTAAATCACAAATGAACATTAAATTGGATCAATCTTACATCAAAACCTATATGACTTCACTTGTTCTTTTTTTTTTTTTTTTTTTTACTTTATTGTCAATTCTTTTTGATGTCCATACTTGCGCTATGCTTTTGTTGAGCCAAGTGGTTCACTGTAGCTTGGATTTCACCTGTCTTAGGCTTAATTTGAAATCATTAGAACTTAAGACTTTCTTATGCATTTTTATCATCAAAATCAATGGTATTAAAACCATTTGGGTTAACAATCTCCCCCTTTTTGATGATGACAATTCATAGATTTTTTTGGGAGGAAATAAATCAATTAAATTTGACATACATAGCATTTTACTCCCCCTATCAATGAGCATATAGTAAATTTGAGGCAAAACTCATCATATAGTTTCTTATATCTTATGCATGGGAAAAATTTGACATTATAGAAATTTGAAAATTGAAATAAACTAATGTTTCATTTTATTGCATCAAAGATGTGTACAAGAAAGTTCAATTTCATAAAGTTCAATTACATAATCAAACTATGTAAACCAAGAACAACTCCCAAAACCCATCTACACCCAAAATATCCCAAAATAGACTTCTCCTCCTTTGTTAACATCAAAAAGAACTCAGGGCGCCGGAGGTCGAGGAGGGAGCCTCTCGACTAAAGCTGCTTGGGCGTCCTTCACTTCACGAATTTCTACGGCCATCTCATTGATGCAATCATGCATGCTTTCCATTTTCCTGTGCACATACTTTTTCAAAATTTTCATTTGTCGAGAAATAGAGACAAACAAGTCTCGAATGGAAGGAGTAGAAGATAAGGATGGAGGGCCATGAGAAGGAGAAAGAGCTAGAGAGGTGGAGGAAGGAGAGCCACCTTCATTAGTAGGATGAAAGCTGAGAGGATCAAGATCGTCAAGTGTGGGATCAGTAGTAGGAGGTGGAGCAGAGGAAGAATAAGGTCTGGAAGAAGAGGAAGGAGCTACACCAGAGGGTTTAGGAACTCAAACACCATCCCGACACTCGTATCCCATAAGTCCAAGCATATAAGTGCCAATTTTATCCTTGTGGGATAGAGTGTGAGTCACAACACCATAGGAGATAGGGACTTTGAAATGATGGAAAATAGCAGTAAGAGTGACTCCATAAGGAAGAAGACCCCTGTAGTTTTTATGAGCAGAAAACATGTAGTATACCATAAGGAGACCAAGGTTAATGGGGGTACTAGAAAGAATGCACCACAGCAAACACACATTAGTATAGGATATATGATCCCTACTACCACTTCGAGGTAAAATGTTATTTGAAATAATTTTGTGGAGGATATTGCATTCAAGGGTGAGCTTGGTGATGGGAAGTTTAGCATCAGAAGTGATGGACTGATCACCACTGATGAGTTGGAGGGCTGCAATTTTATCAAAACCTTGGACACGTGGCCATTGGTTTTTATCTTGGATAGCTACCCCACCACTAGCTATTTTAAAATTTTGGTTTAAGATAGATTAATTTAGAGAGATAGGGGTACCATAGACAAGGGATGTGCCAGTGCCAAGCTTGGTTATTTTAAAATTCGCATAAAAGAATTGAACAAGGTTTCCATATTCAGGAAGAGAAAGGGACACAAAATCGAAAAGCCCTACTGCTTGAAGAAGATGAACAATATTAGGGAAGAATTGAGATAGAAAATCAACTTTTATCACCTTAAGGTAGACGAGCTTTCGATCCATGAACTTGGAGAAATAGAGAGTCCGAGCAGAGTCAGAATGGTAAAGGTCAGCATCGATGATGGGTCAAGGTGGATTAGCAGGTGCGAGCGTCTCGATCTCATCTAGCTCGTTGCTAGAGTCATAGTCAAGGTGGCCAGGCGGAGCTCGAGGCGGCAGTAGCAGAGGCTGTGATGGAGTAGTGGTGGAAGAGGACTTCTTGATGCGAGTAGATCGAACACCCTTCCCCTTTTTGGTTCTGATGGTAGAGTGTTTTTTGGGTTTTGAGGAACCCTCACTTTGTGTTGCTGTAGTAGGAGCAAGTGGTGGAGGTGGTGGAATGGGTTCACTGTCATGATCTCTCTTTGTGCCCATGAAAGGGGTAGTCTTTTTTATGTTTACCATCGTGAGATGAGAGAAGGAAATGGAGGAGAGAAAAAGTTAGGGTCTGGTGGAGGAAAGAAAGGAAAGTAGGGGTTAGGGTTTTTATAGAAGGAGAAGATGAATATGGAGAAGGTAAAGAGCTCGCGAAAAATGAAGAAGTTTTCAAAAAAAATTATGGCTTAAACAGTATATAAATTGCACTGGATTCAGACGTCTGAATAGATTTAAGACGTCTGAAATCCATGGGGAATGAAAAGTTATCTCGATGAAATCAGACGTGACAACAAGTTTCAGATGTCTAAAATAGGCGCTTGAAATTTCTAGAGAACCAAAAATAGGTCAAAATCCATAAAGTTTTAAGATGTCTTATCTGGGTTTTAAAACGTCTGAACAAATTTTAAGACATCTAAAAAAAATTTTAAGACGTCTTAAACAACCTGAAGGAAGATTTTTGAAAAATAAGTAGCTTCAACACACATCATCACTCAAACACATACCAAGTTCACGTTTTATGAAATTAAACTTATCCTCTTGAAGAGGTTTTGTAAAGATATCCGCCAATTGGTGTTCTGTACCTATGAAATCAATCTCAACATCCCCTTTTTGTACATGATCTCGAATAAAGTGATGTCTAATTTCAATGTGTTTGGTGCGTGAATGCTGTATGGGGTTCTTAGTTAGATTAATTGCACTTTTATTATCACATTTTATGGGAATATGATCATAATGAAGTCCAAAGTCCTCAAGTTGTTTTTTCATATATAACACTTGTACACAACAACTACTGATTGCCAAATATTCGACCTCGGCTATAGAAAGAACAACCAAAGTTTGCTTCTTGCTAAACCAAGAAACTAGGGAATGTCCAAGAAAGTGAAAAGTCCCACTTGTGCTTTTGCGACCATCTATGTATCCGGCAAAGTCCGCATCGGAATAAATAAGCATATCAAATGATGTGTATTTAGGATTCTATATGCCAAGATTAATAGTGCCACTAAGATATTTAAATATGCGTTTAACAGCAAGCATTTAAGATTTTTTAGGGCATGATTGATATCTAGCACATAAACATACACTATACATGATATCCAGTCTACTAGCGGTGAGATAAAGTAAACTACCAATCATACTTCGGTATTTCTTTTGATCCACAGATTTGCCTTTTTCATCCGTTTCAAGTTTGATGGAGGTGTTCATTAGAGTGGCAAAATTCCTTCTATCTTCCAATCCATACTTCTTGATTAAATCTTTGACATATTTGGATTGATTTAGGAAAGTTCTTTTATTTGTTTGCTTGATTTGTAGTCCAAGGAAGAAGTTGAGTTCGCCCATTATGCTCATTTCAAACTCTTCCTGCATGACTTTAGCAAAATCCTCACATAAACTTTTATTAGTAGAGCCAAAGATAATATCATCAACGTATATTTGAATAATAAGCATATCCTTATCAATGGTTTTGATAAAAAGAGTGGTGTCAAGTTTTCCTCTTTTAAAACCATTTTTTATTAGAAAACCACTAAGTCTTTCATACCAAGCTCTAGGAGCTTGTTTTAAACCATATAAAGCATTTGTTAATTTAAACACATGGTTTGGAAATTCATGACTTTTAAAATCGGGAGGTTGTTCAATATAAACTTCCTCCTCAATAAAACCATTTAAGAAAGCACTCTTGACATCCATTTGAAATAGCTTGAAATCTTTATGACATGAAAATGCAAGTAGCATTCTAATAGCATGAAGTCTAGCAACCGGTGCATAAGTCTCATAAAAATCAATGCTTTCTTGTTTATTGAAACCTTAGGTAACTAATCATGCCTTGTTTCTTACAATGGTATCCGACTCATCTTTCTTGTTTCTATAGACCCACTTAGTGCCTATTACACCATGGTTATGTGGTCTAGGAACCAAAGTCCGAACCTTGTTCCTTTCAAATTAGTTGAGTTCTTCTTGCATAGCAAGAATCCATGATTCATCATTTTCGGCCTCATTAATATTTTCAGGTTTAATTTGAAATAAAAATGCAAGATGATCACAAATATTTCTCATGGAAGAATGAGTTCTTACCCTATGTGAGGGTTCACCTAAAATTTGATCTTTAGGATGATTCCTCACAAATTTCCAAGTCTTGGTGACATTCGGATAAAGTGGAGCATTTTCAATTTCTACTTCTTCTTCTGGTTTCTTGATTTCAATGACTTCATCTTCTTCTTTTTCTTTGCCTTTATCTTGTGGGTCTTGCTTGTCATTAAAATTCAAGTTTTCAACTTGTTCTTGCAAGCTTGTACCTACATTATCATCATCATCATTATCCACATATCTCTTTGTGGCAAGAGGGTTAGTTTCATCAAATACAACATGTATAGATTCTTGAACGGTTAAAGTTCTCTTGTTAAAAACTCTATATGCTTTACTCTTTATAGAATAGCCAAGAAATACGCCTTCATCGGATTTAGAATCAAATTTAGAGAGTTTATCTCTATTATTCAATATAAAGCATTTACAACCAAAGACTTTAAAGTAACCTATGTTAGGTTTCTTATCATTCCATAATTTATAAGGAGTCTTACCAATTTTGGATTTTAATAGCACTCTATTTATTACATAACATGAAGTATTAACAGTATCGGCCCAAAAATATTGAGGTAATGAATGTTCATTAAGCATGGTTATAGACATTTCTTAAAGTGTTTTATTCTTTCTTTCAACCACACTATTTTGTTGAGGTGTTCTAGGAGCAGAGAAATTGTGACCAAATCCATTCTCATCACAATATTGTTCAATATCCTTATTGACAAATTCGCTCCCCCTATCACTCCTAACATATGTAATGGTATAGCCTTTCCCATTTTGGATTCTTCTACAATATGTTACAAATGTAACATGAGTTTCATCTTTATGTGCAAGGAAAAACACCTATGTATATCTAGAGTAGTCATCAACAATCACAAATGCATAGTGCTTCCCTCCAAGGCTTGCAATATCAATAGGTCCAAATAAATCCATATGTATAAGTTGCAAAGGTCTTGTAGTTGAAATATGAGTTTTTGTTTTGAAAGAAGACTTGGTTTGTTTTCCAAATTGGCATGCATTACAAACTCTATCTTTTGTAAACTTTGCTTTTAGTAAACCTCTTACAAGTTCACGCCTAAAAAGTTTTGCAATCAAATCCATACTAGCATGTCCAAGTCTTTTATGCCATTACCAATGATTTTCATTGAAAGCGAAGAAGCAATGTACAATTTGTAATGAGATTTCTTCAAATTCTATACCATAGATGTTACCAACCCTATATGCAATAAATAAAGTCTTGTTATCATCTTCAATTATGCACTTATTAGATTTAAATGTAACTTTATAACCTTTATCACATAATTGACTAATGCTAAGGAGATTATGCTTTAATCCATCAACTAATAAAACATTTTTAACACAAAGAGAAGAATTCTTACCAACCTTGCCAATGCCAATGATCTTACCCTTAGCATTGTTTCCAAATTTCACGAAGCCGCCATCCTTGGGCTTCAAAAAGATGAACTTTGATTTATCACTCGTCATGTGCCTTAAGCATCCACTATCAAGAAATCAATTTTCATTGCTTGAAGACTTCAAGCATACCTACACAACAATCTCAAGTAACTTTCTTTGGTACCCATGCTTTCTTGGGTCCATATGTATTAGCCATAGGAGGTGAGGTTCCCTTAACTACCCACAGCTTTTTGGGGAAACCTTTAGGTTTTCTTCTCATGTTATAAGTGTAGAAATTGTGTCCATCCATATTACAATAGGTACATGAGACTTTAGGTGTGCTAGGGACATTAGGCTTAGAAAAGAAGCTAATGTAAGATTTTTGTTTAACATGTTCTTGATAACCAATTCTGGCCTTGTCAAAGCACCATCTTTGACAAGTTAATATCTTATCCAAGTGTAAAACCCACGAAAAACGACCCACGGGAGATTTGGAGTTTTAAAAGACAACAAAAGGAAAGGAGTCGCCACCTCATTTTTTAAGGAAAAAAGGAAAACTATAAAATGTTTTATTTATAAAACCTAATAACTCCATCTTAAAAGGAAAGACAAAGTATTTAGAACCAAGAAATTGGATTCAGGGGCTAAGTTACGACATGGGAAGGTTCTGGGCTAAGCCCATAGGCACCCACATTGCCCGAGTTGGTCTCTTAATTTGATTGGGCTAATTTAATGAATTAATTACATGCAAATCAATATCAATCAATAAAATACAGGATGCCTATCAATCACAAATCCATCCTACTCCACTAGCAATCATATGTGATGGACAAATGAATAAAAGAAAAAGGAAAAGAAAACCTAGGATACTAAGTATCCTAGGGCGGATTTGAACATCAAAGTGAGCCCTTACGTACCATGCATGGAAATACATGGATCAAAGTCCACGTAATTCGAATAGAATAGGATTAAACCCTAATAGTGACTTATGGTAAACCTTAGGTTTCTTTCCATAGAGATTTTCAAAGACAAATGATTCTTAATAAGATTTCAATGAAAGACATAAACTTTTGAAAAATAGGTGGAAAGAAACCCTAGAAAGAAACCCTAGAATTCACCATATCCTTCTATTAGAAAATAATCCTAGGAGGGAGAAGAGAAAAAGAAAAGTTAAGAAAAGTGAATTAGGGTACTTCAAACCCTACTTACCTTGTGCAATTTTCTCCAGGCAATGGCAAGTTTAAGCAATAATAACCTTATTTGCAATAAGGTAATTATCGCACCTATTTGCACCCTTATACGTTCTCAAAACCATACAAAAATAACAAAATATTAATCTGGACAAAATCATACTATGGCCTAAAATCATCCATTAATCAAGCAAATAACAAGAATAATGAATAAATAAGAACCCTAACACAACCCTACATGCAATGACCTAACTAATATGTATAAAAACCTATAAAAAAACTTACTAACAATCACAAGAAACTCTAATAATATTAATAAACATGATAACAAGGTCTATTCTAACCAAAAAGATGGTATTTCATGTAAAATATGAAAATAGGCCTTCCTACGACGAGTTTTCTTAAGCAAAACTATCCTAAGATAATTTCACATAAAAAATTCATTATGGGGAGGTGCAATCATCATATCCTACGTAAAATATATATCCTAGAATACAATAGAAGTGATTTCATGCTTAAACACATCACAAGAAACTCTCATGCACAACCCTACTTAACAAAAAGGATAATTATCCTTCAAAAAGGATAATATCTCCAAAAACTTATAAAATCCACTATATAAATTCAAAACTAGCATGATTCAACTATATGTAGCATATATAGAATGACTATGATGAGTAACAACTCATAAAGCTAACCTAAACATGCTGTATAAAACTTGAATGAAATTAGGGTTACCGAAACCCTAATTTCACAACTATACACTATAACCTATAAAACAGCTCTAACGCAAGCTCAAAATATCATGAATATCATTCATATCATATATATTAACTAACAAAAAAATCAATTCATGACAATTATCACAGCAGGTAGGGCATATGAACTATGAATGACTTAAAAGGAGAGAAAAGATAACGCCTTCAAAAACCTTAATAAACTAAAGTTTTTTAGGCATATTAAACATGAATCATCCTAAAATTATTCATAAAGCATCACAAAAAAATTGAATTGAACTAACATATAGAGCTACTACATGCACTAGAACTATTATAAAGGAAGAAGGAGAATAAGAAGCTGAAGAGCTTAATTTCAGCAATTGAAAGGATGCTTACCTCTTGTAGAGCTTCCCTTGCCTTCAAAATCCTTGTTCTCTTGCTTGCCTAGGGTTGAATAGTCCCCCTTTGATATTCTTTAGCTCTCTCAACTCGTAGCTCCCTCTCTCTCTAAGTATAAAGTGCACTTGTGGCCTCCCTATGTGCTGAATATCATGTTCTTTATATAGGGGATTGACCTAATAAACCAATGGTTAAGATTAATTCATTAAATAATGATCCTAGGGCTATTAGAGACTCTCTTAGTGCTCAAACAATTCAAAGTTACTCAATCTTAGAAGGAAACAACTTGCGAGGGCGGAAGAATCCGTTAAAAGAGGGAAGGAGAGGTAAAACCCCACTTAAAGACAAATTCCCTCGAGTGACCGACCCGGGTAACTGTCCAGCCCCAGATCGTCACCCGAGATGACCATCCAGCCCCAGTTAGAGTCCTTCGCCTTCCGGAAATCTTTAAGGGGGTCAAATTAAGTCCGATTTTAATGAGATAAAATCCAAAACGATTGTGCTTTGAAAAGGAACACATTTTTAGTGCCTGTTTGGGATAGCTGCAACTTCTGTTGTTAATCAGAATCAGAAGAGAATCAGAAGAGAATCAGAAGCTACTAGTAGCAGAAGAGAATCCTCCTAGTGTTTGGGAATTAATTTCAAAATTGATTTTGCTACCATAAGTGATTTTTTTTCCTGTTTGGCAAGAGTTGCTGCTGAAGTGATTTTAACCCTGAAATGACAATATTACCCTTAGAAGTAGTGTTTTTGTTGGTTTGACATCCACCAAAGTGATTTTACTAAAATTTCAATTTTTTTTTTTTTTTATAGAGGGCATATGAATTGAATACAATAAAATACTTGAACATAAAATTTTGTACTCCCCATTTGGTTTATATATATATATTAACAAGCACTTCTCTTATCATCATCATCCATAAGAACAAATGCATACTTTTTACACCGACTCTCATTTCATAATTTTAAATGTTAATATGACAATGTAGAATCTATCTACCAATAAGGTCTAAAGTAATCTTATCACGAATTATTCCCATTTCACTATCACGAATTAATGTGAAGGAAAAATTCCGCTTTGTTGAGTACTTGCAAAACTAATACCAATCAAAGGATTTTTTTAAAAAAATGAAAGCTTTCCTGTAACTTGTAGGATTCCCCAAACTGTTTTTGGGTGATTTTATAGCTTCAAAAGCTTCATCCTCTACTGGGTAAAAAAACCAACGTTCACCATTCAAAGGAAAACAAAAATAAATAAATAAGACACTAGTTTTTCAACATTCAACGTTCACTCACTCATTCAACATTGCCAACTACCGAAAGTGAATAAAAAGTCGGGCAAATACCGAAAGTGAATCAAGTAATGTAAATGGTGTAAACATCCACCAGAAATCAAGCAATTGTTCCATATTGGTTACAAGAATTTGCAAGAATCACAATATCATTTTTTGCTCCCCCATTGAAACCAAGATGAACTTGAGGACTGCATCATCGATGGGCTCTCCTCGGCCTGCAGTGGAAGGGCTTGAAGGGGGTGTTGAGAACTCGTCTAACAGCTGTAGTTCTTCATACTTTGTGAAGGTAACCAACACTTTGATAGTGGGAACCACTAGGATAGCAACCTGGATACGAGTATAAATGACTTCTTAGCACTCAACAAGTTGATACACGAAAAAAATTAATTCCAATGAAGCCACTCAGAAAACAAATAATAAAATTCCAATTGGCAGTGGACACATTACAAACAAATTTGGAAATCTACAGAGTTTCTCAAATCTTATAAATGACTTCCTAGCATAAAAACCTTGATTCCACTTCACTCCAAACCCAACACAACAAAGAACATGGACCAAACATGAAAAGCTTAATATATCAACTAAGATCAAACATACCAAGGTTCAAGAAAACAAAAATAGAAATGAGCAAATTGCTTCAACAGCTAAAAATAAGCAAGATCTAACAGAGAAGCCTGAGCTGTTTGGTCATGCACATAGGGAAAACAAATAATATATGTGCGAGGTTCTGAAAAGAAAATATAAGGCCTAGAAAATTGATAAGAGAAAGTTATATATCTTGTATAAAATTATATGCTTTCTCGATTATGTATCTTCGCCATGTCCATGTCCAATTTTCTAGGACATCACTATTTTAGAGTCCCTGTAGAATTTGAATCTCTATCCTGTGTTTGTGTTCATGCAACACAGGTACATTTAAAACAACTTCAATTTAAATATGGGGAATTAAGCATATAAGTGAAATGCATATAGCACTCGCAAGAACTTGAAAAATGAGCAAAAAGGGAGGGGTTCATCAATTTAGACACCAAATTGTGTAATAAATGGCTCCAGAAAATGTTTAGCCACTGTCACCCAAATGAAAGTTCTTCTTCTCCTTCTCCTTCTTCTTCTTTTTTAATCGCATTTTCACAAAAGCAATTATGCGTCTCCAATGATGATCTAATGTCCAAATTTCGTCCATTTCTATTTCCTTGTGTAACTTTCTTGCCCTTAAGAATGTTTTTCTTTAAATTTAGTCTTGCTTAAGTATTAGAGTAAGGCTATGCGTCTCGGCCCCAACTTTGTCACACAGGAAACATAGCATTTCCCTGTGTATTACTACTTACTAGATCACAATTTTCTTCCCAAATCAAAACAAGCTGTGGTTCAACATATCATCCACATTTTGCTACCGACATCTTCTTTACTTTCTCTTGTCCTCGTGTCCTTACTCGCATAACCATTGGTCTTTATTGCACATGATTGAATCATCTCCACTGACTTTTTCCCATCTTGTCCTTAATACATACACTTTTTTTTAATCTTTAACATGGTAACTTGATGTACTTGGTACCAATTTTCTTCAATACATACATTTCAACATCCTTATTTCAACTACTCTCATTATAGACTTTTTCACTCCATTTATCCGCTCTAATTCTATGGGCAACATTCCCTTAAATCTCTCCGTAGTATTTTAAAAAGGTTATGAAAATGACTGCTCTTCAATTCTTCTGGACCAATTTCCTCAATACTAAGCCCTATTTACTACCATAATCTTAACAACATCTGGGCTTTCACTCATCTCTATATTTCTACCTCAGCATTCTCCTTAGATCCTTCAAGAACTTAGCTCAAGATCTGATGAAACTTTCCTATGCATAAACCAATGTAGTTTGTACCACAAAGACTGTTTAGAAGCCTCAAACAAATAACTACACAATTCTTCTCGTAAACCAAGCATTCCAGCAAGTATCTCTTCTTCTTTTCTTTTTTTTCTTTTTTTTTTTTTAAATTCCTACCATTGCTAACTAAATACCCAAATAACTACACCCCACATACATTTCACTTCACTGTATAAATTTCTTAACAACCAAACACAGAGGCCCCAAAAAAAAAAACGAGATGGAAAACAGATCATAATTAAAAAATTTGGGCTGCAATGATATTAGCACATACTTCCCTCAACTGGGTTTCACGGTTGAATTTAGGGGGAAAAAAACTGGGTTTCACGGTTGAATTTAAGGGGAAAAAAAATGGGTTTCATGCGTTGAATTTAGGGTTTCATGCGTTGAATTTAGGGGGAAAAAAACAGGGTTTCACGGTTGAATTTAAGGGGAAAAAAATGGGTTTCATGCGTTGAATTTAGGGGGAAAAAAACTGGGTTTCACGGTTGAATTTAAGGGGAAAAAAAAAGCAAACACAAAATTAGAGGAAGATTAAAATCTATTTGAAGAGACAGAGAGATCGGTTTTACCTGGAAAAATCGTTGTTGAAGACGAATGTTTGGTCGCCTAGAAGCTTCTCAGATGGGTGATATGGTGCTGAGAGAGAGATCGGAATGTTTGGCCGCCTAGAAGCTTCTCGATTTGGATGGATGATCGGCTGGTGCTGAGAGAGAGATCGGCTGGTGCTGAGAGAAAAGCTTGAGAGATCGGAATGCTGAGAGAGAAGCTTGAGAGATTGGCTGGTGCTGGTGCTTGAGAGATCGGAATGCTGAGGGTGATGGGTGAGGCAAACGCTGGAAGTATGTGAGAAGCTTGAGAGATCGGAATGCTGAGAGAAGCTTAACGTTATGGTTGAGGATATCGTTGGTATTGTCTTATTCATGTGTTAAAACGTAGGGGCAAGGCTGGAAATATGTGAAGTTTCATTAAATGGCAAAACTGATTCCCGGTCAACTTCTGCTAAAAGCTTCCCCACCCCAGCTTCTTTCATAATCCACTAAAATCAATTTTGGTGATCAAAATAGATTGTGTAAAACCATACCCAAACAGGCCCAATTGGGTCATGGAATAGATTTTGGGCCATGGAATAGATTTTGGGCCTTTTGGAATCCAATCCAAACAGGCACTTAGACATTTAAGGATAAAAACCTTTAACCATGGGTGCATGGTTAAGTTTTACAAAGGCAGCTAACTGTTGTGCACCACCGTCGCAAAACTAGGGTTTGCACACAGGGTTGAGCCAAATGCTTTCTAAACCAAAATTCAATCTTTTAAAACATGTTTAGGGATAAAATAAGGCCCAATTGAAGTTAAATGAGAGAAAATTGAGTGGGTCACATGAGTCGATTTGAGCAAACCAAGAGAGGATCTTTTAGCCAACCTGAACCATTATGAGGCGAATTGATTTTAAACCATTAATTCATTAAATTGACCCTATATATATAGACTTTATATATCCATATGAACTTAAAGGAATAACTTGGGACTCATTTCAAAGTCAAACAGAAAATATACGACTTAAAGGACAATTATGCCCTCAAAGTCGCAAAAGTTCTTATTAACTATTGAAATGAACTCCAAATCACTTCAAAATTCATACACATAATATTTAATGCCATAAAATCCTAATGCAAATGCCTAAACTCAAAAATAAAATAAAAACCTACATGAAATGATGACCTCTAACTAGGGTGACAAAAATGGGGTGTAACACCGAGTTATCCCTTCCATTGGTAAACTTGGCCAAGGTATTAGTCAAGTCTTCAATCTTTTCTTTCAATGAAGTGTTTTCATTTTCAAGACTAGATTGAGAGATGGTAGAGGATGAGTCTATCTTTATTTTTAATTCTAAAATTTCACTTTTTAAAGCATCTAATTCTTCTTAGAGAGTTGTGATATTCTTTTTCAAATCATTGTTTTTGTAAGAAAATCTTTTTAATTCGAGAAAATTATCTTCAAAGGCATCTTGCAATTCTTCATAAATAGGAGGTTCTTCTATAGAATAATCAATAGAGTTAGGTTCGATTACCTCATCTTCTTTTGCTATGAAACAAAAGTTTCCAACTCCTTGATCACAGGAAATCTCCTCATCTTCTTCTTCACTATTGGCTTCATCATCCCAAGTGACAGTGAAAGCTTTCTTCTTGAACTTCCTATTGTCCTTGAAGTTGTTGTTGTTGTTGTTGTTGTGACTTGTCTTGTTGTGGTTGTTATTAAGTTGAGGACAATTTATCTTGATGTGTTAGGCTTTTTGCATTTAAAGCACACTTAAGGTTCTCTATTAGAAGTCTCTCCTCTATTTGGAACTCTTTTGGAGGAGTCACCCTTATTGAATCCCCTTTCTTGATTTCTTCTAGAAAAGAACCTCTTGAACTTTTGAGATATGAAAGCTATATCTTCTTCTTTCTCATTTTCCAATTCTTCATTTGATGGTTCTTCTTCATCATGTGAGGCTTTGAGGGCTAAGCTCTTGGAAGTCTTGCTTTCACTTAATTCATGTGCCTTGAACACAAACTCTTAAGTGACTAGGTTTCCATCAAGGTCACTTAGAGTCATTGAACTAAGTTCTTTTGATTGAAGCACAACCATTGTGAATGTATTCCATTCCTTTGGCAAACTTCTAAGAATTTTTTTCACCAATTCAGAGTTAGTATAAATTTTGCCAAGAGAATTTAAAGGATTTATAATAGCATTAAAACAAGTAAACAAATCTCTAATGGATTCATCCTTTTTCATTTTGAACAATTCATATTCACAAACAAGCATATTAATCTTAACTTCTTTCACTTGAGAGGTTCCTTCATAGGTGACCTCTAAAGTATCCCATATTTCTTTGGCACTAGTGCACCTAGATATTTTGCTGAATTCATCATTAGGTAGAGCGCAACATAATAGGCCAATGGCTTAGAATTTAGTTCAAGTGACTTGTGATTAGTACTAGTGCATTCTTGTGAAACTTTAGGAAGTGTAACACCATTTACCACTTTAGTGGGGATCAAAGGACCCTTAAAAGTTATATTCCATAACTCATAGCTAGTGGATTGGATAAATACTTGCATTTTAATTTTCCAGAAATTATATAGAGAGATATCTTCATTAAAAAGGGGTGATCTATTGAACGATTGTCCTTCGATGAATCCGTTACCATTATAGTTGGCTATATCATTCCTCGCAAGGCAAATATGTCAAATGTAAGAGGTTGGACTCTGATACCAATTGTTGTCCCAAATAAATAACCCTAGAAAGGGGGTGAATAGGGTTATTGGCCAAATTAAAAACTAATTGCAAACTCAAAATCAAATTATTACAAGTAAGAGTAAATGCAAAAACATGCAATAATAGAGAAATTAAGAGGAAGAGAATGCAAACAATGATAATGAGGTTCAGCTTCCTGCCTACGTCCTCTCCGCAAGAGCTCGCTTGAGGATTCACTAATATATCCACTATCATTTTCCTTCAAGGTGGAGCAGCAAACCTTTACATAACTAAGAGCACTCTTCAAGTGCTTACAAATTGGGGGTTCTCTCAATCCTTTGATACAAGATGAGTAGAGTCTATTTTTGTGCTAAAGAAGCTCTCTCAAAAGAGTAGATACACAGCAATTGAATGGACACTCAACTATTGATTGAATCTCAATAAATGCTCACAAGTAAAATTAGGAATTATAAATGAATGATCTTGTTTGTAGCTCAATGAATACTCCTAAATAAGTTTAACCCTTATATATATAGCCCAAGAGGTCAATATGGCCGTTCTGTAGCAATAAATGCCGGGAAAGATGATTTAGTAGGCATTTAATGCTCAAAAGACCGTTTAAAAAACTAACCGTTATGTGTCAGTCCCGAGAGATTCAGATGTCTGAAATCCATTTAAGACGTCTGATTATGTTTAAGACGTCTAGTTAAGGCGTCTTAAAAAACCAAAGGACTATATTCTATAGAGGTTTTTCGAGGTCACTATTCACGAGGATTCAGACGTCTTAAACTCATTTTAGACGTCTTAAACCTCTTTAAGACGTCTTATCATTTACTAATTCTTTTCAAGTGTTATTTCGCCAAATCTTAGGGAAGTCAGTGTAATTTTTCCTAGAATAAAATTAGCTATCATTTACTAATTCTTCTCTAGTGTACACATGGGGGGGAAGGGGGGAAAAAGAGATGGAATGGGAGAGCAGGTATGCACATTTGGGAAAAGAGGGTCGGAAAAGGAAACTTCAATTAAATGTGCATTTTTAATTTTCATCAAACATATTAATGTCAAAGAAGGGTAGTTTAGTTGGATCACTCTGTTCTTTTAACAGCAGTAAACAAAAAGTTAACTGGTTAGAGTTAATAGATATGATTCTTTTTTATTTGGATTAGATGGATAGGAAAAATATTTAATGGGCTTTTTGGATATAATTTTATTACTTAGGGAGGTTTTGGATATTTCCCCAAATTTATTATAGGCCCAATAGCATTGCTCGAAACAAAATCACGAGAAAGTAAATAAATGAATACTCTATCTTTTCCTAATTGACTATCTTTTAGAAAAGCAAACACGGTTTTTTAAGAAATCGTTTTAAATGCTTTAATATCAATGTATATGTTTAACATTCTAATTTTACACTCAAGTATACAAAATATTGGAAAAGGTAAATATTTTATCATGATAAATAATGGCATTTTAGGAACTGAATTAAATAGTCTTTGATTTTTGAATGAGACAATAATTTTGAAACATCCCATAAAAAATATATAAAATTTTTTAATTAAATAAAGGAAAAATAAAAAGAGGACAATAAAATAGCAATGAAGGGAGTGTAAAAGTGATTTGCACTAGATTTGTTCTCATGCTTATGTTTTTAGACCCGCGGGTGTCACACCCCATTTTTGCACCATTTTACTAGGGCTCATCATTTCATGCCTGTTATTGTTTTGTTTTTTAGTCTAGTCACTTGCATTAGTTTTTTAAGGTCATAAGGACAATGGATATGAATTTTGGTTCAATTTGGAGTTGATTTTGAGGGATAATAAGAGCTTTTGTGACTTGAGGGGCATAATCGTCTTTTAAGTCAGAAACTTTTCATTTGACCTAGAAATGATCTCCAAATTGCCAATTGGAGTTCATATTGATGCATATGAGGTATTTCTAGGTTCAATTTGATGAATCAATTGCTTAGGATTAAAATGGCTCGATGTAGTTCAAGTTGGTTAATTAACCTTTCTTTGGGTTAGCTTAAATTAACTCACAATTACCAACCAAATCTTTTCAATTTGACTTTAATTAGTCATCATTTTATCCGTAAAAGTGTTTTAGAAAGTTTAATTTTGGTTTGGAAAACATTTGGTTCAATCCTATATGCATACCTATGATTTGCAAAAGTAAAGCATAGCAGCTAACCGCCTTTGTCAAACCTAACCATGCCCCCATGGTTAGTGGTTTTCACCCTAAAATGTTTTAAAATGTATTCCTCATCGAAACACGGTCGTTTTGGCTTTTGTTTCATCAAAATCGGAGTTAATTTGACCCCTGAAACACTTCTAGAAGGAGAAGGAGTCCAAAAAAGTCAAAAAACTGAAGCGGGCTCGGGTGACCACCTAGCCCCGGGCGGCTAGCCACCCAGGCCCAGGTGGCTAACTGCCTAGGCCCTGGTGGTCACCCGAGACCACTTTCCTATTTCTTCTCTACTTCGTTGCTGAGGCGGACTCTTACCTATTTTGACATACTTGGGCTCTTTTGGACGTGTTTCCTTCTAATTTTTGGTAACTTTTGAGTTACTTAAGCATCAAGGGAGTCTCTAATAGCCCTTGGATTAATTTTTAGGGTTTTAATCCCAGCCATTGGTTTATCCTAATGAAACTCTATAAATACCCCCTATGCTTCAGCACAAAAGGAGGCAATTAGAGGCACCTAGAGGCTACTTTATGCATTAAATAAGCTTGATTCAAGTCATCCACAAGTCAAAAGGAGAGTCTCTACAACAGTAAGGAAGCTTCTCTTAAGGTAACCTCCCTCTTTATTAATGCTGAGTATGAGTTTTCTTATAGAATAGGCTTATTGCATGTTTAAGGTATGATTTTTATCATGTGTTATTGCTTTAGTTAGTTAATATGCATGATATAAATACTGTTTATCATGATTATAGCATGCTTTAGGGCTATTTCGTAGGATTTAAAACATGATTATGAGTTTAGGGTTTTTCATTGTCCTTATTTCATGTGAGTTGCATATAGCATGCTAGGTTAGAGTTTTCTTTTAGTTTTTCTTCATTGTTATTATATGTATGATATATATATCGAATAACTATGATGTTTTTGCATTCATGTTAGTGGATTTTAAGGTTTTTATGCATGTCTTAGTGTTAGGATTGCATTAAGGTTTGGTTTTATTCACTGTTTATGTTATTTGCATGATTAGTGGATGAATTTAGGTCATAATACTATTCTGTCTAGATTTGCATAATGTTATTTTTGCATGGTTTTGAGCACGTATAAGGATGCAAACAGGTGTGATAATCGTCTTATGGCATATAGGGCTGTTATTGCTTAAGTTTGCTAATGCTTAGAGTTATTGTGCAAAGGTAAGTAGGGTGTGGAAGTGCCCCAATTCACTTCTTTCTTTCTTAACTCTTTCTCTTCTCCTCCTTAGGGTTTCTTCTTAATATGAGTTTATGGTAATTATCAAAGGTTTCTTACTTTAATAAAATTCTAATTTTTTATTAAAGTTTCCATCTTATGGAAGTTTTTCTAAATTCAAACTTGATTTATTTAATTCTCTTTCAAACAAGGAAAGCTAGGGTTTTTACCATAGGTTTGTGTTAGGATTTAACCCTATTCGTATTCGAAATACGTGGACTTTGATCCATGTATTTCGTTGCATGGTATGTAGGCGCTCGTTTTGAGGCTCAACTCCGTTCTAGGATCCAAGTATCCTAGGTTTTTCTTATCTTCTTTTCTTTTTTCTGTTTTATTTTATTTTTCTTTATTTGATTATGCATGAATGATTGGATAGGATATATGATATGCATGTTGTCTTGTAATGATATATGTTGATTTGTGTGTTAAAAAATACTTTAATTTAGCCCAAATAAACCGAGAGACCGAAAGGGTGACATGGGTGCCTATAGGCTTTGCTTAGAACCTTCCCATGTCATAACTTAGCCTCTGAATCCCTGATTTCTTTGGTTTCCAAAAGACTTGTTTTTGCCTTTCCTTTTTAAATATGAAGTCATTCAAATTGTTTTCTTAAAACAAACTGTTTTTAGGATTTTCCATGTTTCCTTTAAAAAATAAGGTAGCGACTCCTTTTTCTTCTTTTTTTTTTTTAAACTAATTAATTCTCTCTCTTTTCCATCAATCGTTGTGGGCCCATTTCCGGGGTTCACAGCGGGCATGACCTTTTTATTTATTTATTTATTTATTTTTAATTTTTTTCCAAACCATAGGAAACAACCATGTATACAAACATCCACGCAAAGTCAAAACCAAGACCTTTGCAAGCGCCACATCCCTATTAGGATAGGAGATGCCTCTAGACCTAAGGGCCTTTGGCAGAACATGCATGAACCACTCAAACACGAAAATGCATATTAATTTCCTCAACTACCTAAGAAGACTTTCATAATAAAGAGAATATGAAAAGACCTAGGCACCGTTTGGTTGCACTTTTTAAAAGATATTTTTTTAAGTAAAAAAAGTCATTTTTTACTTTTTTTGCTTTTTGCTTTTAAGTAGAAGCAACAAAAGCAAAAGCGTGTTTAGTAAAATTGATTTCGCCGGTGATCTTTTGGATGTAATGGGAAACTCTACCGAATCATCGTTGCCCAAACAGAAGCTTAGGACAGGCACAACCTTTCTCGATTGCAAATTTTTCAAGTTAACATAAAACTTGTTCGAAAGATAAAAATGACTTTTAGAAGCAAATCTTCATTGCTTTTGCTTAAAATCAAATTTTTTGTTTTTTTACTTTCTAGAAGTCCTTTTTAGTTCCTTTAACCAAACAGTGTTTTTTGTTTTTACAATTTTTTCCTTTCAAAAGCAAAAAAGATCCAAAATAAGTGCAACCAAACAGTGCCCTAGAAAGTCGATCTTTGCTTGGGTTGTAACCACAAGTTTGCCAATGTCTGTCGTTACATCCAAAAAATCTCTATCATTGGGCTTGAATTAATTATAAAAATAAATGAATATGCACGCATTATGGAAGTAACCAAACCTCCAAGCCTCACATCATCCTAGCTCCTTCACCAAATGCCCTCTCTGACCGGTGTAGAATGCAAGGGATCGATTTTCGTCTCTTAGGACATAGAGTGCATTGGTGTTGCTTGGTATACTAGTGTTGGTATTGTCTTTTGTATTCTTTGGGTGCTTGTCTCACGCCATTAGATGAATACGTTATTGTCATGATAATGACAAATTCATTGGGGATAGAGGTCTTTCGTATATAAGAATGGAGGAGGGGAAAAAATATAAATCGTGGGAAGTCTTCTTGGCAGGGTAGCAGCCGGTGCCACATTACATCTCCAATATTCTCATTCCTGAGGACCTTGAATTATAGCGCGCGTTGAAGATTGTTCCTTATTGTTTCTTGGAGAGAATGGATCAAAGATTGTTCAAGGCTGCCAGATCGGGAGATGTTGCTGCACTAAACATACTGCTTGAAGAAGATCGACTGATCTTGGAAAAATTGTCTTTATCCCCCACGGCAGAAAATCCGTTGCATATTGCTGCACTTGCTGGTCAAACCGATTTTGCGAAGGACATGATGAGAAAGATGCCTTCATTTGCGCGGGAGCAGAACCAATATGGCTCCAGTCCCATGCACATGGCTTCAGCAAGAGGGAACATTGAGATAGTGAGAGAGATATTGACACTAGGCCTTGATATGTGTCTTGCCAAGGACAAAGGCGGGCGAATTTCACTCCACTATGCGGCCATGAAAGGGAAAGATCATGTCGTAGAGGAATTGCTTTCTCAGTGTCCCAAGGCCATTGAGGTATTGACGGCCAGAGGTGAGACTGCTTTTCACCTTGCTGTGAAAAATAAGAAGTTCGAAGCCTTCAGAGTCTTGGTCGAAAGGTTGGAAAATATGGACAATCGATATTGGAAACTCATAAATGCAAAGGATGAGGAAGGCAATACCATCTCGGAACTGGTCATATCTACAAATCAACACCAGGTATGGTAAGCCTATGGCCAAGGAAAATGCCATTGGTCCCTAATTTTTTCCTAATTAATTTCTTTCCATATGATATGGCTATTGATATGTCATGCAAGAGTATTTTTATCAATCAACTCATACCACGTCAAGTATTGTAACTAGGAGCTATTTATAGCATCTCCCTTTATAATAAAATAAAAAATAAAATAAAAAACACACACACACAAAAATGACTGGTTAATACGGTTGCAGGCATCATGTATATTAATGGGGGAAAAAAACTTTAAGGATGAATTGCACTGCTCATTCACAAAAAGTTACAGAGTTGTTTTGACCCACCCCATGTGTTTGCAATAGACGCAGACAGGGAAGGGATTAGAGGTCGGTACGTAGTTTTTGCCATTTTGAAAAGTTTATGAGTTTCTAGTCCCATGAAAGTGACGATATCTAGTAATTTAGCTATAGGGTTTAGTGAATTTGAGAATAGTGTTTCCATCAGTTTGCAAATTACTCGTGCGTGCCTCCAGCCGCCGATTGGACTTGCTTCCTTCCCAGTAATTATCCCTTCAATAAGACTAGTACCCTTGTAATCCTGGCCACCACATCAGAACAGAAGGAAAAAAGCAAAAACAAAATACAAAATTATTGAGACCCACCGACTCCTTATTATCTAATGAATCCGAATTAGTGCATGCATTAAGTGTGCCAAAAATCGTCCAAGTTTTAGAAGTCAGATTTTCTCTGAAGGTTAGATTATCATGAAATATCAGGTCATCAAATTAATCTCTTTTTTTCATAAAATCAAAAATTTCAGAACAATCTTTTGAATTTCAATCTTTGAAGTGTTTCACCATTTCCGTGGAATCATTTTCCATATTGACAGAAAATCTCTTCCTTATGATTTTGTGAGAATATATTATCAACTTTGGAATCATTCTCTCCCCCGCCACCTGTTTTTTTTCCACTTTCTTTTTTCTTTTGTCTTCTCTAAAAAGGGAGATGCGTCTTGCCATCTTGGTTTTCACTCTCTCATTTTCTTTGAATTGTGAAGGATATGATTTATTTTTTTGCTTTTTCTAATGCGGGTATCCTAATTAGGCCTACTCCCACTAAGGTTTGGACCTAGACTAATCATCTTGGAAGTTTGTAAGTACTTCCACAGCCCACACGTATGCATCGCTTGAAGTATATATATGCATTCGGTGTAGAAATATTTTACCTCCACACGGCCAATCTGTCGCCACCATATCAGAGCAAATCATGTGACTTGCCCTAGACCATAATGCAGCTTTAGCTACCACATGATTAATTGCTCTCGGCCTCTGTCGCATGAACCTTTTCTAATGGAGAAAGGCTACTATGTGGCTTAGGGCTCTCTTATGTTTGTATTGACTTGCTCTCCTCCTATGTTAAGGGGTATTGCATAAACCTGAACGCATGTCTCAACAGTCAAGTAGAGGACTCTCCAAATATTAACCGTACAAAATTTCCCCAATTGCTCACACATGCCAATCAAAAAAACTAATATATTTTCTCTCATCACATTTGACTAAAAATTCTCTGTTTAAGATTGGTGCATATGTGTGTCTGTTTTTAAAATATCTTAATTTGACTTGAGTTTTTACAAGTAGGATGGCCTCGCAACATTTAATATACTCTGATCTTGGCAAAAGCATTTGAATAAAACACACACACACACACAATACTCTGAAGTGCATGTCTCAGATTTATGTCCAAATTATTAGGAAAAAATTTGAGAGAAACTCGTGAGAAGAGGGATGAGGAAGCCGTCTTAGCCGTCTTAGCAGCCTTACTCTGCTGGCCTGAGGTAGCTGGTTGAACATAAAAACACTGACAAAATTTAACATGGGCAGGTACTGGACTTGTTGCATGGCAAAGGAGATCTGCTGGGGCTGGAGCAAGTAAATGCGGCTGCAGAGTTGGAGACTAATCTCTTACTCGAGAATCAAAGTAAGGAAATTGTGGGCAACTCGATCAGTGATCCGACGCAGTTACAGCTATCAGAAAAATCCGCATAAAATAAGCTTGAAACGAGTGACCTACAGAATGCAATACTAGTTGCCGCCAGTTTGATTGCAGCAGTGACATACCAAGCTGGACTCTCCCCTCCACTATCTATTTGGAAGGGAGGAATGAAAGTAGATACCAAATGCATCCGTCACCGATTCACAAATACAAATTTCCGCTCAGCTTTGCTGGGTCCGCCCAATTCCTGTCCATCTTATACATTTTTTTTTTTCATGGTGTTTAACACAGCCGGGTTTCTCTCCTCCATCTTCCTCATATTATGCTCGCGAGCTGGAATCAAAGCGCAATTAATTCTACTGGTAGCTTCCCTTTCCTTCATGGTGATAACTTACTTAACTTTGGCATTATCCATGGCACCAAATGCCCTCTCCTTTCTTTTCATCTACATGATAACGTGCATCTTTCTTACTCCTTATATATACGTTGGCCATTAGAAGTATTGAGAAAACTAGCGCCAATGCGGAATCCACCTCTGATACAGTGGATGTCCCCCGAGCGGATCCTTGATCCACATTGGCCCGTGATTTTGAAAAGTTATATATAAAGATCATGAACGTTATTCATGTGATGTGATTTGCTTGTAGCTCATTTCAAGCTGAGGCTTTAGGTTGTGTGGAAGCCTGGAAGGCATGTATATATCAAATGGGATTTGAGAGACAATTTGCTTAATGAGCGTGCTTGGTATTGCTACTTTGTATGGGTAGTTCTATGGTTTAGGCAGATTCAAGTCAGTGGCGAGCTCTTATGTTGGGTTCTATGTTCTGTCTGTTCTGCACTATTGGCTGGTGTTTTGGAATTCAGTGAGTTTTTTGTCAAGTTGGGGGTTTTCCTCTGTTTTGTTGGTTTTTCAGGGCTGTTTGTTAGTTTTAAGTGCTCTTTGTCTATGGGATTTGGTTTGTTCTCTTAGTAGGGCAGGGTTTGGTTAGGATTTTTTCAGAGGTTCTTAGTCTTCAGAAGGGATGTCGATCATATATTTGTGGGGGTCTTTTGGTCAGGGCGGATTCTTTACCTATTTTTCTCTGTTCTTGGGGTGGGGTTGTTGATTGTGGTGTATTTTGTATCTTCCTCCATTATTTTATAAAATTACTCCCTCCTTCCCAAAATGTTCGAGTCACTTTGATTACAGTATATATATTTAAGTAAGTTATTTAATGCATTGTAATGTGACTCATTAGTTTTAATTTTCTAATATTACATTTTTCCTTTATTTTGTGTTATGATTAAGGTAATTGTAAGTTTAAATATAAAAAATGGTACATTGGGAAAGTAAAATATATATATATATATATATATATATATATATATATATATATATATATATATTTTATCTTGATTAACAAATATTTTGAGACTTTATAAAATAGAAATTGTTATCAAACAAAGTGGGATGGTGAAGTATTATTTTTGGCCGATAATAATAAAAAATTAAATAAATAAATAAAACCCAGTTCAGGTGATAGGATTTTTTTGCTACCTCAATTTTTAAGAATAACTTTCAAAAATTTTCATACTAAGAACATTTATTTATTTTTCTTTTGAAAGTAAAAAATATGAAGTAGAAATTTATCCAAATGGGGTATTCGACATTTTCTTTTCCTCTTTGATAAGAGAAATGGGAACACACACAAAGGGGAGTGGGAATCGGCCCGCAGAATCCTATGACCAAAGGTTGAAGAGATAAACAAGGAGAGTTTTATTTTTATGTTTTTTCTAGAACCCATCATAAACTCCAACACCCTACCCCCATCTCCTAATATGGTTCTACCAATTAAATTCACGTACTTTTACCAATTAACGCGGTAATGATAAATTAAAAATTAATGAAAGAATCAAGAGTTTATTTATTTATTTTTATTTTTACTTTTATTATATTTTAAATCCAAAGAAGGATTTTGTCATCTTTGTTCGGTGAGTGTATTTGATATACCAATTGCATATCGAAAATGAATGAAAAGTAACTTTTTCAGCAAGGAATCATAGTTTGTACTAAGAAAATTTGTATTTAATCCACCGTAATTACTAAAAATATTTACGTATATATGGATCGCCTAGTGTCAGGTACCATCTACCTAGCTAGCTCGTTGCTGGTGGAGGTTAACACATCGAGTCTCCAAGTCTTGCAAGCACCTTCAATTCAAGTGGAGGGGTGGCATGAGGAACTATGGAAGCTAGACTAGCCCATGAGGTTTCCCATTAAGGTAAAGAGGGCAGTTATTGCAAGTCCTCAACTTTATTTGCACACCTCATTTATTTTAAAATTAGTAAGGTTTTGTAAAAAAAATATAAAAGATTTTCATGAAAATTGGTGACATTGTTTACTAGAAAACATTATTTTGAATAACTTTGTACAAGAAGGTTTTTTCAAAATTTATCTTTTAAATAGACTTTTTGGCCATTTATAATTTTCGTTTTTATAAAAATGAAATAGAAACTATAAATGGCCAAAAAGTCTTCTTAAATGACAAATTTTATTCTACAAAAACTGTTCAAAATAATGTTTTCTACTAGATAGCAAGAGAAGTTTTTATAAAAATCTTTTATATTTTTCATAAAACCTTAAAAAGTAAAAAGAAGTAAAAGCTAGATATCATTGGGCCTCAAGGCCCACACTAAGTCAGTATCATGTCCTTCAACTTTTGATCAGAGACCACTTATTGCAACTCCTTAACTTTATTTGCACAGCCCATTAATTTTACTTTCTTAAGGTTTTAGAAATATACGAAAGGTTTTTATGAAATTTGACTACATTATCTATTAGAAAATATCATTTTAAACAACTTTACAGAAAAAAGTTTTTCAAAATATTTCATTTAAGTAGACTTTTTGGCTAAAAATAAAACGAAGACGGTAAATGACCAAAAAATTTCTACTAAACCACATATTTTAGAAAATCTTTTACAAATAATGTTTTCTAGAGGATCATGAGTTCAATTTTTAGAAAAACCTTTTATATTTTTTTTATAAAACCTTGATAAATAAAAACTAGTAGAGTGTACAAATAAAATTAGAGGGTACCTATTGCAACCCTTCAACTTTATTTGAAAACCCCACTTCTTCACTTTTCAAGATTTTATGAAAAATACAAAAGGTTCTTATGAAAACTGGCTATGTAATTTATTATAAAACATTATTTTGAACAACTTCATAGAAGAAATTTTTTCCAAAATCTCTCATTTAAGAGAACTTTTTAGCCATTTATAGTCTCCATTTCATTTTTACAAAATGAAATAATAAATAATCCAAAAGTCTATTTAAACAACAGATTTTGAAAAAACTTTCTTTTATAAAGTTATTCAAAATGATGTAATCTATTGGACAATGTGACAAATTTTGTTGAGAACTTTTTATATTTTTCTTAAAATCTTGAAAAGTAAAAAAAAAAAAAAGAGATTTACAAATTAAATTGAGAGGTTGCGATAGCCGCTCTCATTAAAATAAAGGGGTTGCAATATCGGCCTCTCACAACGAAGACTGGAATTTATGCTAGGCCCAGCCCTTAGAGCAAGCCCAATCAATGATATGTGAAAGCTCAAAGCTCAACCACGGTGTACCAAACATGCAAATTTGAAAAACATACCATTTTTGTAGCCTTTTTTTTTTTTTTTTCTTTTTTTTTTTTTTTGCATTTTTGGCTGAGAAAAATAAATATATGAGGAGTTGCTTGATGCTGCCATACGGGTATGGTGCCTAATCTATTATTTTATATATATCTCTCTCTCCCTCTATATATATATATATATATATATATATATATATATATATATATGATTATGTTCTCATCAGTACGTGTTGATGTAAGTTATATCAGCATCATGCATTGAGGGTTGTATCCCTTACATTGGTCTAACGTATCTCATATCTCACTAATGCACAAGGTACAACTCTCAATGCGAGTGTTGATATGAGTTATATCAGCACACGTGCACTTACCTGATCATCATCCTATATCTATATATATATATATATATATATATATATATAGTATCAAATATATTTACCTACAGCTTATAGGTATGGAGTCTGAGTGCTAGTTTTTTTTATCTAACTAGCTGTACTCCTTATTGGCAGGTTTTTATATATCTAGATACATATTTGCCTAAGGATCCTTGGGATGTAAAACCATCAACCTAAACTTACCTGTTTCTAATTTGAGTTAAAGAGCTTTTCCAAAATACGTTATTTAAGTAGATTTTTTAAATATTTTAGTCATTTTTCATAAAACAAATATTGTAAATGGCTAGAAATCTACTAAAACGATATATTTTAGAAAAAAAAAATTATTATGTAAAGTTGTTCAAAATATTATTTTTCGAGTAAATACCGTAATTAATTTTTACAAACACTTTTTATATTTCTCATAAAATCTTAAGAAATTATAAAAGATTGGGAGTGCAAGTTAAGTTGAGGAGTGGCAATAGCCCCGGCCCTTTCTTATAATCTATTCGGAACAAGCCCAATCCTTCCACTCCCGTCTTCCTAATATTTGGCGCCCACTACACTTGATTGGGTTGTTCTTCATGATCTCTACTAGACCCAACCCACGAGATCTCAAGACCTAGAAGGCCGAAACCATTTTTTTAACCTTTTTTTTTTTTTCAACCACCCAAGACCATACAACAGCATGATTGGATAAAAATAATGAAATAATACGTAAAATTGACAATTACCAACCTTCCAAAAACTTAAGATGTAGATGACATCAGAACTCTATCTCTCTCAAGTCCCAACTCTTACCAATTATTTCCTTGCTTGCATCAACCATGACGTCACCCTCTGCGTGTCTCTATTTATTGGCAGGCAAAATACATTGCGATCACAGTCATAGGGCAACTTACTTTAACACCACTCACAACTTGAACTTCCTCCAGAAAGAATACCCAAGGCAATAAGTCATGGTACTTCTTTTGATATGTGTTCCTGCCATGTGACTGCTTGAGCCACTTGACAACATTATCCCAATTTTTGTTTTTGTTTTTGTCCAAATCATAGAAGTAAACCAAAACCACAAGCCTCTTATCATCTCCCTTCATCAAAGTGGAGTTCCCCCCCTCCCCTCTTTTAATTTTTCGAGATTCTATCATTTGTTTTCGACATCTTTGGGTTTTTTTTTCTCCTTAAAAGTTATTGGCATAAACTGCATTAATCTTGGGCTCGTTTTGTTTATGCACTTTGATCAAATACACATTTTGAGATATATTTCTTGTATTGACGTATCATATAATCAATCCTTACTTTGCACTCTCTTATCATATTGTTTCTAGGTACTTTTAGTAATTATAACTTTTAATATATTAAACTATGTTTTAGGATAGTAAAATATTACTTCCTCCATTCCGCAAAGATAAGTCAAGTTTGACAAATCATGCAGTTTAAGTAAAGCAATCATTACTTTAAGTTGTCATTTATTAGACTTCATCTTTCCCAAAAATACCCTCTCTTATTTGGCATTGGATTTTGTGTTGAAAGTAATTATTGAAATAATGAAGGATAATATAAGAAAGTTAAAAAAAATTAAGATTTGACTTTTCAAAATGGACAAATATTTTGAGACACAAAAAGTAGCAAAAATGACCCATCTTTGTGGGACAAAGGGAGTACTAATTTTGACTTGTAACAATAAATATTTGGGGTTTTGGGGACATCCATCCCAAAAAAAAAAAAAAAAAAAAAAGAAAAAAAAAGAAAGAAAGGAAATGTGATCAAACTTAGGACAAAAGTAGTATATATTAAAGAGGAGAGAAAATCTTGGGAAGTCTTCTTGATTGGGTCTTCTTCAAAATTTAAGCTAATGCTTCATTGCATCTCTAATCTCTTCCTTAATGAGGACCTTGAATCATAATATTGAAGATTGTTCCTTATTGTTTCTTGAAAAATAAAGTATGGATCAAAGATTGTTCAAGGCTGGAAGATTGGGAGGTGTTGCTGCATTACACAAATTGGTTGAAGAAGATCCACAAATTTTGGAAAAATAATCTTTATCCCCCCGAGCAAAAAAATTCATTGCATATTGCTGCACTTGCCTTGTGAAAAAAACCATCCAATCCATCAAACCAAACCAATATTCCGCTCTATTTCGCAACGACTAAAGTGGATTGAAAGGTTAGGTGATGCGTGTGGTTTGGGCAAATTGATTAATAAATTTAACGGTTTGATTTGGTTGGTGTGTGGATTGAAGTTCTCAAACTGCCAATAAACAAAACTAACCAACCTGCCTTTAATAATATATATATGTACAAAATAATAATAAAAAAATATAAATCTTCTTAAAACAATAATTGAAGGCTAAGTAGCAAATATAATATTATTAATTTAACAATAACTGTCTCCAATTTCATCAACATTGACAATGATATTATTTTCATAAAATCATAATTTACATCTTTTGCATTAAAATATTTTGTAAGTGTATATCAAAATTTACATAACCACCTTCAAGGATTATTTTTTTTTAGATTCATTGACAACTATAATATTAAGGCCCAATATATTTAAAAAAGGCTTAATTGGAATTGGCATGATAAAATCCACTAAAACCGCTAGTAACAA